>CM070780.1:16052839-16552839 GCA_036346955.1 Dipus sagitta
GTAGTGGAAAGAGTGTAAGAGCCAAAGGAAGGGTAGGACTGCTTACAATGCAACCGTCTAGACAGAAATTGGCCTCGATATTCATGACCTCATAGTGCCTAGCACTGCCTTCACAAGACGCTTATAATATGAGGAAAAGATGATGACATCAAAATAGAAGAGAGACTAAGGTAGAGAGAGAGGGGATATGATGGATTGTGAAAGGGGAGAGTTGGGGAAGGGAGGGAATTATCATGGTTATTATGTAATTATGGAAGGTGTTAATAAAAAATAAGTTTAAAAATTAAACTAAATTAAAAAGCTAGGCATGATGGGACACGCCTTTAATCCCAACACTCAGGGATGCAGAGATAGGAGGATTGCTATGAATTTGAGGCCGCCCTGAGACTACATAGTGAATTCCAGGTGAACTTAACCTAGAGTGAGAACCTACCTTGTAAAACCAAAAATAATAATAATAGTAATAAAGAATTTAAAAAAGAATGTTGTAGGATTGTGGCACTTGAGACTTAAGAATTGTATCATTTTACACAGCATTGGACTCTAGGAGTGCTGTGTGATTGCAGATTCAATGGCAGGATTTTGGATGATTCTGGAACATTAGCCTGTAAAATGTTATATGACTTTTTATTCTTGGCTTTAATAATGCTGTGTCATTTTATAACCTGGTGTGTTTCTGGAACTTGGACCTGAAATAAACTAAATTAGCCCAAAAGAAATATTATTTGGTTCCAGTAACTTGGCTGCCAGAGTGGGACTATAGTTAACACTGAATGATTTCAGAAATTTTCTTTATATGCTGTTGTGTAGTTCTGGAAGCCTAATCTAAAAGAAATTTATTGTAATTCTATAATGTTTATTTCTATATACCTTCATCTATAGGAATCTTACATGTTCTTGCAATTTAATGTATTTCTAGATATTTGATCCAAAGAATCTTAGGTCAGGGCTCACGAGGCCTCACCCCTCCCTGAGGAAGCAGTGACAGTTAATGGTTTCTGAGGGAGGGAGAGACCTTCCGTGGTGTAGCCACTGATAAGTTACCCATGCTCTGGTTAATACCACCAGCCACCCCACACACTCATGCTCATGCAAGCAACCTTAATTCAGCCCAGCAGATCTCAAACATACACACAAAGACAAGACAGTAGAAGGGAGACTAGTTGGGAAGAAAGGGAATTGGGAACAAGAGAGGGTGATAAGGGTTGTTAAATATGATCAGGATATATTATATACGTGAATGAAATTGGCAAACAAATAAAATGTTCAGAACAGATTCATGTGTTCTCCTGGAGAGATAGCTTAGCAGTTAAGGCACTTGCCTGTGAAGCCTAAGGACCCAGGTTTGATTCCCCAGAACCCATGTAAGTCATATGCACAAGGTGGCTCATGCATCTGGAGTTCATTTGCAGTGGCTAGAAGCCCTAACCTGCCCATCCTCTCTCTCTCTCTCATAAATAAATAAAATATTTTTAAAAACAAATTCATGTGATTTTTTTTAAAAAATGTGCTTGGTCTCCTTATGTAAAATATGTGAGGGCTGGAGAAATGTCTCAGCTACTAAAGGTACTTGCTTGCAAAACCTGACAGCCCAGCTTTGATTCTCCAGTAGGTACATAAAGCCAGATGCACAAAGTGGTGCACGTGACTGGAGTTCGTTTGCAGTGGTGGAAGGCCCTGGCATGCCTACACTCACCTTCTCTATCTCTGTCTCTTTCTCTCTCTGTCTTAAATAAATTAAAAATATTATATATATAGGGGGGGTGGCAGTCTGGTGACAGAAAGTCTTGGGTGTGCCCCCAGTGTCCATTTCTGGAGTCTGGTGGCTGTCACTCGCGAATTTCTCTTTCTTTCTCTCTGCGGTGAATCAATATTATCCCAGGTGACTTCTCCCCGCTTGGGTTCTTTCTGATATTTTATTACAGCCTTGCCTTCAAGGCCCCTCTGAATGAAGAGGCCTTCACTTAAGAGTGAAAATTCATGAGTTTCTGAACATAACAAGAAAGTTAGCTTGATCTCCCAACCTCCCTAGGTCCAGTAGGTCAGAAGATGAGGATCCCTGGCCTGGTTAGGATTTCACATGCTCCGGCAGAACACCGAGTCCACCTGAGCGGGGGCTGTGCCACTCCAGCAAGCAGCAGTTTCCCACAGATCCTGGTTTGAGTTTTCACTCTTAAGTGAGGCCTGCTCATTCAGAGGGGCCTTGAAGGCAAGGCTGTAGTAAAATATCAGAAAGAACCCAAGCGGGGACAAGTCATCTGGGATAATACTGATTCACCGCAGAGAGAAAGAAAGAGAAAGCGAGGGAGCACAGGATCCTCATTTCTCTGAGGTCAGTGGGTTTATGTCTTGATGCGTGGACATTTAGAAAGCCATCAATCCTTTTAAATCATACCTTCTGGGCTGGAGAGATGCCTTAGCGTATAAGGTGCTTGCCTGCAAAGCTTAAGGACCCAGGTGCAATTCCTCAGCACCCATGTAAAGCCAGATGCACAAAGTGGTGCATGCGTCTGGAGTCCGTTTGCAGTGGCTGCAGGCCCTGGTGCACCCATTGTCTCTGTCTGTCTCTCTTCTATCTCTCTCTCTCTGCTTGCAAATAAACAAATAATTTTTTAAATGCATGTAAGTCAGGCATGGTGGCGCACGCCTTTAATCCCAGCACATAGGTGGCTGAGGTAGGAGGATTGCTGTGAGTTTGAGGCTAGTATGAGAATATATAGTGAATTCCAGGTCAGCCTGGGCTAGAGTGAGACCTTACCTTAAAAAAAAACAAAAACAAAATACATTTAATACAGATAGTGATTAATCTTCATTGTCAGTTCGACCAGTTTTAGAGTCAACATGGAAACACATCCCTGGGTGGGTATGTCTATGGAAGAGTTTGCAAAACGATTTAACAGAAGAAGAATGATCCTATGGGCTGGGATCTGAGACTGAATAAAAAGGGGAGAGTGAGCTGAACACTAGCGTTCATCTCTCTCCACTCCCTGACTCGGGATGCAACGTGACAGAGCTGCCTTGCGCTCCTGCCACCACGCCTTCCTTCGACGACGGGCTGTCTTCCTCAAACTGTGAGCCAAAACCAACTCTTCCTTCCTTAAGTTGCTTTTGTTTGGGTATTTTGTCTTGTAAAGAGAAAAGTAATGAATTCCTCCCGTACATCAAACTACCTTCCAAGTGCTCAGAACCTAACAGTAACCCCACAGATGGGCAAAGCCATGTAACACAAAGTCTAATCAAGCGCTGACCATTTCAAGTTCTTCACTCCATCCAATTTCCTTCAACTGTAGAGTGTGAGTTGTTCTCCTGTTATTGCTGACTGGCATGCTCCTGGCCAGAGATTATCACACGGCCTATCCCTAGTCCAGGTAAAGGCCAAACTTCAAAATGTTGGAGCAGGGCTGGAGAGATGGCTTAGCAGTTAAGGCACTTGCCTGCAGAGCCTAAGGACCCAGGTTCAATTGCCCAGAACCCACATAAGCACATGATGACCCATGAGTCTGGAGTTCGTTTGCTGTGGCTAGAGGCTCTGGTGTACTCATTCTCTCTCTCTCTCTCTCTCTCTCTGTGTCTCATAAATAAATAAGTAAATAAGTAAAAATATTTTTTAAAAAAACAAAAAATTGAAGCAGTTTCTACTGGTATGGATTGCTTTTGCACCAACACAAATTCATCAGACACCAGTGACCGTCGGTAACATTAATTTATAAAAACAACCATGTTTTGCAAAACAAATAAAATTAGTGAAAAGAGTGACATTGGTTTACATTTTTTTTGGAAATCTTTTGGTTATTTGTCTTGGACAAAGCTAGCTAGAGCCTCCTGCTTTTGAAGTTAATTGCTTGCAACAGATTTCGGTTGTAGTAGATTAAGAAAATCTGGCTTCGTGTGAATAGTAATTGGGAAAGGGAGTTACTTTTTTTTTTTTTTCTTTTCTTTTTGGTGCTAGGCATTGAACTCAGGGCCTCGCCCGTGCTAAAACACATGCTCTACCACTCAGCTACAACCTCAGTCCCAGGAAGTGTGTAAAGATTTTAGAAGTGTGTAAAGATTGTCCGTGCAATAGATTCGTTGTGTCCCAAAGCTCAACCAGCTTAGATTCGTTCTGAAAGACTAGCTGTCCCGTGGAGTCTGAGTGCACATCCGTGTTCTCCTCAAAGCCCGTCACAGTCAAATCTGTCAGCTTCACGCTCTAACTGGATCTCCGCCTGTTCATGATTTCAAAACACCATGTATCGATCATTTGGAAAATATTGGTTCACAGAGTTACGCAGACCTTCCAAATGTTGACAGTTCATTACACATTACTTAAAAAAAAAAAAATAGCATTCCTGAGCATCACAGTGCATGTTGATGTACTGAGAAGTTGTCGGTCTCACAGTAGCAAATACAGTTTTCCCAAATTCACATTTGCATATGAAATCTAGAATGTTATGGTTGGCAACCACTATTACCAGCTATTTTCTCTGGAGTGGTAAGCACATTTGATTTTCAACATAATGTCTGCCAAATACCCAACTTAGGATAATTATCCTCTGCCTTTCAAGTAAAAACAGTGTTCTGTGAACGAAAATCCTAGACTAACTCACAATCAGATGGTCAGTATGAGGCTCTCATTTCCCTTATGACAACCACGGATAGCACTGAATGTGACCCAACTGCTGGATGCATTTCTCCTACTCTGTCACTTTGGGACAGAATATTTAAAATGCATTCAATCAATGGTCAATTTTTTGGTGTATGTGAGTGTGCTACACATGCCTGTGTGTACGTGTGGAAGCAGATATGTGCCATGCACATCCGTGTAGAGGCTCGAGGTCCATATCAGGTGTCTTTGTCAGTCACTTTCCACCTTATTTTTTAATATTTTTATTTTATTTATGTGAGGGAGCGAGGGAGAGGGAGGAGATATGCCAGGAGCTCTTGCCACTGCAAATGAACTCAGGTTTTATGTGAGTAATGGGGAATTGAACCTAGGTCTTCAGGCTTTGTAGGTAAGTGCCTTAACGACTGAGCAGTCTTCCCAGGCCTTAATTTTTTGAGACAAGGTTGCTCACTGAACCCAGAGCTCACCAATTCAGCTAGACCAGCCAGCCAGCAAGTCATGAGGGTCCTCCTGTTTCCACTTGCCCAGTGTTGGGATGCCCGACTTTCACATGGTGCTGGGGATCTGAACTCAAGTCCTGATGCCATCTCCCCAGCCCCTAATTAATTTAAGAAATAATGTCTTGTGCTTCTCTGGGGCATCCATAAATAAAAATGATTATCTGTAAGTGCATGGCCTTGGAAAATGCAGTCAAAGGCTGTTAGTACACCCATCCCTGTCCCCTTCAGGTTAGACCACCAGCAGCGTTCCTTACCTTTGTGGGAGTACGCAGCGAAAGAGAGGGTAATGTCTTTGATGCTTCATGCAAATAGCTGTGACGTTTTTAGTTGTTTGTTTTTCAAGATAGGGGCTCTCTCTAGCCCAAGATGACCTGGGATGCACTATGTAGTCTCAGGGTGGCCTCGATCTCACGGAGATCTTGCTACTTCTGCCTCCCAAGTACTGGGATTAAAGGTGTGCGCCACCACATCCGGCTAGCTGTGACTTTCTACAGCCCCTGAAAGATCTCAGGAGCCTCCGTTGTTCCATGGATCACTATTTGGAAATCATTAATCCAACGCCCTATGGTTTCAGGGCTGTCATTTTCGCTTGAATAAAGAGTCCTCTTGTCTCCCAGGCTTGGTGGAGCATGCCTTTAATCCCAGCACTTGGGAGACGAAGATAGGAGGATCTCTGAGTTCCAGGCCAGTCTGAGACTGCATAGTGAATTCCAGGTCAGCCTGGGCTAGAATGAAACCTTAGCTTGAAAAACCCAAAACAAAATCAAACAAACAAAAAGAGTCCTGTTGTCACCAAGTGTACAGCTTGACTTTTCAAGGACAGAAGGAGACACTGTACAGAAATGACGAGTTCATAGTCAGTGATGTCAAATCTGCTTTATGACCAAAGGCTTTCGTAGAAGTTGAGATAAAGGGGGAAAAAATGATGGCAGAGGTAATGTACTCTCACTTTGCTCATTGCTGTGACAAATACCTGACAAACACAGTCTAGAAAAGAAAGACTTTCAGGATGGGGGAGATGGCTCAGTGATTAAGGGCGCTTGCTTATAAAGCCTGCCGGCCTGGGTTCAATTCCCCGGCACCCATGTAAAACCAGACGCACAATGTGGTGCATGCATCTGGAGTTTGTGTGCAGTAGAAAGAGGCCCTGGTGTGCCTGTATTCTGTCTCTCTCTCTCTCAAATAAATAATAAATAAATAAATGAATAAACTGACTTTATCTTGGGCTCACGAAGGGATACAGTCTATTGTGGCAGGAGCGTGAGGCGGCTGGTCACACTGCACGCACAGTCAGGAAGCAGAGAGAGATGCACGCTGGTGCTCGGCTCTCGTTCTCCTTTTTATTCAGTCAGGGACTCTAGCCTATGGCATGGTTTTACCCACGGTCAAGGTGGGTCTCCCTTCCTCCGTCAAACCTCTCAGGAAATGCCCTCGCAGACCAACTCACAGGTGCGTCTCCTAGGTGGTCCTGAGTCCCAGGCAGGTTAACGATCACATAGCACAAAGGAATAACTTGCTGAACGCAAAGGAGCCCACGTCACTGCGGCCAGGAGTACAGCATCGCGCCAAAGGTAAGGGGAGGGTCAGCAGAATATCCTCCGTTACTAAAGCAAAAGCCTCTGAGTATTTTTTTTCTGACTGATTTTTATTTATTTACTTATTTATTTGAGAAAGAGAGAGAGAATGGACATGGCCAGGGCCTCTAGCCACT
The DNA here is from genome assembly GCA_036346955.1 of Dipus sagitta. Classification (NCBI taxonomy): domain Eukaryota; kingdom Metazoa; phylum Chordata; class Mammalia; order Rodentia; family Dipodidae; genus Dipus; species Dipus sagitta. The sequence continues at coordinate 16,059,657 of CM070780.1, forward strand.
GCAAACGAACTCCAGATGCATGCGCCACCTTGGGCATCTGGCTTACGTAGGACCTGGAGAATCAAACCTGGGTCCTTAGGCTTCTCAGGCAAGCGCCTTAACCGCTAAGCCATCTCTCCACCCCGCCTCTGGGTAATTTGCCATATGCCCTGCAACAGGGTGTCCAGCCTAGCCGGAGAGTGAGCCCTGGCCTTGCATGTGCTTCCTTCACCCCAGTGCCCCCCCCCCCACAGCTGCCTCAGGTTCCCGTGCACAGGAGTAATAACCGAGTGCTGGAGACAGCCTCGATGGATCTCTGGAGCCCTTTCTCTGGTGGCTGTCTTCTCCAGTACTGTGACTTGTGACGGAGCTGCCCGTCTCTCCCTAGGTTCTGTTCCATCTCCTCAACTTGGGGAGTCTGCAGGGATCTGCCCGGATCGCTTCTCCCTGCACTGTGGCCTGGAATCTTCCTCGGGGGTAGCAGGCCGGGCCGGTCATGGGACTCATTCCCTTTGTTGTGTCTTAGCAATCAGGTTTGCTTGTTGCCTAGTAGCTGACATTCTGATACTCGTTGCTTCATTATTTGTAATTGTTCCAGATAGACTAGTCACTTCTTGGCTGGAACAGGAAGACCCCAAGGGCTCCACATCTCATGCGACCATGTGCATGAGTGTGTCAGGCTGACCCACCCTCAAACCCTTAACTTCCAACCTCATCTGGGTTACGGTTCCTCTCTGAGGGCGGCAACAACCAGAAATCCGTGCTGCTAAGCTCCTGCTTCCCACTTCTTTCCCTAGAGTCCCTGCCAAGGAGGGCTAGGTGACAGTTTTTCTGCATGTCTCTTCATTTCATTCATAACCATCCTACCAGCCTCCAACCTGAGTTTTCCTCACTGCGGCCACCGTGGAACCTCTGAGAGAAAGCCACGCCTTTGGGGGTTTTTATTGTTGTTTGTATCAACAGGACCCCGCTTCTAAAAAGAACCAATTTCCACATCCGTAAGAATATTCTAAGCCAAGGTGTGCTAAGGGCCTCAAAGCACAAGAATTACTTCCTGGCCCACACTACCTGTCCACTGCAGATCAGAGAAACGGGGACCCACTGGGCACCCCAACCACGCGAGGCTCCACCTCTCCCTGCCTGCCTTTCATGGAGGGCCATGGCCAATCCCACAGTAGACCTTTTTAAGATATTTTATTTATTTATTTATGAGAGAGAGAGAGAGAGAGAGAGAATATGGGCTCTCCAGGGCCTGTAACCACTTGCAAACGAACTCCAGACAAATCACATGCACCACCGTGTGCATCTGGCTTTACATGGGTCCTGGGGAATCCAACCTGGGTCCTTGGGCTTCACAGGCAAGCACCTTAACCGCTAAGCCATCCCTCCAGCTCCATACACTGGCTCCTAAAGCTTCTGCTTCAAACAGTCATTGACCACTTCTGATCACGTAGGTCAGGGCAGCTCACGGGGCTTCACTTAACTCCCACAGACAGGGTGCCGCTGTGGGCCGATTTGTAGAAAAGCGGGCATCGTTGTGACCGACCCTCACTGAGGGGGAACTAGGTAGAAAAGCATTAGCATTAGGTAGACGGTCAGGGGAGGCTCCTAAGAGGCATCTTCAATTGATCTGTGCCTGCTGCTTGGAGCACCAGGGCTCTTCATTCCCGCTGTGTGTGGGGGCCCACAGCACCCCTGCTGCGGAAAGGAAGTTCAGAATCTGCTCCTCCCACCCAATCAGATCTCTCTCAGGCACAAACCCTGTCCCAGGTGCGTGTGCGTGTGCGTGCATGCGTGCGTGCGTGCGTGCGTGTGTGTGTGCCCCTTCTCTGAGCCAAGCCACTCGGCTGTGCCACTGCACCCACGTGTGCCACGGGCAGGCATTCTTTTCTGCCTCCTTGGCTGTTCATCTCTCCACATCTGAGTCAGGGGTGGGGTGGGGAGGAAGGAGAGGGTGGTCCCAACACAGTAAGATACCTTACCAGTACCTTGCTGCCAGTGTGGGGGAAAAAAAAAAAAGGTTGTTTCTTTCTTTTACTATTTTATGACCTTTTACTTTTTTAAAGTGCAAGCTTTTTTTTTTTTTAAGAAAATCTCTTCGTGTTTTTTTTTTTTTTTTTTCTCCAGGCCCATGAACTTTCACATGGGCTTCAACTGAATAAATGTAATAGTTTAATAATTATTCTTCTCAGTCTGTTTTCTTCCAATTCTTTTCTTTTTTTTAATTTTTTTTTGTTTATTTATTTATTTGAGAGTGACAGAGAGAAGGAGGGAAAGAGAGAATGGGCGCGCCAGAGCTTCCAGCCTCTGTAAACGAACTCCAGATGCGTGCGCCCCCTTGTGCATCTGGTTAACGTGGGTCCTGGGGAATTGAGCCTCGAACTGGGGTCCTTAGGCTTCACAGGCAAGCGCTTAACCGCTAAGCCATCTCTCCAGCCCCAATTCTTTTCTTTTTAACAAGAAAGAGAGAGAGGAAGGGAGAGATAATTGGCGCACCAAGGCCTTAGTCACTACAATCAAACTCCAGACGTGTATGCCGCCTTGAGCATCTGGCTGACATGGGTTCCAGGGAGTTGAACCTGGGTCCTTAGGCTTCACAGGCAAGTGCCTTAACCGCTAAGCCATCTCTCCAGCCCCAATTCTTTTCTTTTTAACAAGAAAGAGAGAGAGGAAGGGAGAGATAATTGGCGCACCAAGGCCTTAGTCACTACAATCAAACTCCAGACGTGTATGCCGCCTTGAGCATCTGGCTTACATGGGTTCCAGGCAGTTGAACCTGGGTCCTTAGGCTTCACAGGCAAGTGCCTTAACAAAAGCCATCTCTCCAGCCCTCCAATTCTTTGTAAAACACAGATACAAACTCAGGGTTTGGAGTTTAAGGACTTTTCCTGAACCCCCAAAACCCTGTCATATAATGACTTCTCAAAGGTTATGAATTCTCCCTCTTTGCAAACTCTGGTCCCTCATGGCCGTCAGGGATCAGTATGTGACCAGTGAGTGATGCTTAGCCACCCCAGCATATTTATCAAGAAACGCGCCGTTCAGACCTCCCCTGGGGTGTCAGAGCGTAACCACCCCAGCGGGAATGAAAATATTCTCAAGAGACGCTTGTGTCCCTCTCTTTGGGGTCAGACGATTGAGATGATGGACTCCAAGAAACTGGAATTTCCCTGGGAGTCTGGGAGCAGGAAAGACTAAGGCCCCTGTCTGCCCGGGCAGGAGCTGGTCTCCTGACAGAGACTTCACACGGTTCCGACAACTGCAGGAGAGACTAGAGCTCAGACACGGAGATGGGCAAGGCCACACCTTAGCCCAGACTGCTCGGTTATGCCTACTCATTGCCCTCTGTTTAAATCTAAAACTTATATATATATTGAGGTAGGGTCTCAATCTAGCCCAGGCTGAACTGGAATTCACTATGTAGTCTCAAGGTGACCTCAAACTCACGGCAATCCTCCTACCTGTCCTCCCGAGTCCTGGGATTTAAAGGCGTGTGCGCCAACAGGACTGGCCAACCTAAACCTTATGTCAGGATCCTGAAGATGGACTGAGCTAGTGTGGGGGCTGGGGGGGTGCTCACTGGATCTCTTTATTCATTCCTCTTCCCAAGGAGACCACATTGAATACATCTCCTCTCTCTGCTTTGTCTTAAGACTTGCCTCTTTAAGTATTTTGTTTGTTTGTTTGTTTTTTTGAGGTAAGGCCTCACTCTAGTCCAGGCTGACTGTGGAACTCACTATGTAGTCTCAGGGTGGCCTCGAACTCACGGCAATCCTCCTACCTCTGCCTCCCAAGTGCTGGGATTAAAGGTGTGCACCTCCACACCCGGCTTTTAAATATTTTTTATTTTTATTTATTTATTTGACACAGAGAAAGAGGGAGAGAGAGAGAATGGGCGCGCCAGGGCCTCTAGCCACTGCAAACAAACTCCAGACACATGTGCCACCCTGTGCATCTGGCTAACATGGATCCTGGGGAGTAGAGTCTGGGTTCTTTGGCTTTGCAGGCAAACGCCTTAACCACTAAGCCATCCCTCCAGCCCAAGACTTGTCTCTTTAATTATCCTGTTGAGGATGACCAAGGCTAGCTTGTCAGGGCTGCCAGGGCCCTGGGGTCTGACCCTAACAGCTCTGGTAACAAAAGAAACTTCATAGCCAAAGCCATGAAAATCCAAACAGGGTTGGTGGAGACAAGGCAGGAAGGCTGGGAGGGCATTGCATAGAAATCTCTCCACCAAACACCCACTGAACCTAGTCAGACAATACACACCCCAACACTGGCTCATACTCACTGGTTATGTGACCTTGAGTAAGTCTTGTCCCTTCTGTGGCCCTTAGCATTCTCCCTTGAAAAGATGATGTGAGTGGAAATTTCCAAAACAATGGTTGGCCTGTTTTCCTTCCCCTGCCTGGACAGTCTCTCTCAGACCTGGACCAGAGCCTGCGACTGATTCACAGTCGCTATCAACATCATTCTCAGCCTGCCCCGGGGTCAGGGTGGTGTTTGTCTTGGTGTCTGAACCCATTTCTGACACTGCAGACTGAACGCATGAGGAGCTGGTGTGTCCCCTACCCCATCTTTCTTGTCCTTCCTCTCCTTACCCCTGGGGCTTGTGGGAATAACTGAAAATGCACTGGAAGGCCAGGGAGGCCAATTTCCCATGGGCAGAGTCCAGGATTCCCGCGAAGCCTCTCTGGTCTGCTTCCCAGCAGGGGCTTCCTTTGTCATAAAGCTTGAATTAATCACCGCCTTCCAGCCCCTCAGGAGCCCAGGGCTTCCCGCCTCCACAGGACATCTCCCATCTGTTCTTCCCCACCCATCCTGCCTGCCCCATGGGGCTCCCAGCTGGGGCCTCACCCATTCTCACCCATTTTTGTTGTTGTTGTTTGTTTGTTTGTTTTGATTTCTCAAGGTAAGGTCTCACTCTAGGCCAGGCTGACCTGGAATTCACTATGTAGTCTCAGGGTGGCCTTTGAACCCCTGGCGATCCTCCTACCACACCCAGCCCATTCTTGTTTTTATCATAATCCCCCTCCCATTACCTTCTTTCTTTTAAAAATTTCTTTCTTTCTTTCTTTCTTTCTTTCTTTCTTTCTTTCTTTCTTTCTTTCAGAGAGAGAGAGAGAGAGAAAGAAAGAGGCAGATAGAGAGACAATGGGTGTGCCAGGGCCTCTTGGCACTGCAAGCAAACTCCAGTTGCATGCACCACCTTGTGCATCTGGCTTTATGTGGGTACTGGGGAACTGAACTTGGGTCCTCTGGCTTTGCCAGCAAGCCCCTCAACTGCTAAGCTTTCTCTCTAGCCCCCATTACCTTCTCTATCCTCCTTCCACAGAACCCCTTCTTTGTCCCAATTAATCTCTTTTCTACTTAAAAAAAAATTACTTATTTGAGAGAGAAAGAGAAAAAAAAAAAGGGCATGCCAGGGCCTCCTGCCACTGCAAATGAATGAACTCCAGATGTATGCACCACCATGGGCATCTGGCTTTACGTGGGTGCTGGGGAATCAAACCTGGGTCCCTTGGCTTTGCAGGCAAGCTCTTAAGCTGGTGAGCCATCTCTCCTTTGCTACTTTGATGTCTCTTTTTTCTTTTGTGTGGGTGTAGCCCACTGAGTTTAATTGGGGTTGCCTGTCTAGGCATAGGTGGGAGATTAATTACCAGAGCACATGGGTCCTACCAGTGGCCATACAGCTGTGTAACATGTCTGCTGCTCCCCCAGCCACTGTTCACTGCCTATGACTCCTCAGGAAGGGATGGGGGCCTCAAGCCCTCCTCTGTCATCTATAAGGAAATGTTGATGGGTCCAGTACTGTGTGGGTCTCATGCAGGTTACAACAGTCACTGGGAGGTCATGAATGCAACAGCCAGGTCACACCAAGGTGACGGCATTCCACAGTGCTCCTCCTCATCCTCTGGATCTAACATTTTTTAAGATAGAGCGAGAAAGAGAATTGGCACGCCAGGGCCTCAGCTACTGAAATTGAATGCCAGATGCTTGCGCCACCTAGTGGGCATGTGTGACCTTGCACCTGCCTCACCTTTGTGTGTCTGGTTTACGTGGGATCTGGAGAGTTGAACATGGGTTCTTAGGCTTCATAGACAATCATCTCAATAGTTAAGCCATCTCTCCAGCCCTCTAACATTTTCTTCTCTCTCTCTCCCTCTCTCTCTGTTTGTTTGTTTATTTGTTTGTTTTTTTGGTTTTTAGAGGTAGGGTTGCATTCTAGCCCAGGCTGACCTGAAACTCACTATGTAGTTTCAGGGTCACCTGGAACTCATGGCAATCCTCCTACCTCTGCCTCCTGAGTGCTGGGATTGAAGGTGTGCGCCACCACGCCCAGCCCTAACATTTTCTTGTGCTTCCTCTTTTGCATTGTTCCCTGAACCTTGTCTTCCCAGTCATACAATGGAATCTGAAGAACCAGAAACATGGTTTCCTGCCTGGAATAGCCTCCTCCTCTCTCTCAGATAGCTAAGGGGATCTCAGGTACCATCCAGTGATCACTATCCCACCCCATTCTCTATTTCCCTAAGCTTGCTGGCCAGAAAACTATGTCCTGTAGTGTTCAACAGCAAAGAGGCACACACTCCTCCACCCCCTGAAAGATTTACATCCTGTCTGTACCTCTCCAAGTCAAGTGGCTTTACTCACTCAGTGACTTGATTTCCCCATTGAAGAGGGGAACACAGATGATTCATTCCCCTGAAGGATATATTAACATACACACACAGGGAGAGAGAGAGAGAGAAAGAGAGAGAGAGAGAGAAATGGGATTGAATGAGAGATATTACCTGTCACTGAATCCATTTATTAATCCATCCATCTGGCATGTATATACTGAGCTCCTCTGTTATAAGTCAACTTCCTCATTGCTGGGAGAAAATACCCAACCTAAGTCTAAGGAAAGAAAAGATTTATTTCCAGCTTATGTGGTTTTTTTAAAGTATTTTATTTACTTATTTCAGAAAGAGAAAAAGAGAGAATGGGCATGCCAGGGCCTCTAGCCACTGCAAATGAACTCCATACCCATGCTCGACCTTGCGCATCTGGTTAAGTGGCTACTGGGGAGTCAAACCTGGGTTGTTTGGCTTTGGTGGCAAGCGCCTTAAGGGCTAAGCCATCTCTCCAGCCCCAGAGCTTAAGGTTCTGAAGGGAAGTGTCTGTCACTGTGGGAAGAGCATGGCAGGAGCAGAGAGAGGGTGTCACATCCTCACATATGCAGGGAGGAAGTAGCAAGGACAAGCCGGGCTGGGCTATCACACTTCAAGGCCCGCCCCCCCAGTGACACTTCCTCCAGCAAGGCTTCACCTCCTAAAGGTTCCACAGCCTTCCCAAACAGCGCCACCAGCTGGAGATTGAATATTCAAATACATGAGTCTATGGAGGGGGCCTGGTTGCTAGGTCACAGAACCTAGAACTCCATCCCTGTCCTCAAGCATCCCTCCTCCAGCGAGGGGAGAGAAACAGGCAAGCAGACGTTTGGATGATGTGAGACATGAACACACAGAGGTATGTCCACACGGCAGGAACCAAGAACAAAGAGTGGGCCCTTGGCCCCTGAGCTGACACCTGGGCTGAGTTCTTCAAACGGACAGGAAAAAGGCATTACACCAGCCTGTTCCTAGACTCCACGAGGATGCGCAGAGACTCCCAGCCATCTCTGCGCTCCCTCCAGTTCCTGGCACAGGACTCTGCGCATGCCGGGAGTTGACATCAACGAGAATACAAAAGATCCAAAAAGCAGCCGGGCGTGGTGGCGCACACCTTGAATCCCAGCACTCGGGAGGCAGAGGTAGGAGGATCACTGTGAGTTCGAGGCCACCCTGAGACTACGTAGTGAATTCCAGGTCAGCCTGGGCTAGAGTGAGACCCTACCTCAAAAAAAAAAAAAAAAAAAAAAGCAATGAGCGCCACACGGTGTCGGTCTCTGTTGCTCTTGGTGGGCATCTGAAAGCAGCAGCGGCTGGATGAGCCTGGGTACAAGGGCATCAAAGGGGCCACCGTGCTGGTCCTGACTGGCTAATGATGAAGATGGCTCGTGTTAACTGCCCAATGTGTTTGCTCAATGCCTCTCCCGTGGTAGATGTTTCCGGGAGAGATTAACATTCTGAATAAAAATCTTCACACTACACACCCACTCCTACGTGCACACTCATGTGCCGGCACTCCACACTTCTGTGTCTTTGCTCACCTAAGCTCCTGAGTACATGGCCAGACCTTCGGCCACTGCCCGACACTCTGTATCTTTTCACTTCGGGTTGCTTCTCCCAAAGGGGGCTGTTCGCTGACCACTCATTGGAAGGTTCTCCCTCTACACTCACAGTCTTGCAGGGTCACCTCGAAGGACACCATAATGCAACCATGATCTCTTTTCTCTTGGCATCCATGCATTCTGATCCACCTTTAACCAAGCTCAGGGTGTTGTGTTTTATTTCCTGCCTTTTCAACTGATCACATGGAAACACCCTTCCCCACGCACCCCAAAGACAATGTGATGGAGGGGTACAAACCTGGAAGGTCGACCACCAGGACATCTGGACTATATCTCCCAAGCCTACTCATGTCTCCTATCTTTTTCTTTTTCTTTTTTGGTTTTTCAAGGTAGAGTCCCACACTAGCTCAGGCTGACCTGGAATTCACTATGTAGCCTCAGGGTGGCAACGAACTCTCGGTGATCCTCCTACTTCTGCCTTCCAAGTGTTGGGATTAAAGGTGTGCACCACAGTGTCCAGCTGCCGCCTTTTATAAAATTTATTTTTATTTATTTACTGGAGAGAGAGAGAGAAAGAGGCAGACAGAGAGAGAATGGGTGCACCAGGGCTTCCAGCCACTACAGATGAACTCTAGTCGCATGCACCACCATGTGTATCTGGGTTTACGTGGGTACTGGAGAATTGAACCTGCACCCTTGGGCTTCGCAGGCAAGCATCTTAACCACTAAACCATCTTTCCAGCCCCTCATTCCTCCTATCTTGCTCACCTCTCCATTGGGCAGTGGACCAGGTCTGACTTTATGCTGTGAGGTTTGAGCAGAGCCCAGATAAATGGCTGCTTGACACCTCGTGATCAATTATTCCTTCTCTACCGGGGCTTGGGAACAGGCCAAGCAAGAGCTGAGTCACAGAAGATAAATCTCTGCTGTGACAGCTACTCCAGAACCCAGGGGTCTTCCTTTCCTCAACTGATGTGCTTAACACTGTGGGGCCTGCTGATCACTCAGCCCTTGAAGGAGGTCTGAGGGTACCAGCATGTGGCAGTTTGAATGTTTCTCCCAGAGACTCAGGTGGTTTTTTGTTGTTGTTTTGTTTTTTCAAGGCAGGGTCTCGCTCTAGCCCAGGCTGACCTGGAATTCACTACGTAGTCTCAGGGTGGCCTCGAACTCACAGCGATCCTCCTACCTCTGCCTCCCAAGTGCTAGGATTAAAGGCGTGCGCCACCACACCGGCCCGACTTAGGTGTTTTATTAAAGCTTGTAACTTGGGTTGCAGAGATGGCTCAGTGGTTAAGTGCTTGCCTGTGAAGCCTAAGGACCCTGGTTCGAGGCTCAATTCCCCAGGACCCACGTTAGCCAGATGTACAAGGTGGCACACACATCTGGAGTTCGTTTGCAGTGGCTGGAGGCCCTGGTACGCCCATTCTCTCTCTCTCTCTCTCTCTCTCTCTCTCTGTCCTTCTTTCTCTCTCTGTCTGTCACTCTCAAATAAATAAAAATAAAAAAATATTTAAAAAAAAAGCTTGTAACTTGGGTCACCAGCTGCTTGGTTGGAAGAGGTGTCACTGGGCGCGGATCCTGGGGTCCGGCCCAAAGGTGTGTCTGGGGGTGAATCTGAATTCCAGCCCCAAGGTGTGCAGAGAGTTTTGAGCTCTGCGGGGGTTTCTGCTTGCTGCCAGTTTGTGCTTGTTGGTTTTTAGTGTTGCTGCCTATTTGGTTTTGTTCTCTCTGCTTGGATGTATGGAAACAGCTTCTTTGCCACTGATGGAACTTCCCCGGGACCTGTAGGCTTGACATAAACCCCTTCCGCCCCTACACAGTGTCTGGTTTGGATGGTCCTCCCAGCAGCGTGACGCTGTCTACAACACTGCAGGATTTTCTGACCATTGTGACAAAATACCTCACAGAAGTAACTTAGGAGAGGAAAGGTTTTGTCTTGTTTTGTTTTGTTTTGTTGGCTCATCGTTTCAGGAGTTTGAAAGTCCGTTGTTGCAGTCACCTTCTTATTGCTGGGATTAAAAAAAAAAAAAAAAAAACTTGGCAAGGGCTGGAGAGATGGCTTAATGGTTAAGGCACTTGCACGCCTTTAATCCCAGCACTCAGGAGGCAGAGGAAGGAGAATCACCATGAATTCAAGGCCACCCTGAGACTCCATAGTGAATTCCAGGTCAGCCTGGGCTAGAGTGAGACCCTACCTCAAAAAAAAAAAAGACAGAGAGGAGAGAAGATAGACTGAGTCAGACACCCCAAAAGCACACTTGAGGACACCCCCAGGCATGACGCTTGTACACGCTGGTTCAGGTTCTTTGGTCAGTCAGCTTGGCCTTTGAACTGCTTCTGAAGTCCACAGGGGCGGGGGGGTTAGGGGCTGGTTAGGGATATGAAGAGCTGTGGAGTGAGAATGTCAACAATACATTTCAACCCCACCCCTGAGCAATTTAAGAAAGTTATTTTACATCTTTGAAGCACATTTATAAAATAGGTTCACCATAGGATTTATCTCTGGTAGCTCACTGTAATATTTTAATATTTTATTTTTATTTATTTGGCAGAGAAAGAGGGAGAAAGAGAGAGAGAGAGGGAATGGGCACACCAGGGCCTCCAGCCACTGCAAACAAACTCCAGACGCATGCGCCCCCTTGTGCATCTGGCTAATGTGGGTCCTGGGGAATCGAACCTGAGTCCTTTGGCTTTGCAGGCAAACGCCTTAACCTCTAAGCCATGCCTTCAGCCCTCACCGTAATATTTTGATAAAGTGCTCAGATGTAAGATATGATCACAAGGGGCACATTTTAACAATCTCTGGATTTCCATGTTACCCTAAGTGTACTACCCAGAGAGACCAGCAGGTGGTGCTGTCTCAGAACAAATCTCTTCTGTGTGGGAAGGTTTCCTGCAAGAGCAAAGCAATTGGTTTGGAGCCAGGGCACAGAGAGGGGCGTCGGCTGTCTGCTGGAGACAGCCTCTCCAGGAGGTCAGGCTTTCAGGAGCATGCAATTTCCTGACTCTCTGGAAGAGGATGGCCCAGGCTCTTTGCCCCTTTGATGACCCTGAATGAAGGTCCTTGCTCAGCCTTTCCAACACTCCCTTGTCCAGGTAGGCAGGGAGAGAAGGGGATTGGTGCACAGAGGGGACAACTAAGACATGACACAAAATAAGAGCAGTTTTCACAGCCCAGGGCCGGAATGTTCTCCAGAAACTCACTGTGCATGAATCACACGCACGCATGCACACACACGCACACACACTCTGCCCCAACCTGCCCAGGCTCCCAGAGGTCAGGGGTTAAGAGATGACTCCTCTGAGCTCTCCTGGCGGGCTCAAGGCCGAGCCTAGCGCTTCGGGAATCTCTGCTCATCTTCTCAGACCGCTTAGCCCCCAAGTGCACACAGAACTAAGTCTCTGCTGCTGTTCCTTAGCAGATCTGTGGGGGATGGACAGAGCGAAGCTGCTTCTAGGCAGAGCTAACTTCCAACTCTGCCTCCCGAGCCACCTTTCTTGCAAGAGAAGCCCACGGAGCCCAGATGCTATATTATACTGTACTTGTTCTAGTGAGTGAATGCCTGACAAAAACCAACTTAAAGAAGAAAAACAAAAAAACAAAACATGCCCGGCATGGTGGCACACACCTTTAATCCCAGCTCTCTGGAGGTAGGAGGATCGTTGTGAGTTCGAGGCCAACTTGAGACTACATAATGAATTCCCAGGTCAGCGTGGACTAGGGCTAGACCCTACCTCAAATAAAGAAAGAAAAAAAAAGTAAAGAGGGCTGGAGAGATGGCTTAGCGGTTAAGCGCTTGCCTGTGAAGCCTAAGGACCCCGGTTCGAGGCTCGATTCCCCAGGACCCACGTTAGCCAGATGCACAAGGGGGCGCACGTGTCTGGAGTTCGTTTGCAGTGGCTGGAGGCTCTGGTGTGCCCATTCTCCCTCTCTCCCTTGTTCGATCTTCCTCTTTCTCTGTCTGTCATTCTCAAATAAATAAATAAAAACAAACAAAAATAAAGTAAAGAAAGAAATATTAAATGGGTTTACTTCGGGTCATTGTTCAAGGTCTGTTGTAGTCAGCTCCACGTTGCTGGGCTGAACATCCAACCAGACACGATTTATGGGAGGAAGGGATTTATTTCAACCTTCAAGATCCAGCCGAGGTTCCATCGGTGATGGAAGAAGCTGGTCACCTTTGACAACTCCAAGCAGGGACACCACCAACAGCCGGCACCAAAACACAAACAGCCAGAGTTCAGACTGCTCTCTCTGCACCTTTGGGCCAGAATCAAGATCTGCACCCAAATACACCTTAGGGCTGGACCCCATGATCCGCCCCCTCTCCCCCCATGACACCTCCTCCAGCAGGCTTCTGGAGACTTAAGCAGGAAACATAACCTGTCCACAGTCCACAGTGAGGAAGCAGAGAAATGAATTCTGGTGCTCAGCTAGCTTCTTCCTCCTCCTCCTCCTCTTCTTTCTACTTCTCCTTATTTTATTAAAAATATGTCTAGTTATTTGCAAGCACACAGAATGAATGGGCTCACCAGAGCCTCCAGCCTCTGCAAATGAACTCCAGATGCATGCGCCATTTTGTGCATCTGGCTTTATGTGGGTACTGGAGAAATCAAACCTGGGTCATTAGGCTCTGCAGGCAAGCCTCCTTACCGCTGAGCCATCTCTCCAGCCCCAAGCTTTCTTTTTTTTACACAGTCCAGGATCCCAGCCCATGGAGTGGCACTGCCCAGTTAGTCCTCCCACCTTAATAAGCCTAATCTCGAAAGTCCCTCATTGATTTGTTTCCATGGTGATTCTAAATCCTGTAAAGTCGGCAACCAGACATTAACCATCACATCTACTGACCACCCAGACCTGGGTCTTGGCCCAGCACCTATCTTTCCCCTGAATGTCCTGGGCCATTTTCTTTTTCCATAGACAGGCAGCCCAGACCCTTAGCAACCCAAGGATATAAACCCCAGGCAGTGAGGAGCTGGGGACCCAGGGCCCTTGTAGATGGACAGAGGCATGAGATGCTTTCACCAATGTATACACACACACGCACGCATATATATTAATATTTATTTATTTGAGAGAGAGAGAGAAAAGAGACAGAGAGAAAGAGAATGGGCACACCACAGCCTCTAGCCACTGCAAACACACTCCAGATGCATGTGCCACCTTGTGCATCAGGCTTTACCTGGGTACTGGAGAATCGAACCTGAGTCCTTAGGCTTTGTCGCAAAGTGCCTTAACCACTGAGCCATCTCTCCAGCCCCAGAACGTATACTTTTAAAAGGAAAACGAAAAGAACAGATCGAGTTATAAAGGATGTGGCTTATTTGAAATTTTTATTAAAATAAATAAACATTTTAAAAATGTTTATGGGCTGGAGAGATGGCTTAGCGGTTAAGGAGCTTGCCTGCGAAGCCCAAGGATCCTGGTTCGATTCCCATGTAAGCCAGATGCACATGGTGGTGAATGTGTCTAGAGTTTGTTTGCAATGGCTAGGGGACTTGGTATGCCCATTCTCTCTCTGTCTCTGTCTGTCTCAAATAAATAAATAAATAACATTTTTAAAATGTTTATGATGAGAGAACTACTTTTCATGTATAAAACATGACAATGGCCCTTTGTAGTCCGCTTTGAAGATGACATGAAGAGTCTAGCTTGGGTCCCCTCGGGAATGTGAAACCCAGAGCGCAGTGGTCTTTCTTCCCCTCTCCTCATGCCCTAGATCAAGACCAAGACGGTGCAGGGCTGGCTGGACAGGGATGGGCCAAGGACCAGGCTGCAAGCGAGGAGTCATGTCTGCCCTTCCAGGTTCTGGGGTCACCGAACACTGGGTCCAGAAGGAGCCCAGGCCGTCCTCTCACAGGGGCTGGGGACACGCGATCAGAACGCTCAGCCAGTGAAAGGCAGGGCCAGGCCACGGACCTGCCCTTCTGACTCCCAGACTCATCCAGCTTTAGTCTAGTCCAAAGGCAAAAGGCAAAACACCCAGGAAAGATTTAGACCAGCTCATCTTGCTGTTCCCTTCTCCGCATCTAGGTCACCCCAACCCTTCTTTTTTTTTTTTTTTTTTTCCTGGTGCTTCACCCCTGACCACAACAGTCATAGAAACATTCCTTTCATCTCCTGCCCTTGGTATTTGGAAAGACGACTTCTGGTTTCATCTAAGCACGGGCACAATCTAGAAAAGGGCACAAGGCTCCCAAGGGGCTGAAATGGCCATAGGAGGGATGGGGGGGGAGGGGAGGGGACTGTTGCTGGGCAACCAGCTTCCTCTGTTGCCTCGGTGACAGCCCCATCAGAGGGAGGCTGCTTGCAGAGCGCGTGCCTGCGAGGCTCCAGTCTTGGTAGCGCCAGCTGGCTGGAGCCCCCTCCTCCCCCATTGCAGACTGCCTCCTGCACATATGTGAGCTCCCCCCACACACACCCCAAGGCATCATGAGGACCCTTTCCTGCCTCGTCGCCTCCCTTCTCCATCATTCCTCATCACAGAAGCGCCTGCTCTGAGTCCCAGGTGGCCAGCCTCTCTGGTCACAGCCTTGAGCCCCCCTCCATCCTTCAGTCAACAAACACGGAGCCAGCTCTGCGCACACAGCAGGCACTCTGCCAGGCCCCCAGCATGCGGGGCATCGGGTGAGCTCGCTCCCTAGCAGTGACTAGCAGGGGAGTCAGGCAAATAAGTGGATGGTGGCGTACCAGTGACTATGCCCGACCAAGTGGCAATCTCAGAACACTGTGTAGGCAGAGGCGAAAGACATTTCCATAGCTGGGGGGGGGAGGGGTGGCTGAGTGGTGTACCCACAAGATGGCATGTTCTGCTCCCCTCAACCTTGAACCGGATCCAATGAGGCAAAGGGAGCATGTGGCTGTGGCTGACTTAGAGTTTGTGGGATGGGGATCATCCCAGATCCCCTACACAGCCCTGAATGTGATCACAGGTATTATATGAGAGAGGAAAGGAGAGAGAGAGAGAAAGTCACACGACATGATGGAGGCTCATGGTTGGCCATGATTCTGCCCCATACGATTCATTTTCGACTTCGGATCCTCGGAACTGCAAGAGAATGCATTGGTGTCGCAGTCAGGTTCGCATTGCTGGTAGAAATCACCCAACCAAGAGCAGCTTGTGGGAAAAAGAGGTTTATTTAGGCTTACAGGCTCGAGGGGAAACTCCACAATGGCAGGAGAAAACGATAGCATGAGCAGAGGGTGGACATCACCCCCTGACCAACATAAGGTAGACCATAGAAACAGGAGAGGGTGCCAAACACTGGCAAGGGGAAACTGGCTATAACACCCATAAGCCCACCCCAACAATACATTGCCTCCAGGAGGCATTAGTTCCCAAATCTCCATCAGCTGGGAACCTAGCATTCAGAACACCTAAGTTTATGGGGGACCCTGAATCAAACCACCACAATTGGTGTGATTTTTTTTTTTTTTTGCATATGTGTGCGCTGGGCATCATTATGCGTGTTTGTGTGTGAGGGCACGTGTGTGCAATGACACATGTATGTGTGGCCATCTTCATCAGTCACTCTCTTCATCATCATCATCATCATCATCATTTTGGGCACAGGGGCTTTCACTGAACCCAGAGCTCACAGATTTGGCTAAACTAACCAGCTAGCAAGCCTCAGGGATCCTCTTGCGTCCCACCTCCTCAGAGTTGGGATTACTGGTGCATTTGACGTGGGTGGTGTTGAACTGAGTTTAAGTGCTCATGTTCATAAAGCAAGCACTTTACCCACTGAGCTTTCGCCTAAACTCCTAAACACCTCCAATTCTTGTAAAAAAACAAAAAAAAAAAAAAAAAACAAACAAAAACAGGCAGACTCTACTCTGGACGTAAGACGTAAGAGTTGGGAAACTAGACCAGTTGACAGGCCATATCCCCCAGGTCCCCACCATCAAAGCAAATTGGGGGCTGTAATTAGAGCTGGAACTGATTAGAAAATGGATAGAGAAAAAAAAAAAAAAAAAGAAACAAAGATACTTAGTCACTCAGAGGAGGCTCCCAGACTGTGGGCCAAGGTCAGACAAGGTTACCCACCCTTAGTGGCAGGGCCAGGACTTGTAGCTATGCCTGACTCCAGAACACAGCACCCGGTCTGCAGGTGCACCCGCAATGACGTGTGTGCACTGGGCAACGGTGACCTCCCAAGCACACGCTGCTACATGACAGAGGACCCGGGGTAAGGTTCGTCTTTCCTGTCGTGCCCAGCCTAGAGCCGACCCAGGTATGTGTCTTTCTTCAAGGGCATCCACCCTCTCTCGGGGCCTGATGTCAAGCCTCATGACCTCTGGAGACCCTTTCTGCAGGTCTAATGACAACACGTGCCAGTGTGACCATGCTGGCTGAGCTGCTCTCCCTGGACAGGCCCCTCTCAGGCCAGTCACCCAGTCAGGGTCAGCTGCCTGATTCCCAAGCCACAGTCCACTGTCTGTGATGAGGGGCCTGTGGCCAGCCCTCTCCCCTCCCCAGTTTTCAGAAGCAGACCCTCACAGCTCAGGCTGGAGGTGCTGACAGGCTCGGGGTGGACTCCCAGTTAAGTGACTGTGGCAGGTCAGCTGCGGTGAACTTCCAAACCAGGCACAGTTTATGGGAGGAACGGGTTTTGTATGAAGCTTACAGGTCCAGGGGAAGTTCCACAATGGTGGAAGAGAGAAAAACTACCACCAGCACCGTAAGTAAGCACACCCCAGGAGCCCCGGGGCAGAGCTCCAGCGCTCTGCATAGCTATAGACTGGAATTCGGAGCCAACACCCCCCAAAACACACCTTAGGGCTGCACCTTAAGATCCGCCCACAGATCCACCTCTTCCAGTCAGGCAGCTGGAAATCCAAGAAGCTTTAACAAAACTGAAATCTACTGGGGGACATCATTAAAACTACCACAGTGGGGCTGGAGAGATGGCCTAGCGGTTAAGGCACTTGTCTGCGAAGCCTAAGGACCTATGTTTGACTCTCCTGGTCCCACGTAAGCCAGACGCAGTGATGCAAGCATGCAAGGCTGCACATGCACACAAGGGGGCGCACACGTCTGCAGTTCGATTGCAGTGGCTGGAGGCCCTGGCGCACCAATTCTTCTCTCTTGTTCTCACTGTCACTCTCTCACATAAAAAATTAAAAAGGCCAGCCTGTTGGGCTTGCTTCAAAATAAATTAATTAACTCAGTTAAACTACCACAATGACCCTCACGCTGGGTGACTTCAAACCCTATTTCCTCCCCTGCCCTGCCGGAAATGGGTTAGGAGTGCTGTCATAAAAAACCTCCACTAGGGCAGCTGGGTGTGTTGATGGAGGAAACCCACCTCCTGGTCCCCTGAAGCTGGACCCTCCATAGAGCCAGAGAAGGTTCTAGTCCCAGGCCTCTTCTTCCACATGAGCAAACAGAAGGACCCAGAAAATGAAGTGCCTCCGCTGAAAGTAACCCATCCATCTATGACAGAGGCAGGGGTGCACTGCGGGGATCCAGGCTCACCCGATCTCCGCGGTCCCTTGTCATTGAGATGGCTCTGCAGACCCCATACAAGTGAGCCCCTTCCCTTCCCTGCCTAGCGTCAGTTTCTCTCAGTGGATATTTACCTGTCACGTGCTACCCATGGGACACCTTCCCCTGTGCCTTGTCTAGAGCATTGGCCTAGGGAAAAGAATAGCACGTTGGCACATTTCCCTCTGCTCACTGCAGGGAGACGGCACCTTGGTCCAGAACTTAGAAGCCTTGGAGGCACTCTCGCTTTGGAAGGTCTGGTGAGATCTCACTGGGGCCATCAGAGACCCCAGTGTCTGCAAGAGTGGAGCCCCCTCTGGTGAGGCTTGGACCCCATTGTGGATAAGAGCTTGGGGACAGCCAAGGTCTAGGGTGACGGGACAGAGGAGACATCCGTTGGCGGTGGCGAGATGCCCTTACAGCCTCAGTTTCTCTTTTGTGCAGTGACCCCGCGGCTTCTTCCTGGGAGCAGTCTTGGCTCCACGCCACCTCTCCTGCTCAGGAGCTGTAATTCCTCGAAGTGCCCAGCAGAGGGCGCGCCGACCACATCCTTCTCAGCTTCAGCGACGTCTGTCCCGTGCACGGACGACTGTGGCTCTTGGCATCTGGCAGTTTGAGCTCTTTGGTAAACCTATGATGAGACGGAGCTAGGAGAGCAAGAGGCATATGAGAAGCCCGCGAGTGAGCAGGAGGAACGAACGAAAGAGAGAACAGCCTGAAGCCAACAGGGGTCTCCGGAGCCAGGCTGCCCTCTTGGAGAGTCCGGCAGCCATCAGCGGTCAGCCAGCCTCCCTCAAAGCCCCGTCCTCCACAGATCCTCCTCTCGGGCTGGGACTGATCAGGACCAGCTCCTGAGGGACCTCCTTCAGGCCCTGCAGGGCAGGGTGCCCGCAGGAGTAGCCCTACTTTCTAACGGGTTCCTGGGAGGAAAGACCCCGACACCCTGAGGCTCCAGAGGAACTGGGTCAAGATATATGAGTCTGGGGCTGGAGAGATGGCTTAGCGGTTAAGGCGCTTTCCTGCAAAGCCTAAGGACCCAGGTTTGATTCCCTAGGACCCAGATGCACATGGTGGCACAGGCATCTAGAGTTCGTTTGTAGTGGCTAGAGGCCCTGGCACACCCATGCTCTCTCTCTCTCTCTCTCTTTCTGTCTGCCTCTCTTTCTTTCTCTCAAATAAATATATTTTTAAAAGATATATGGGGCTAGACAGATGGCTTAGTGGTTAAGGCACTTGCCTGCGAAGCCTAAGAACCCAGATTCAACTCTCCAGATCCCACCGTAGCCAGACGCACAAAGGTGAGGCAAGGGCAAGGTCGCACATGCCCACTAGGTGGCGCAATTGTCTGGAGTTGGTTTTAGTGGCTGACGCCCTAGCTGCCAATTCTCTCTCTATCTCTCAAATTAAAAAAAAAAAAAAAAAAAAAAAAAAAAAAAAAAAAAAAGATCTATGGGTCAGCCCAACCTACAGGCCCAGATAAGACGTCCCTTGTAAACATCCCTTGTCAAGTGCGCAAATGTGTCCTGGTGGTTTGAATCCGCTGTCCCTCATCAACCCCTGTGTTCTGCAGGCTTGCTCCCCAGCTGGTGGCAACCTGAGAGATGGAGCCTTGCTCTAGGAGGTGGGTGGCTGCGGGCCGTTTATCAGTGACCCCACTTTGTCGGTGCCATTGTTGTCCTCCTGCTGTGGCAGAGGCGATGCCCAGCCGCTGCCCGTGCCGTGTCTTCCCCTGCCATCATGAAGCTTCCCCTCCAGACTGTAAGCCGGGTGCTTTGTGGCATCAACGAGGAAGGTTCCTGCAACACGCGTGAAGGGCCATGCATCTGAGTGGAGCGTGCTTCTGTGGCTCTGAGTGTGAGGACAACTCGATCTACTAGTGACATTGCTGGGCCTGTGTTTACAGCGGTACCTATGAATGTATATCTGCTATAGGAATGCATATCTAGCAGATGCACCATTAGGCACGAACACATCCATGTACACATGCGTGTGAATGTGGGTGAGTGGTGGGGGCTTGTGAGTAACCCACAGACCCCTCTGCCCCTGAGACAGTTCACACTATGGACTGAGGCACAGGGGCCCAGGAAAAAAGACCTAAATGTATTTTTCCTCTATTTGCTCCAGTATCTGCACATCCGGATAGTACAGGAGAAAATGTGTCTGGTTTTTTCACCAGGACTGTTCAAAGGTGGGCTTGGGTGCTGGGTGCTAAGTGGACTAGAGTCGGAGAGAGACCGAGGAAGGAATAAGGGCCTTGTCCCTTCTCTCTCCCCTGAGCCTGACACTCCTGGTGCAGGGAGTCTAGCTACCCTCCACCTTGAGTTCAAAGCTCTCCAAAGTAGGTCCTTTTAAAAAAAAAGAAAGAAAGAAAGAAAGAAAGAAAGAAAGAAAGAAAGAAAGAAAGAAAGACTTTATTTATTTGTAAAGGAGAGAGAACACCAGGGCCTCCTGCCACTGCAAAGGAACTCCCGACAGCTGCACCGCTTTGTGCATCTGGCTCTGTGTGGGTGCTGGGGAATCGAACTTAGGTCGTCAGATTCCACAGGCAAGTGCCTTAACCGCTGAGCCATCTCTCCAAGGTCTATTTTTATAGTAATATCCCAGCTTCATTTTGGTTACTATTTTTAAAAAACTTTTCTTTTTTTTTTTTGGTTTTCGAGGTAGGGTCTCACTCTGGCCCAGGCTGACCTGGAATTCACTATGTATTCTCAGGGTGGCCTCGAACTCACAGCGATCCTCCTACCTCTGCCTCCCAAGTGCTGGGATTAAAGGTGTGTGCCACCACGCCTGTCATTAAAAAGCTTTTTCTTGACAATTTTCACTCCTGCACATGATGTGTATTGCTCATACTCCCCTCCTGATACCTCCTTTTGCCCACTGTCCAAGGAGCCCCTGTTAGTTACTATTTCAGTGAAATAGTTCATTTATTTATTTATTTAAGAGAAAGAGGGAGAGAAGGGGGGAAATGGGCACACCAGGGCCTCTAGCCACTGCAAACAAACTCTAGATGAACTCTAGATAACCTTATGCATCTTGCTGTGCGTGGGTCCTGGGGAATTAAACTTGAGTCCTTATGCTTTGTAGGCAAGTGCCTTAACCGCCAAGCTATCTCTCCAGCCCTGAGTGAATTTTTTTTTTATTTTTTATGATTTATTTTGAGAGAGAGAGAATGGGCACACCAGGGCCTTCAGCTGCTACAAATGAACCCCAGATGCGTGCGCCCCTTGTGCCACATGTGTGACATTGCATGCTTGTGTCACTGTGTCTGGCTACGTGGGACCTGGAGATTTGTTTATTTTTATTTATTTATTTAAGAGTGACAGGCAGAGAGAGAAAAAGAGAGAGAGAGAGAGAATGGGAGAGCCAGGGGCTCCAGCCACTGCAAACGAACTCCAGATGTGTGTACCCCCTTGTGCATCTGGCTAACATGGGTCCTGGGGACTCGAGCCTCAAACTGGGGTCCTTAGGCTTCACAGGTAAGCCCTTAACTGCTTAGCCATTTCTCCAGCCCACCTGGAGATTTGAACATGAGTTCTTAGGCTTCGCAGGCAAGCGCCTTAGCTGCTAAGCCATCTCTCCAGCCCTGAGTGAAATATTTTTATTCATAATTTCACCTTCAGACTATTTGTTTGTATTTCCAGTATATGGTCAACAGATTTAGCAAATAAAATGATAGGTTGTTCAATTATATTTGCATTTCATGGAATAATGAGTAGTTTTTCAGTATAAGCATTTTCTTTTTAAAGATCTTTTTATTTATTTATCAGAGAAGAGAATGGGCATGCCAGGGCCTCTAGCCACTGTTCATGAACTCCAGACATATGCGCCACCACATGCATCTGCCTTATATGGGACCTGGAAAATTGAACCTGGGTACTTGGGCTTTGCAGGCATGTGCTTTAACTGCTAAGCCATATCTTCAGCCTAAAGACCCAGATTCAATTCTCCAGGTCCCATGTAAGCCAGATGCACATAGTGGTGCATGCATCTGGAGTTCATTTGCAGTGGCTGGAGGCCCTGGTGCACCTATTCTCGCCCTCTCTCCCTCTCCCTTTCTCTGTCTCTAATAAATAAATGAAAATAAATCTTTAAAAAAAAGATGAAAGCCAGGCGTGGTGGCACACGCCTTTAATCCCAGCATTCGGGAGGCAGAGGTAGGAGGATCGCCATGAGTTCGAGGCCACCCTGAGACTCCATAGTGAATTCCAGGTCAGCCTGGGCTAGAATGAGACCCTACCTTGAAACACCAAAAAGAAAAAAAAAAAGGTGGGCTAGAGAGATGGCTTAGCAGTTAAGGCACCTGCCTGCAAAGCTTAAGGACCCAGGTCCGATTCCCCAGAACCCATGTAAAGTCAGCTGCACAGGGTGGCACATGTCATCTGGAGTTTGTTCGCAGTAACTGGAGGCCCTAGGCATGGCCATTTTTTTTCTCTCTCTCTCCTCTCTCTCTCTGCCTCTTTCTCTCTCTCTCTCACTCAAATAAATTATATATATAAAATAGAGGATGGATATTAACACTCTCAACTAAGTAGAATTGCCATAATCCCAGCACTGCCACCAAACACTGATGCTGAAACTTAATCTCCACTTTGAGGTATTAGTTAGGAGACTAGAAAGTGCATTTGGCTGTGATGTTTGGAGGTGGGAGCTTTGGGAGGTAATGAAGGGTAAACGGGGCCACAAGGGTGGAGGTCTGACGCAGTGAGAGCGTGGCTGTGTGAGAGGAGGAGGAGGAGGAGGACGAAGAGGGGGAGGAGGAGGAGGAGGGAAACCCACGTAGAACATGTACTCCCTCTAGCCATGGGATGCCCTGGGCCGCCTCGAGACTAGCACGGCCCTGTCCAGATGCATGTGCCTTCAGAACTATGAACCAGATAAACCTCTTTTTCCCCCACAAGTTACCCAGCCTGTGGTATTCGGTTACAGCAATAGGCAACAGACCGTGCAGACACACCCAGAGCCCTCCACCCAGCAACTGCACAGTGTAAGCTCTTCCAAGCGTGTGCGGACCATGTGTCAGGCTACAAAAAGCAGTCCCAGTGAATTCTAAACATCTAAATCATCCAAAATATCTTCTTTGCATCTGCTCTCTCTTGTGAGTAAATAAATAAAAGTAAAAACTTAAAAAACAAAAACAAATATTTTTAAAAGGCTGGAAGCCGGGCGTGGTGGCACACGCCTTTGATCCCAGCACTTGGGAGGGAGAGGTAAGAGGATCACTGTGAGTTCGAGGCCACCCTGAGACTCCATAGAGAATTCCAGGTCAGCCTGGGCTACAGTGAAACCCTACCTCAAAAAATCAAAAATAAATAAATAAAATAAAGTAAAAGAGGCTGGAGAGATGGCTTAGCAGTTAAGGCACTTGCTGCAAAGCCTAAGGACCTGAGTTCAAGTCCCCAGAACCCATGTAAGTCAGATACACTGGAGTTCATTTGGAGTGGCTCAAGGCCCTGGCATGCCCATTCTCACTCACTCACTCATTCATAAATAAATAAATATAAAAACTTTTAAAAAATCTTTTTTTTGTTTATGGTGGACTAAAACTAGGAATAATAACAGAAGAAAAACTGGAAAATTCACAAATATGTAGAAATTAAAAATGCTGTAAAAATTTAAACAACAATGTGCCAAAGGAAAAGAAAATCACCAGAGAATGAAAAACTGTAAAATATTTTGAGCCAAAGCAAAACTATGGCATTTTAAAACTGCCAGATTCAGTAAAAGTGGTGCTTACAAGGAAAATTACAGCTATAAGTAAATGGCTGTGTGGAATAAGAAGAAAGATCTTTAGTGCATGGTCTAACTTGGCACCTTAAGGAAGTGAAAAATGAAGAGTAAACTAAACCCAAAGCAAGTAAAAGGAAGGAAACCATAAAGATTACAGAGCAGGGCCGTGGGGAGATGGCTCAGTGGTTAAAAGTACTTGCTTACAAAGCCTAATGGTCTGGGTTTGATTCCCCAGTACCCACATAGAACCAGATGCACAAAGTGGCGCATGCATCTGGAGTTCATTTGCAGGGGCTAGGGGACCTGGCATGACTATTCTTTCTTCTCTCTCTCTCTCTCTCTCTCTCTTCTTGCAAATAAATAAATAAATATTTAAAAAGCAATCTGTCTGAAATTCTTTTAAAAAGTAGAAAAGGAGGGAGCTGCCTAACTCATTCTATGAGGGCTACCGTTATCCTCATGCCCAAATCCAAAGATATCACAGGGAAAGGAAATGGTAAGCCAGTATCCTTTGTGGATATCAGATAATGTAAGTTCTAAATAAATAATTTGTTTATGATTATTGAATATGGGGACAGGATACTGCAAATTAGCACCTTTTATGACCTCTGTTTTCAGCATTCACACAAGAGTCACTCGGGAGAACTCAGCTACACCTTGGCTACAGCAGCTGTGTGGAATGACTCGTTGTTGCCGTCTTTCCAGCTTTTATTCTGGCGTGGTGTCTTAGTAGACTCAAAACTATCAGCGATGGCAGAGTCCTTGCAATAGTGGAAGACAGGGTAGGAATGGCGTCCAATTCACTTGTATCTCTAAACCACCGGGACAGGTCATATTACTGTCCTCATCTCTCAGGTATTTTCTCAGGTTTTTGCAGAAGGAGGTATTTTCCAAATATAGTGAATTTCTTTTCCTAAGGGAAAACATTACATTGGAAAGGAGACTTTTTTTGTGGTGTGGTGTGACGTGTGTATAGCATATGCACGCGTGTGTGCAAATATGTGAGCCCCATGCACACATGTGCTGAAGCCAGAGGAGAACGCGGGGTAACCTCCCTCTATTGTTTTTTTCTGCTTGAGTTTCGGCTACCACTTTCAGTTAGACTGGCTGACCAGCAAACCCCAGAGCTTCTCTGGTCTGCCCCCCAATCACAAAAATACAGAAAAGGGGTTGCAGATTGGCGTGGCCTTGCCCCCCCCGCACCCCCCCCGGCTCCTTATGTGGGTGCTGGGGCTTGAACTCCGGCCAGCTCAAGCCCTCACGTGCAGCGAGCGCTCTTACCTGCACTGGGAGGGTTTTTGTTTTTGCCTTTTGTTTTGTGTTGTTTTGTTTTCATACAGACCTGTTATTGATCCTGAAGAAACAAAGATGTAAACAGCATTGGAATTTCTAGACTTTACTGTGAAACAGGATTTTAGAGTCTCAACCAAAGTTACCTTTATTGTTGAAATGTTCTTATTTGTTTATATCTATCGCTTCCTGTGAACATAATTTCTCAGTTAAAGTTAGCTGAAAAGTGTTCTTCACTCAGTTACAAAAACGAACTATTGAACATGAGTCTGAGAGCGATTTTGTCATTCACAGACTTGCGAAACCTGTGATAGAAGTTGCCACAGTGACAGACCAATACACAGAGAAGGCGAGAGGCTAGGGTCTCACTCTAGCCCAGGCTGACCTGAATTCACTATATAGTCTCAGGCTGGCCTCAAACTCACAGCAGTCCTCCTACCTTGGTCTCCCAAGTGCTGGGATTAAAGGTGTGTGTGAGTATTTTTATTTTTAAACATGTATATTGGCATGAAAAAACATAAATACGTGAAGTTTAACAAAGAAATATATGTATATTTTTGCATTCCTTTTCCAGACATTTGCACTATTTTTTTTTTTTTTTTTTTTTTTTTTTTTGAGGTAGAGTCTCACTCTGGCCCAGGCTGACCTGTAATTCACTATGTAGTCTCAGGGTGGCCTCGAACTCATGGTGATCCTCCTACCTCTGGCTCCCGAGCGCTGGGATTAAAGGCGTGCGCCACCACGCCTGGGCTATGACTTTTGTGGGCTTTGCCTTTTTAAACACTGTACCCCTGAGCGTCAGGGCCTAGATTTCTTTCTGACATGAGCTCCTCTAGGTCACTGACTTAATAAAGAGGACTCTCACTTGGCTTAAGAAGCATGGTGGCCTGTAATTCTCTCACGTGGACTATAACAAGACGAGCTAGCAAGCAAACCCAAGGACGCTATAGTTCCCACTTCCCCAGCCCTGGGATTATAAACTTGTACTGCAGTACTCCCAGATCTTACATGGGTACTTGGGATTGAACTTGGGTCCTTATGCTTTCAAAGTAAACACTTCCCTGACGGAGTCACCTCCCTAGCCTGCTACTGTGCTTGAGTCCTTACTCTGACCCTCCCTGTGAGGTAACTTCCATTATTGTCCACATTTGACAGAGGTGGAAACCGGGCCCAGGGAGGCTAAGTGATTCAATCAGGGTCACATCGCTAGGACCACGAGAGGCAGGATTTAGAGTTCAGTTGGCTGGTTCTAAAGTTCTCTCTCTTCCTCGCTCTTTCTCTTTCTCTCACTTTTTCTCTTTTATTTTAGTTTTATTTATTTACTTATTTGAGAGAGAGAGAGAGAGAGAGACAGGGAGAGGCAGATAGAGAGCAAATGGGCACACCAGGACCTCCAGCCATTGCAAAGGAACTCCAGACGCATGCACCACTTTGTGCATCTGGCTTAAGTGGGTACTAGGGGAATCGATCCTGGGCCCTTAGGCTTCAAAGGCAAGTGCTTTAACCGCTAAGCCATCTTTCCAGCCCTCATTCTTTCTTTTCCCTTGGGCCTCACCGATGTTAAGCAAGCACTCTATCACTGAGCAAGCCCCTCCCCTACCTCTCTAGGTCACCACCCCAAGCATCCTCCCTTTACAATCAGGCCTCTTGATCCTGTGGGCACCAAGGAGCAGGTGCTTACAGAGTCGCCAGCCCCTCCTCTCCTGTGTAGCATCCACACACAGTGGCCCAGATCCTTTGCTGGCCTGGCCCTCCCCTGACTGTGCTGGGCCTGCTCCTCAGGCCCCCCGTGTGGTTGAGGGGTAGTGGGGCCTTGTGCTGCTGCCCTCCCCACCCAGTCTGAAACTGGGGACAAAAGTCATCCTGGGGGTTGGAGAGATGGCTTAGTGGTTAAGGCACTTGCCTGCAAAGCCAAAGGACCCAGGTTCAATTCCCTAGAACCCACACAAGCCAGATGCACAAGGTAGCACATGCATCTGGAGTTTGTTTGTAGCAGCAGGAGGCCCTGGTGTGCCCCTATTCATTCTCTCTTTCCCACTTTCTCTCTCAAATAAATAAATAAAATTATAAATATATATATTTTTTTAAAAAATCATCCTTCAATGGAATACCCAGAAGCCATAGACTGTTACTAGGAAATTTTCAGTGCCAGGGATGGGATACCTTCCAGTGAGTTGTTGGCCAGGGAGGTCCCTGATGCCCCCAAAACATTACAGGTCATTGCCAAGGCTCTTGGTTTCCCATCAGGAATAGATGGTAAGACCCTATTGCTGAAGACTCCACATACTTGGGCTGCAAGCTCACTGAGAAATCCTGCTGGAACTGAGCTGAAAATGTCCTCCATGTAGACCAGCTGACAGAAAGCTGGAAGAAGCCATGCTGCATGCAGTTCAATGGGAAAGAGAGAAATCACCAGTGAAGATACCTAACAGTGGACACTGCAAGCCTTAAATTTGGCCAGCCAGGCCAAATGAGCCAATGGGTGCAACCGTGGCATGTCTGTTATGGGGGAAACCAACCACTTTCTAATTGGACTGGAGGCCTGCTCCATGGGAGGGAATACATGCCTGATACTGAAAACCTACAACAGGGGTAGTCAAGAGCCCTAGGGGAGTAATGTCTGATGGTGTCTGGCTAAATGTATGTACTATGCTTATCAAACTGCCCAGTAAGCACTTCTCTTAATGTTCATACCCATATATTACTGCTACTCTCACTTTTGGTTAGAGAAGCTTCTCTTTTCAGATGGCAGTGACCTTGAGATGACTCAGAAGTGACAGAGGAGTGCTCAGCACTGAAATATCTCTATCACACCTTCCAAGGCTCAAGGTCCTTTGTGGAAGAGGTGGCAGAAAGAATATAAAAGCCAAAGGAAGGGTAGGACTCCTTACAACGTGCTCCTCCAGACACAAAATGGCCTGGATATCCATGACCTTGAAGTGACTGACACTACCTACACAAGACCATCATAATAGGAGGAAAAGATCATGACATCAAAATAAAAGAGAGACTGATTGAGATGGGGAGGGGATATGATGGAGAATGCAGTTTCAAAGGGGAAAGTGGGGGAGGGAGGGAATTACCATGGGTTATTGTCTATAATTATGGAAGTTGTCAATTAAAAAAATTTTTTAAATCATCCTTGGTGGAGTGGGAGCCAGGTGCTAGCCAGGTGACATTGACATGGGAAGTGGTATGCCTTTGAGAACATCAGAGCCTTCCTCAGCTCTTGGGTGGGCTATAACTCGGGAGCTAGGATGCCGGCCACTCACAGCTACACAAAGCTTCCACTGAATTCATGGCCTGGTGAATTTTGATGAATGAAACTTACAGACCCGTGGATAAGGTTTAGACGGATTCTGTCATTGAGATCACAGAGACAAAACATACGGGGAGAAAAGAACACAGAGCTTCTGCCCAAGAAAGGGGAGAGATGGGGTTGCCAGAAAATGGGAAAGCCCACCTACAGACCCAGATTGGGGTCTTTTAAGGAAGTCTGGACTGATCAATTCAGCCCCAGAGCCAGGTGTCTAGGTAGGAGGTCAGGTTTTCTGGGAAAGGGGCAGTCTTCCCAGGAATTGTTTAAAAAATGTATTTTAATTATTTACTTATTTATTTGAGAGAGAGAAGAAAAGAAAGAGGCAGATAGAAAGCAATAGAATGGGTGCACCAGGGCCTGTAGCCACTGCAAAGAAACCAGACACATGCACCACCTTGTGCATCTGTCTTAGGTGGGACCTGGGGAATTGAACCTGGGCCCTTAGCCTTCGGAGGCAAGTGCCTTAACCACTAAGTCATCTCTCCAGCCCTCTTTTTGATATTTCTGACCTCAAGCAAAATAGAGGCTGTAAGGACAGCCTCTTTTAGGGAGAGAGATAAGAAGAACCCAGATGTTTCCCCTACAGGCTCAAGGTTATTCTTCCCTTTTACTTTTGGGGCCCTGTCACCCCTAAACTGTCTCATCATGGGGGAACTTGGTGGGGGACAGGAATTTCAAGGCTCACATGCTGTTTCCCTTGGTGGTGGTTTGGTAGGTCCCACAGGTAGGTATCAAAGTGACACTATAGTGTGCATCTCACACACGTGCATGCCTGGAGAGACACACTTGCAATAGCTGCAGACCCCAAGGTCACCTGATAGGAAGCAGCATGTCTGATCAAGGACTCAGACCCAGGGCTGGAGAAATGGCTTAGCGGTTAAGGCACTTGTGTACAAAGCCAAAGGACCCAGGTTTGATTCCCCAGTACCTACATAAAGCCAGGTGCACAAGGGGGTGCAAGCATCTGCAGTTTGTTTGTAGTAGCTAGAGGCCCTGGTACACCCATTTTCTCTCCCTCTCTCTCTGTCTTGCAAATAAATTTTTTTAAAAAGGTGTTTTGTTTTTATTTTTATTTTTCGAGATAGGGTCTCGCTCTAGCCCAAGCTGTCCTGAAATTCACTATGTAGTCTGATGGTGGCCTTGAACTCACAGCAATCCTCCTACCTCTGCCTCCCAAGTGCTGGGATTAAAGGCGTGTGCCACCATGCCCGGCTTTTGTTTTTGGAAAATGATTTTTAAAAACAAAAATAAAATAAAGTAAAAAGGACTCAGACCACTGATCCATATACTCCCTCTTGGGTCTAATGTGCTCTGTTCTTTAATTTCTGTGTATCAGTTTTCTCATCTGCAGAATGGACCCGTCGGCTGACTTCCTGTAAGAATCTGATGAAGCAAGCTACCAACCATCCCTGCTCGCAGTGACTCTATGTAAACTGGTAATGGCCATCATGTGGGATTATGAAACCAGTTTTCAGTAATTAGACAATGGAGCCACTGCCTTGGGGGGGGCACCAGGGTCACCCTGGGAGGCATGAAAGTAAATTGAAATCCATAGACTCTTCTAGAACTTTCTCTGCCACTAAGCTGCTGTGTGACTCAGCTCATTACTTAGCTTGCCCTCCCCCTGCCTCAGAGTCCATCAGTGATGGTGGCGAGGGTGAAGTGAGATAGTGAATATTTTTAGCAAAGTACTACACGTAGAGATACTGCCTTGATTATCATTTTTGTTGCCATTGTCCCTTTGACTGTCTGCCAGGGGAGTGGAGAACAAACATTTTAAAATATATATTTTACACACACATAAATAAAATATTTTTATTTATTTATTTGAGAGAGAATGAGCCCACCAGGGCTTCTTTCCACTACAAACGAACTCCATGCACATGAACTACTTTGTACATCTGGCTTTATGTGGGTACCGGGGAGTTGAACCTGGGCCGACAGGCTTTGCAAGCAGTCATCTTTAGCTGCTGAGCCTTCTCTCCAGCCTGGGAACAAATGTCTTTATCTTTATTTGGAGCTGAGCCGTTGGGACCAAGAGTGTGACAAACCTCAACTCCCACTGCCTCTTTCTGGCTCAGCTGGGATGTGAAATGTGCAGGGCGCCTGGGCCTTACGTCATTAAGCTATTTGTTGTTTACGAACCATGATAGGCAGTCAGTGTGAGGCAGGATAGAAAGACAGGGAAATAATGGTCCGATGGGAAGAACGGCATAGGAGAGAAAAGAGGCCCTGCTCCTGGTCTCTGATCTTTTTTTTTGGTTTTTCAAGGTAGGGTCTCATTCTAGCCCAGGCTGACCTGGAACTCACTATGTAGTCTCAGGCTGGCCTCGAACTCACGGCGATCCTAAAACCTCTGCCTCCTGAGTGCTGGGGTTAAAGGCGTGCACCACCACACCTGGCTGATTTTTTTTTTCTGGGTAGTGAGCTCTGAGAAGGGGACTCCTCAAGCGGCTGAGAGAGGGACAGGTGGGAGCCGGCAGTGGAGCTGTGACTCCATCCCGATTATGGTGGGCAAGTCCATGACCTTAGCCTGAGATCTGGGTGGGTTTGCTCCTGTTTTTAAAAACAGATTTTTAAGCCGGGCGTGGCGGCACATGCCTTTAATCCCAGCACTCGGGAGGCAGAGGTAGGAGGATCACCGTGCGTTCGAGGCCACCCTGAGACTACATAGTGAATTCCAGGTCAGCCTGAGCCAGAGTGAGACCCTACCTCAAAAAAACAAAAATAAATAAATAAATAAAATAAATAAATAAAAATAAAAACAGACTTTTACTTTGTAGAGAAGTTT
Source organism: Dipus sagitta (assembly GCA_036346955.1). Lineage (NCBI taxonomy): Eukaryota > Metazoa > Chordata > Mammalia > Rodentia > Dipodidae > Dipus > Dipus sagitta. Next base: position 16,090,466 of record CM070780.1, read on the forward strand.
TAGGTTCACACTTCCTCTCACATAGAACCTCGCCATGAGCAAATTCGCACCCGTGCCGTATATTGCTGCAGTCACAACCCCACATGACATATCACCATCCCTCCAAGAGACGTAAGAGACATCAGAGATCATGCAATTCATCTATTCACTCACCTCCAGAATGTCTTACCTGCTTTCAAGTTTTAGCGATTCTGAATAAAGGTGTGATAGATATCTGTGCACAAATATTTGTGTGGACGTAAGATTTCAACTGGTTTGGGTAAATAGCGGGGAGCATCATTGCTGGGTCATAGGGTAAGAATGCGCTTAGCTTTGTGAGGGTCAGTCTCACTTCCTTGGGGCTGGAGAGATGACTCAGCACTTCAGAACGCTTCCTGTGCAAACATAACGGTCTGAGGAGTCTTGAGAGAGTGTTTCAGTTTGATCCCCAGAGCCTCGTACACAGCTGGGCAGGGAGATGCATGTCTGTAACCCCAGTCCTATGGAGAGCAGAGACTGGAAAATTGCCAGGGCTTATTTAAAAAAAAAAAAAAAAAAAAAGCAAGCTCTGGGATCTGGGATCAGTAAAAGACTCTGGCTCAAGTAAGAATGCATAGAAAGGCTGGGAGATAGCTCAGTAGTTCAAACACTTACTTATAAAGCCTGACGACCTGTGTTCAATTCCCCAGTCAGTACCCACATAAGCCAGATGCACAAAGTGGCACATGAGTCTGGAGTTTGTTTGCAGTAGCTAGAGGACTTGCATGCCCATTCTCTCTCTCTTTCTCTTTGTCTGTATCTCTCCCCCCCCTTTCTCCCTGCTTGCAAATAGATAATTAAAAAAAGAAGTTAAAAAAAAAGAGGGCTGGAAAGATAGCTTAGTGGTTAAAGTGCTTGCCTGTGAGGCCCGAGGACCCAGGTTCAATTCCCCAGAACCCACATAAGCCATATGTACATCGTGGCACATGTGTCTGAAGTTTGTTTGCAGGGGCTAGAAGCCCTAGCATACCCATTCTGTGTGTGTGTGTGTGTGTGTGTGTGTGTGTGTGTGTGTGTGTGTCTGTCTGTCTGTCTCTCTAGTAAATAAATAAATAAAAATAATTTTTTAAGTTAAAAAAAGAATGAATGGAAGAGTGATGGAAGGGAAACACCTTGCCCCTCTGGCCACTACAGGCAAGCACATCCTGCCACAGGTGGGCACACGGGACACCACATGGGCACATATAATACATACAACACACACACCCCACCATGTTACACACATGCTCAAAAAATACAGAAAAGAAACTTCGCCATTGTCTTCCAAAGTGGTCATCCCATTGGGCAGCCCCGCCAGGATGGAGGAGCATTCCGGTTGCTCCACATCCCCCCACACAGCATTTGATTATATCAATGTTTTAGAGCTTTGCTTCCGTGTTATAGATGCAGAGCCCAAGGTTCACAGAAGTAAAGGTCTTGCCCAGACTCTGCTCCCACTATCACTGCTTCCCACACACAGTCCTCACAGTGTGAAGGTGGCTGGGTGCCCTTTGAGGCCTCTGACTGTCTCAGCAGGCTTTGGGAAAGACCTCACATGCACAGAGGCTATTTTTGATGGTTTGCCTGGGCACATGGCCTTACGTAGGTGAGGCTAGATCAAGACCTGAAGTATCAGCTGTTTCTCTTGCCCTCTAAAGTGGCTGGATGGTGTAGTAGGAAGAGTTGGCTTGGCGATGGACACAGGGTTGAACTCTGGCTCTAGTAGATAATTATACTATGTCCTTAAGCCCTCCAAGCTCAAGTGAGTGCAGCTTCCTGGCTTGGTGGGAAAAATCAAAGGAGACTGTGTATGTAAAGTACTGGTATATAAACACAACATTATGTAAAAGCTAGGCCATGCAGCCATAATGGGTATTGATCTGTGGTTTTCTATTCTTGCACTGTCTTTGTTTAGGCGTGTTATCAGAATAACACTGGCCTCACAGAATGAGTCAGAGCCTTGCAGTGGTTCAAGGGCATCAACTCTCAAGAGGTTATGCATGGGTGTATTAATCTCCCACCGTGGCAGGGTTTGGAGGTCAGTCTGGCAGTGGGTGTTTGGGTCATGGTCGAACCCTCATGGGTAGGTTAGTATCCTTCCCAGCGTCACAGGACTGGGTCAGTAACCATAAGAGTGAGCCACTATAAAAGTGAGGTGGGGGCTGGAGAGATGGCTTATCAGTTAAGGCACTTGCCTGCGGGGCCTAAGGACTCTTGTTCGACTGTCCAGATCCCACGTAAGCCAGACACACAAAGGTGAGGCAAGCTCAAGGTCGTGCATGCCCACTAGGTGGCACAAGCATCTGGAGTTTAATTGCAATGGCTGAGGGCCAATTCTCTGTCTCTCTCTCTCTCTCTTTCTGTCACTCTCTCTAAAAAAAAAATAAAACTAAATAAATATTTTAAAAGTGAGATGGGCTTCCTTGGCACCTCTTCATGTGACCCCACAATTTGAAGCAGCTCTAGGCCCTCACCAGAAGCTGAGCTTCACTCTGGGGTTTCTCAGCCTCCAGAACCAGGTACTAAACTGACCTTTATTCTCTGTGAATTCCTCTGTCTCCAGTATTCCGTGACAGCGATGGAAAATGGACGGAGGCAGGGTTATGGTGGGTCTTGATCAGTTGTAAGACATTGAGGGAAACTTCTGGAGCTGGTGCCCTAACACTGAGATTATATAAAGGGCTAAGATGTTAGGCATAAGCAAGTCGTCAACAAGGTGGGCTGGTTGGAGGGTTTGCCTTAGAGTTCTCCAAGGATGAATGGTTAGGTTCTGTGAAAACTTGGGAAGCTGGGTTGGTGCTCAGTAAGGGGACCCCACAGTGCACCAGGAAAATCCCATGTGGGAACCCGGCTGAGCCCAAGTTGAATCATCCCCATCATTGCCTCTTGGGTGACCTTGGGACTCAACTCTCTGAGTCTCAATTTCTTCGTCTGTAAAATGTGATAAAACCACAGTGTGGTGAAGATAACCAGGACAATGGGTCTGGAGCACTCAGTACAGGGAGCATATTTGTAGCCGGGCACCTCTTGAGTCTTGAGTTTGGGTTCCTGTTTATAATCATGGCAGCCAGATGTGGTGGTGCACACCTTTAATCCCAGCACTTGGGAGGCAGAGGTAGGAGGTTCACCGTGAGCTAGACGCCACACTGAGACTATATAGTGAATTCCAGGTCAGCCTGGGCTAGAGTAAGACCCAACCTTAAAAAACCATAAATAGGGCTGGAGGGATGGCTTAGTGGTTAAAGTGTTTGCCTGCAAAGCCAAAGGACCCAGGTTTGATTCCCTAAGACCCACGTTAGCCAGATGCACAAGAGGGTGCATGAGTCTACAGTTCATTTGCAGTGACTGGAGGTCCTGGTGCATCCATTCTCTCTCTCTCTCTCCCTCTTTCTCTGTTAAATAAATAAAAATAAAATTTTTTAAAAACATATATAAGTAAATAAATAAATAAAATATAATCATGGCCAAAAGCAATCAAGATCCTCCTTTTGGAATTAAAGGAAGCTCAAAAAATTTTCCCTCCAAAAGTTTGATCATTAAATCTAATGAAATGCAGCTAGAGAGATGGCTTGGGGATCAAGAGCACTTCCTGTGCAAATATAAGAGCCCAAGGAGAAAGATGGCTTGAGTCTGAGTCCCAGGGTGTAGCCACGCATGTCTGTAACCATGGTCCCCTAGGGGAGCAGAGACCTGAGCATCACCAGACTGAGAGACACTCATGTAAGACTGGCAGAGGAGGGCAGGGGTCGCCTGACATTCCCCCCAGCCACCCCAGGCACGTGCCACCCTCCCCAGTCTGCAACTACATAGGCCTTCTTTGAGTCTTATATTTTCTATGGCCTCTGAGCACATGTTCTTGTTCATAAATGTGTAAGTCTCTTCTCTTGTTAATCTGCCTCCAGTACTTTTATTTCAGCAGATTTTTGTTTTTTCGAGGTAGGGTCTCCCTCTAGCTCAGGCTGAGCTAGAATTCACTATGTCAGTCTCAAGGTGGCCTCCAACTCACGGCGATCCTCCTACCTCTGCCTCCCGAGTGCTGGGATTAAAGGCGCCGCCGTGCCCAGCTCTCAGATTTGTGTGTGTGTGTGTGCACACATGTATGTGTATGGAATGCGTTGTGTGTGTGGATGTGGTGGTTGTGGTGCATGCACATGTACTTGTCCATGTGGCATCCTGTGTGCTCGCCTGTGGCAAGGCATGCCTGCCTGGGGTGGCTGGAGGGAAGCCTAAGGACCCAGGTTCGAGGCTCGATTCCCCAGATGCACAAAGGGGGCGCACACGTCTGGAGTTCGCTTGCAGTGGCTGGAGGCTCTGGTGTGCCCATTCTCTCTCTCTCTCTCTCTCTCTGCCTCTTTCTTTCTGTTTGTCTGTCACTCTCAAATAAATAAAAACAAACAAACAAAAAAATGTGCATCAGGAAAGGGGGTGGGATTGGAACGAAGGCCATCATGACCTTGAGGCCGCTTCTTTGGTTCCAAACACGCAACAGGTCAAGTAACATGCTGTGGGATGTCGCTACTGATCCCCAGCAGCATCTCTTTAAAGAGCTACCCAAGAACATTTAAGCCAGTTTTCTTAGTAGAGGTCCCTGCTGAACTTCTGCCCAACACCCACCCACAGAATGTGCCTTGTCACTGTGCTCCAGGCTCATGGACCGCCACACGCGAGGGATGATGCTACCAGCATCAGGGGCACGGCAGGTCCAGCGGCGACAATGGCCATCCTCTGCACAGTGACTTGCTCCCCCTCTCTGCGCCCCACATTCTGAACGATCTTTGCTGTCGCTGCTTTTGCTTTTTTAGAGGTGAGATCTCACTATGTCATCCAGGCTGGTTTTGAACTCGTGATCTTCAATCCTGAGTGCTGGGATAACAGGCATGAGCCACGCCACCTGGCCATCTGTATTCTAAATTCAAAGAAACACTAGAGCTGGAGAGATGGCTTAGTGGTTAAGGCTCTTGCCTGTGAAGCCTAAGGACCCAGGTTCGACTGCCCAGTACCCATGTAAGCCAGATGCACAAGGTGGCACATGTGTCTGGAGCTTGTTTCCAATGGTTGGAGGCCCTGGTGTACTCATTCTCTCTTTTACACCCTATCTGCTTCTCTCTCTCTCTCTCTCAAAAGAAGAAAGAAAGAGAGAGAGAGAGAGAGACAAGAGGAAGGAAGGAAGGAAGGAAGGAAGGAAGGAAGGAAGGTAGGAAAGGAGGAAGAAAGAAATAAAGAAACGAAGAAAGAAAGAAAGAAAAAGGAAGAAGGAAGGAAGGAAGGGAGGGAGGGAGGGAGGGAGGGAGGAAGGAAAAAAGAAAAGCTAAAGCTAAGGGATTACGGCGCTGACTGCTGAGAAGTCTCCTTTTGGCTTTACAGGACATAGAACACCTGGTGACCTTCACGTAACATCCTAATGTGTAATGACCCTCCTGTGTATCAACTCGCACAAAGCACGTAAATTTCTGTGAGGTTTAACTTGAAGGAAAGTGTTAGAAATGTTGAGAAAAATCCAGAACGTAGCCCCAGGTGCTCTGGGTCAACTGTCAGACCCCAAGCAGAGGGGGGAAAGGAAGACATATCCTCCTGGGTGGCAGACACCATTGCTCAGAACACACTCTTCCTACCCCGTCCCCCATGCCTCCCTTACCTCCCTACAAAAGCCCTTTCACATACCTGAGCTCCTTAAAGTGACCTTTGGAGGGGTGACAACTTCCCTCCCCCCATTTTCTCAGGGTATATAAATAAACCTGATTTATTTCCTATCAACTCTTTATTTATTTATTTATTTTACAGGCTGGAGAGATGGCTTAGCAGTTAAGACATTTGCCTGCAAAGCCTAAGGACCCAGGTTTGATTCTCCAGGCCCCACATAAGCCAGATGCACATGCGTTTGCAGTGGCTAGAGGCCCTGGCGTGCCCATTCTCACTCACTCTCAATCTCCCTCTCCCTCTGTGTCTCTAATAATTAAATACATAAAAATAAATCTTAAAAAAATACATCTCCTTTTAAAAAATTTTTAGGGCTGGAGGGATAGCTTAGCAGTTAAGGCATTTGCCTGCAAAGCCAAAGGACCCAGGTTCGATTCCCCAGGACCCGTGTTAGCCAGCTGCACAAGGGGGCTTAAGCGTCTGGAATTTGTCTGCAGTGGCTGAAGGCCCTGACACACCCATTCTCTCTCTCTCTCTCTCTTTCTCTATCAAATAAATAAATAATAAAAATTAAAAATATTATAAAAATAAAAAATAATTAAATTTTTTTCATTTATTTATTTGAGAGAGAGAGATTAACAGGAGCAAAACCATGCTTAATTATGTTCATATGTAGAGGAGTCTCCCAAGAGATGTAAAGATGGCTCAGACAATTGGCCGTCCAGAGCATCCCTCTTCCCGAGCTAATCTGTGAATGTCGATTTCCCTTGCGAAAGTGCAGCTTCTCCACGCTGCTGTGTCTTCAGCTTCTCAGAATAACCAACTCCAAAATACACTGAGGAAATATATTTTAGGGTGGCATATTCTAGTCTCCTGAAGTCATATTTTAGGGTGGTGTGTGGAGCCCCGAAAAGGAAAGTGCAGAGCGAGAAGGGTCAAATTGTTTCAACACAAACAGGTCCCCAAAAGCCACGGGCACTACGGTTATTAACAGCAGTGCCAGCCTTTTTTCTCGCTGTGAGAGACAAGAAATCAACCAGAAATTCGACGATAACACGAAGGGCGGCTGGGGAGATTCTCGGCTCAGGGATGAAGCACTTGCCTACGAGTGTGGGGCCCTGAGTGCAAATCCCAGATCCCATGTCAGCCTGGGCACAGTAGTGCCAATGTCTGTAATCCCAGCATGCATGAAGGAGACCCCGCCTCAAACAAGGGGGGGTGGCACGGACTGTGCCTCAGTTTCCGTCTCGTGGCTAGGATGAAATGCTGACAAAAATCAGCTTAGGGGAGGAAGGGTTCATTTCGGCTTATAGTCCCAGGCTGCAGGCCACTGCGGTGGGCAGTAGCGGCTCGAGGCAGCTGGTCACATTCAGTCCACAGCGAGGAAGCACAGGGCAGTGATCACAAGCGCTCCGCCAGCTCTCTCCTTCCTCTGCTGTCCAGGGTCCCAGCCCCAGGAACGGCGCTGCTCACAGTTAAGGTCGGTCTTCCCAGCGCAATCAACCGGGGTGGTGGTGGTTTGAATGTCTCCATAGCCCCACAGCCTCAGCTGCTTGTGATTAAGTTCCCAGCTGGTGAAGCCTTTGAGAGGTGGAGACTTGCTGGAGGAGGTGTTTCACTGGGGGATTTCCTTGGAGTTATTAGTCTAGTCCACTGTGTGTTCAGAGCTCACTCATTCAGACTGCTCTATCATCTATCTATCTATCTATCTATCTATCTATCTATCTATCTATCTACCCATCTATCCATCTACCTACCTACTTATCTATTCTTCTATCTATCTGTCTGTCTGTCTATCTATCAGCTATCCATCTGTCTACATATCATCTATCTATCTATATATCCAGTTATCTATCTATCATCTACCTACCTACCTACCCTTCTATCTGTCTATCTATCTATCTATCTATCTATCACTATCTACCTACCTACCTATCCTTCTATTTGTCTATCTATTTATTAGCTATCCATCTGTCTATATATCATCTATCTATCTATCTATCTATCTATCTATCCATCTATCTATCTATCTGCCTGTCTATCATCTATCTATCAGCTATCCATCTGTCTATATGTCATCTATCTATACATCTATCTATACATCCATCTATCTATCATCTATCTACCTATCTATGCATATATCTATCTACCATCTCTCTCTCTCTCTCTCGCTGATACATGATGTGAGCCCGTTGCCATGCTTCCTCCACCATGATGAAGCTTCCCCTAAAAGTTGTCAGCCTGAAACAAATCCTTTCCTCCCATAAGCTGCTTATGATCGGGTGTTCTGTTCCAACAACGGGAGCGTAAGTGCTGCACATGCTCAGAAGCTAACCTACGCTACATAATCAGAACAGGTGATTCCAAGTCTTGGCAGTTTGACAATATAAACCACCACAGGCTGATGCCTAAGCCTGTTCTCTGACCTCCACACATATGCCATGGCATGCAACACACACACAATACATACACCGTATACACACATACATACACACACATACACATATGCACACACATGCATATGCACATACACACATACACACATGCATACACAAATACACTCATATGCACACGTACATACACACATATACACACGTATACACACATGCATACACACACCAAAGAGATGGTTCTGGTTCCAGACCTGGGCAGGAGAAGGTGATTCTTGGACCCTGCCAAGAATCTTCATGCATTGTCTTGACTGTCATCAAATGTCAGTACCCTATCTCTCCCCATTTTTATAAAATTTCGTCAGTGCCACAGTCCGTTTCCACGTTGCTTGGATGAACATTCAAACCAGACACAGTTTATGAGAGTGACAGATTTATTTGACATTTTCAGATCCAGGGGAAGTTCTACCCATGGCAGAAGAAGCTGGCCCCCTTTCACAGATCCAGGCAGGGAGAAACCACCAGAGGCCAGCGCCACACACACCAACACCAGGAAGCAGGACCCCTGCCCCCCACCCCACCCCACCCCACCCCCCGCCAGAACTCAGACATCTCTTTGGGCCGGGATTCAGATCTGCCCCACTCCCCGTAGCAGGAGTCTGCCTGCTAGGGGCTGATGCTGCAAACTCAATTTTAATAAAATACCTGAGTCAATGGGGCCACACATTCAAACTACTACAATCAATAGATCACCATACCTCATATGAATCAAGGATTTTGCATTACATTTTTAGACCCAATTGTTATATAGACTTGGGTCCCACACTCAAGACCCTGAATGTGCCAGAAAGGTGTCCTTGTGAACTAGTGTTCAGAGCATTTGGGAACAGGCAAGCCCTCGGGAACTGATTCAAAGCCTGTTCTTTTCTATTTGTTTTTAATTATTATTATTATTATTTGTTCATTTTTATTTATTTATTTGAGAGCAACGGAGAGAGAAAGAGGCAGACAGAGAGAGAGAGAGAGAGAGAATGGGCACGCCAGGGCCTCCAGCCACTGCAAACAAACTCCAGACGCGTGCGCCCCCTTGTGCATCTGGCTAATATGGGTCCTGGGAAATCGAGCCTCAAACCGGGGTCCTTAGGCTTCACAGGCAAGCGCTTAACCGCTAAAGCATCTCTCCAGCCCCAAAGCCTATTCTTTACAAAGAAGGGCAAAGGTGTCACAGTGACGGGGGTCTTGAGCTATTTCACCCTGAGGAGGTGGTCACTTCTGAGGGCTCAGGAGTGGGAGAGGACAGAGTGGGTGGGTGGGTAGGATGGGCTCCTCTCTACTGAGAGAGCTCTCTGCTGAGCACTGGGGGAAAGTCCTGCTGGGGGGACCAGGCACAGAGGAACGAGAGTGAGCAGACCTGGGGGGGGGCTGAAGAAGTGGCTCCATGGCTAAGGCGCTTGCCTGCAAAGCCTAACGGCCTCGGTTTGATTCCCCAGGACCCACATAAAGCCAGATGCATGAAGTGGCACACATATCTGGAGTTCATTTGCAGTGGCTGGAGGTCCTGGCATGCCTATTCTCTCTCTCTCCCTCTCTCTCTCTCTCTCTCTCTCTCTCTCTCTCTCCTTGCAAATAAATTCTTTTAAAAAGTGAGCAAACCTGGGGGACACTGCTGGGAACTGGCCTGGCACAGGAGTCATCTGGGAAGGGGTGACTGGGCTTCATGTGGAGCTCCAAGCTCTCCCTCTGTCTCTGAAGCCACATCCTTGCTCTCCAAATGGAGAAAGTCTCTCCCATGAGGCTCTGAGGACACTTGCCTTTTCTGCCATTGGGGGCATCTCCGAGTTCAGCTTCAGATGGAAAGGTGACACTAGTCTAAAACAATCCTGGAAGCCACCAAGCCCACATGCAGGAGCCCTCAAGATTCTTGTCCCTGGCTGGAGCTATTCAGGCTTCTGCCCCCACCTTGCCTCTACTCCCCGTCACGCTTGTGACCCCTTGTTTTCAGTGGAAGATCTGCAAAGCCCCTGATTTTACATATTGAAGCCAAGGCTGCCATCCGCCTGTGTTACCTTGGAAATGGACAGTGAGGCCAACTCCTTCACATCTGTTTTGCATGGTTTCGCTGACAGGGAGCCCACAACACCTTAAAATGCAAATAGTGATTCTCTACACAGAGGGAACACTGGAAGGTAATGGGGTATCTCCCCATCTCCCAGGAGTTTCTGATCAACAGTTCTGGTATGGTTTGAGAATTTGCATTTCTAAAAAAAAAAAAAAAAAAAAAAGCATCTTCTTTGAGGTGCACACTTGGAGAGCTCTCTGCCCTGCTACAAAAGTTTAGGCTTCCAGGGCTGGAGAGATGCCTTAGTGGTTAAGGCGTTTGCCTGCGAAGCCTAAGGACCCAGGTTCAATTCCCCAGTAGCCATGTAAAGCCACGTGCACAAGGTGGCACATGCATCTGGGGTTCACTTGCAGTGGCTGGAGGCCCTGATGTGCCCATTCTCTCATACACACACACTCTCTCCCCCTCTCAAATTAAAAAAAAAAAAAGAGTTTAGACCCCTGAAGGCAGGAATCCCCTACTTTCCAATGGACTTTGCACTTGGGACTGCTGGCGCCCTCTTCTGGTGGCTGGCAGCGCAGCAACCTTTTCTCTGGAGCTATGGTTAACACCCAATGCTTACCAGTTGGCAGTGGGGGAGACTGGAGTGAGAGGCTCTGCTGAGTCCTGGAGGAAGAGTACTCCTGGTAGAAGCAGGTAGAAAGAAACATAAGTGAGCAGCAGAGAGCAACTAAAATATCCCATTCTGAATATACTTCTTTGGTATATTTCAAATTGTTTTTTTCAGGGACATTGCAGGCATGAATGAGAAGCCGTCCTGTAGGAAGAAATCAATATTCCTCTCAGGCATTAAGGTACAAAAGAAGGCTTCTTTTTTTAAAAAAAAATATTTTATTTATTTATTTGAGAAAGGGAGAGGGAAAGAAAGAAGCAGATAGAGAATGGGCACACCAGGGCCTCCAGCCACTGGAAATAAACTCCAGACGCATGCGCCACCTCATGCATCTGGCTTATGTGGGTACTGGGGAATCAATCCTGGGTCCTTAGGCTTCTCAGACAAAAGCCTTAAGTGCTAATCCATCTCTCCAGCCCAAATGAAGGCTTCTTAATGACGCTCTCTACCTCAGAGAAACCTTTGCACAAGGGGAAGGACTGGGGCATGGCACCGACCCACATGGCAATGACCACAGGTGGCTGCTACTTGGGACATTCCTTTGCTCCACGGTCACCTCCTCTCTCTGCCACTGAAGAGGACCATCCAAGCCTTCAGGTTCATTGCAATGCCTGTGCATCAAAGTGAATTTCTCTGTCATTGTCTTTGTTGATTTTCACATCATCCGTTTCTTTCGGGGCCATAGTTATCGAAGCTTCCTCCTCGCACAGTTTTGACATGGGTGGGCTTCTGTAAGCCCCTCTGGCAGACAGAAACATGGGGCTGGCTGGGCTGCAGGGCTTTGCTAAGCGCGCTGCTCATAGGACCTGGCATTTGAAGCTCCTATTTCTCTTTCCTTTGCCCTTGGTCCCTAATCCACCGTTCTGAGGATTCTGGATTTGCAGGGAATCGAGCACAGGGGAGCTGGGTGTCATGGGGATGGGGTTCTGCCGTGGGAGGTCACCTTCTGAGGCAAGAAGTCCTGGGCACAGCAAAGGTGGGGTGATTCTTGTGCCCTAGACCCACTTAGACCTGTGGGTCTGTGGGCCAGGGTTAGCCAGATAGCCTCGGTTGCAGTCAGGTTTGCATTGCTGGTAGAAATCACCCGACCAAGAGCAGCTTGTGGGGGAAAATAAAAGGTTTATTTTGGCTTACAGACTCAAGGGGAAGCTCCTTGATGACAGGGGAAAATGATGACATGAACAGAGGGTGGACATAGGTCCCTGGCCAACATAAGGCAGACAACAGCAATAGGAGAATGTGCCAAACACTGGCTTGGGGACACTGGCTATAACACCCATAAGTCTGACCCCAACAATACACCCAGGAGGCGTTAATTACCAAATCTCTATCAGCTGAGAACCTAGCATTCAGAATACCTAAGTTTATGGGGGACAACTGAACCAAACCACCACAGTCTCTGAGCTCCTGTTCTTTTTCTGACTAGATTTCCTTGCAGCGGTACAGTGGTACAGCGGTAGGTAGGAGAAGACTCATGGTCCCAGAGCCCTCTGCTTTCTTTTTGCTATGACCAGTAGTGGCTCTCCAAGGCCAAGGCTGTTACCATCTCCAACGTGCAGGAGAGTAAAATGCAGGAGGCTAAGCAAGCAGCTGTGCCTGCCATCGAGGTGTGAAGTGAGAGAGGCGGGATTGGAACCCAGGTCTCTTATGCTAGGCTCTAATCACTGCACCCTGTATACATGCAGGAGGACCCAGGAGCCCACTGATCCCTGGGTTGTTGGCACGGGGCTCAAGAAGTGCTCTCCTTATGGCCGAGCTGTTTGCCATCAGGGCTCTGGGGACAGCATGGAAGAGCAGAATTTTGGGAGGAACTGGCTCCGCAGGTCCCTGGTCACCTCCTCCCTTGTCAGTCCATTTCCAACATTGTACATTTGTGTACATGGGGGTGTGGGGGGGGGGCAGAAAGAGACAGAGAGGGAGAGAGAAGGAGAAAGAGGGAAAGAGGGAGAGAGAGAATTCCACACCTCTGTTGGACAAGCTCACAGAGAGTGAGTCTAGAACAGAGAGCCCACAGCTCAGCGAAGATGGCCCCTGTGAGCCCAGACCTGCCCGCTTCCAGGTGGCCCATTTCTCTTCACTCTGAAACTATTGCAGGGCCCCACCTGTTCAGCACCGCACGCCAAAGCCCGAAGTGCGTGTGTCTACAGCAGCAGTGGAGAAAGGTGGAGAAAGACCTGGAGAGGAAGATGAGGAAGACAGAGGCACAGGTCACAGGAGGATGGAGACAGACAGAGAGGAGAGAGGCCAGGAAGACAACATAAGCAGAGGGGGCGGAGAATGGAGCTGCAGGAGAGACAGGAGGAGGAGAGGAAGCCAGGTCAACCCATGACCTCTTCCACTCCTGGGCTCTCCTTCCCCGGGACCCCCTGCATCTGTCACCTTCCTCAGGCTCTGCTCGGAGGACAGTGTGGCTGGAGCGCACATGCGCGACCTGAAGCTTCTTCCCTCTGCCTTTGGAGCCTGTCACACGGGTTAGGGACAGCAGATTGATGTTCCTAATTACACTTGGTGATATTAAGTATCTGTCTCATTCTCAGAAGCCACAGCAACGACGGGTAGCGAGGAAAGTGCCAAGAGACACGCTGGGCAGCCGAGGATGACAATCTGGGATGTGAAAGACCCACGGGGTGAAAGTGGACGAATCACAGCCAGGCGTGGGCAGTCACTGGCGTTCTTGGCAGGTCCTTCAATGGTTTCCAGTGAGGGCCAAGTCTGCAGGGGCTGCGGAGGGCCTTGAATTCATCCTCCCACCTCGTTACTGGCCTACTGAAGACCATCCCAGTGCAGACACAGAATCAAACCCCTTCGATAATGGACAGCTGGCCAATGGGGAATGCTTTCACGGGCCAAATTCCATTTCTCCTGCTGAGGCTTATTATGCTTGGGTTTCTCTCTCTCTCTCTCTCTCTCTCTCTCTCTCTCTCTCTGTGTGTGTGTGTGTGTGTGTTGCTGAGGATGGAACCCATAGCCTTGTGCCTAATAGGCAAGCCAAGCTCACCACCACCACCAAGTTACACCCTTGTCCTTGATTGCTTCTTTAAAAAAAAAAAAAATCTTATTTTTATTTACTTGCAAGCAGACAGAGGCGGGGGGGGGGGGTGGGAGAAGAGAGGGCATGCCAGGACCTCTAACTATTGCAAACAAACTTCAGATGCATGCGCCACTTTGTGCAACTGGCTTTAAGTGGGAACTTGGGAATCGAACTAGGGTGGTTAGGTTTCACAGTCAAATGCCTTAAACCAATGAGCCATCTCTCCAGCCCCTTGATTGCTTCTTGATATTATTATTTGCTGAGTACCTGATGTGTGCTCCGGGACATGCAGAAGAGAAGACACCCCCAGAGGCTGCCTGTCTCCCTGTCACAGAGAAACAAGCGTGACATTCTGAGCAGTCTAACTGCACAGCTCTGGGGCTGGTGCGGCAGGTGAGAGATTGTAAGAAGTGGGGCGCAGTTGGGGTGTTGCAGACAATGGAGCTGAGCATTCCTAGGCTGGGGGGGGGCAAAGGTATGAATGAGATCCCACATGACACACACCTAGGAGGGGTCTGGCACAGTGCTGAGTCTCCCCAGGAGACTTAGTAAGTTGCAACAAAACCTCTAGGGAATAATAGACACGCCTACCCACCTCCCAAGTCGTGAACCGGTTTCCCCAAAGCAGCGAGAGGCCCCTGGATTTCACAGGCTCACATCCTAGCCTGGCTCTGTCACTGCGTGATCTTGGAAAGTCCCTTCTCTCCTCTTAAGTCTGTTGACTCTTGTGCAAAACTGTGGCGTATAGGGTTACCCAAGAAAGTGTCGATAAAAACAAAACAGTGGGTGCTGGAGAAATGGCTCAGCGGTTAAGGCACATGCTTGTAAAGCCTAATGGCCAGGGTCCAATTCCCCAGTACCCATAGTAAAGACAGTTGCACAAAGTGGCGCATCCTTCTGGAGTTTGTAGAGACGAGAGGACCTGGTATGCTCGCTCTCGTTCTCTCTCTCTCTCTCTGTCTCTCTCTCTGCAAATAATTTAAAAAAAAATAGTGCTTTACAGATGCAGGTGTACGACGTGTGGCTCTGGTCCAAGAGGCCAAGCATCCCATCTCCGGTTCCCGCGCCTTCCTGGGCAAGTGCAGAACGGTCTGGGCTTGCGCTTGGAAAGCCGGAAGCACACTTCTGACCTCCAGGAGAGAGCGAGATGCCCGGCTCCCTCGCGGAGCTAGCTCCTCCCCACTCCGTTGCAGCGGTTCGCGGGCTGGAATCGGTCCAAACCGGTTCTGCCCAGGTACTCCAGCGGAAGACTCCTCCACGCTTGGCAGATTGCCAACCCTCAAATCCCCCGCAGCAGCAGCCGCAGGGTCCGGGTGACAGGGTCAGGATCCGTTCAGCACCCAGGAGGTCAGCGCTGCGCTCCAGGGTCGTGTGACACACCTGGCGGGGGTGGGTGGGGGGAGAGGACCAGTCTGATCCCTGGAACCCAGGGGTCTCTAGGAAAAGCTTGGGAACAAAGCAGCAAGAGTTGGAGAGACGGCCTGGGCGGGCCAGCACGGTGGTGTGTGTGTCCCTATCCAAGTCACTTCCTCCTCTGGTCTTGGGTCTTCCTCTGTCACCGGGGAGGACCACGTATGGCCTTGGGACCAGCTCATCGCTGTGCGACTTTTAGATGGATGGAAAGCCGAGCCTGGGCGACCCGGTGCCCGGGGTAACGACTGCGTCCGGGGACAGGGACTTTGCGTAAAACCTCCAGGGGGCGACCGGACCCGGCCTTTCCCCGGCCCCTACCACGCCGCGCCCGTCCAGCGTGTGACTTCACCCGGGCCACGGTCCGAGCCAACGCGGCACGGAGGAGGGCCGGGTCGCCGCCGCCCACGGTCCTCTGCCCCCATCCCCCCACCCCCCACACTCCCACCCCTATCGCCGGGGCTGCAGGTGCCAGGAGCCAGCCTCGGAGGCCCCTGGCGGTGGGGACCGGCGGGGTCCTGAAAGTGTGGAGACCGATTCCCGAGCGCACGGGGCTTGGAAGGACCGGGCTTCGGGGTGGGATCTCCAGGCACGGGTGACCCGCCGCCGAGGGTCCCCACGCTCGGGAGCACTGCACTCCCGCCTCTCCCTCCATCCTACCCTCCCTCCCTCGCTCCCTCCCTCCTCTTTGTAACCAGTTTCCCGGGCCTGCCTCCCCGCCCCCCGCGCGGCCCGAGGCTCTCCGCTCCCTTTCTTCCTGCCTCGCCTTCCTGCGGCGGCGGCGGCGGCGAGCGCAGCGGGCTCATCCATTATCGATGCGCCGCCGCGGCTGACATCCGCGCCCGCGGCCCCCCGAGCGCCCACGAGCGGTCCCCGCGCGCTGCCCGCCCCGGAGGAGCGCGGGCCCCCCTGAAGCCCGGTCCCGCAGCACCGCCGCCACTTTCTGCATGACTGTCACAAAGGTAAGCTCCCCATCGCCATCTCCGTCGCCGCTGATCTGGGGACACCACCACCCCACCCCCCCGCTCCCCACATATACACACACCGTGAGCGCGCTGCAGACCACCTCTCCCCTCCCCGGGCCTCCCCCTCCACCACCACCGGGCTGTTGGGGAGAGCGCGGGGGCGGGAAGAGGCGGGCGCGCGCGCTCTCCGTTCCCCCCCAACACACCCCGTGTCGCCCGAGTCGCACGACCTCCACCGGGGACTGCGGAGGCAGGGCGGGGATGCAGACTTAGCAGCACCCCCCTCAACCCATGGCGTGCATAACATCCCTGAGCTCCCCGGACTGCAGTTTTCTTTTTAACCCTTCTTAGAGGATGCTGCAGTTTTAACCCCTGGAGAGCTGGGTCCTCTGGTTGGTTCAGTTGGTGTCCCCCCCCCCCACCCCTCCACAGCGAAGTGCGCCTTTGGGGTTGAGCCGGTCGGCCCTGACATCCCGGGCAAGCTGCCCCTCCACACAACCTGATGATGGCCTCTACAAGCACGCCCCAGGAGTACAGGTCCAAGTCTGAAGGAGGCTCTGCCCGGTCCCGAGTAGCTGCCAAGGATAGGAAAGGTTCCCTTATGGCTAGTGAAGACACTGGGAGTGGGGGGTGGGGGGAGGAAGGGGGGAGGTGACAGGAAAGCAAAGGTCGAGCATGCATCCTGGCCGCCTCTGTATTGGAAAAGGGTTCTGGGACTTGTCACAGGAGCCCAGGTTTATTGGAGAACTTTGAAGGCTTCTCAGCCATACGGGCAGTAGAGTTAAGTGGAGGGCCAGCCGGGCAGTGGAAGGTGCCCAGAGGCAAGGAAGTTGGGAAAGGGACTCTGGTCTGGGCCTCAATTTCCTTTTGTGTAATAGGAGGATTAGATAGTTCCTGGGACCAGTGACAGTTGAAAAACTAGGGAGATCAAGGCTATGAACTGCACTCTTTTTAGAGGCTCTGTCTGGGTTCAGGCCTCACAGCCTGGCCTTGGCCTTGGCCTTGGCAGTGGGCTTGGCCACTCGCGCACCCCAGGCCAGATTCTGTCTTTCCCAGCTGCTTATCACAGCTGGCTTGGTGGAGGCCCAGCAGACAGGCAGTCTGCTGTGGGCCACAGCGGTGGGGCCAGGTGGAGAGCCGGACTCAAGTGATGGTAGCTCTTCCTGAGGAGCCCCTGTCCAAGTGGACAGCATGCTCCTTCAGGGTCATTAGGGTCCATCTACGCTGGCCGTTGCCTTTGCTTGTGGGGGTCTTGCCAGCACTGTGGGACTGTGAACTTGTGGGCCAAGGGGCTGTCTGGGTCTGACTGCTTCTGGCAAGCCTGCTGTACCAAGGGTCAGGGTTAGGGCTTTGAATAAATACAAAGGCCGTTCAGCTGAGTGAGGTTATGAATGTCAAAGTTACAAGCAGGAAAGTAATGCACGGGCCTAAGTTGAGGAGGCTTCTGGTAACAGTACAGGATTACCTCAGTAAGTCCCCTACGTCTGTTCAGCTACATGAGGGCAGGCTCTTATTTCCCTATGATTAGCTCCCTTTAACTGAGGAGGGAGAGCTGAGGTGACTTGCCTAAAGTTCCATTGTAAGTATGTGACAGGACTAGAGGTCCCCCCTTGGGTCTTGTCTCCATCTCTGGGCAGAGTTCTTTTCATTACTTTATTGCTCTTTTTGTTATTTTTTAAAAAAAACATTTATTTATTTGCAAGCAGACACGCAGACAGGGAGGGGAGTGGGAAGTATGGGCACTCCAGGGGCCTCTAGCCACTGCAAATGAACTCCAGATGCATGTGTCACTTTGTGCATGTGGCTTTATGTGGGTACTGGGGAATCGAATCCCCGCTCCTTAGGGTTTGCAGGCAAGCGCCTTAACCGGTGAGCCTTCTCTCCAGACCCTCCCTTGCTCTTTATTGTTGAGCACCCGGCCCTGGTGAAAGGGCAGTGTGTGGAAACATGGACATTAGGCAGGGTTAGGGCAGAGTGACCGTGCAGGTGGGGATTGGCCTGCTTTCGTCCACTGTCAGATCTTGCCTGTGGGCATCCAAGGATTATCCTTTTAATTTTCCCCACATCCCCAGCCCAGTCCCCAACAAACCCTCCCATGTGTATCTCTGGCTTCCTGCTGAACCAACATGGCCTCGGCTTAAGCCAGCTCAGAGGATTAAATAAAATCCCTGCCTTAACCCTATCTTCTCTCTCCTCAACAGTTGTATATAGCCCAGCCGTGTTTGGGGGAACAGGAGGGACGCAGGAGAGACTTGTTGCTCAGGACCCTTTCATGTGCTTGGAGAATTGTTGGGCCTCGGCCGTTAGTCCCAGTTTGTGTAGCTAACGGGCTGTGTGACTTTGGACCAGTCATTTCCCTGCTTGGTCCTCTGGCTTTCCACATGTAAGATGCAGGAACTGGTCCTGGTGAGCTGTAGGGTTCCTGCTGCTGCTGAGCCTAGGAATAGCTCCACTCTGACATTGGGACTCTGTTGTCTGAGGGTGGTTTGTGGTTCGGTAAGCCACAGATACAAAGGGAGAATGGGGGGGTGGGGTTACACTAGGATAGGCCATGGAGTAGAGATGGGATTCTGGCCATCTGCTTCTCTGTGTCTAGAGGGCATAGTCCTTGGGGCTGGGACTTGGGGATCACAGGCTCTGAGCAGTCAGAGTGACCAGAGGGCAGAGAGGACAAAATCTGATGGCAAGCTGCTGGACCCTCAGTGGCATTTCCTTAGAGGAGCCGAGCTTCACGTTACCGTTTACTCTTTCAAAAGTATTTGAAGGGGCTGGAGGGATGGCTGAATGGTTAAGGCACTTGCCTGCAAAGCCAAAAGGACCTCAGTTCGATTCCCCAGGAGCCACGTAAGCCAGATGCACAAGGTGGCGCACGCGCCTGGAGTTTGTTTGCAGTGTCTGGAGGTCCTGGTGCACCCATTCTCTCTCTCTATCTCTCTCTCCCTCTCCCTCTTTCCTTCTCTCAAATAAATAAATAAATATATATATTAAAAGTATCCAGAGCTGGGCACGGTGGCGCACGCCTTTAACCCCAGCACTCTGGAGGCAGAGGTAGGAGGATCGCTGTGTGTTCAAGGCCACCCTGAGACCACATTGTGAGTTCCAGGTCAGCCTGGGCTAGAGTGAGACCCTACCTTGAAAAACAAAAACAAAATAAATAAGTAAATAAAATAAAGTACCCAGACCTCTTCCTTGTGGGGAACCACTGTATAGAGAAGCCTGGAGTTCTGTGGAGCTATAGAACCACTCCCGCCTTAACCACCACTAGTGACACGGCCACACAGGACTGTGGACTGTGGCCTCTAGCCCGATGGCATGTATCCCTGTTAGGATGTTTAAGGTCTACTTTGTTATATGGATTTGAGCAAGCTCCTGTAATTTCTTTACGGGACGGGGGAGGGGGACGACAAAGAAGAAAGCCCAGAGGGAAGGGAGCAGGTGCAGCTTCCCAGCCGACAAATTCCCATCACAGGAGTCAAGGCCAATCCTCTGCCTCCACAAGCTACATTCTGGCGACCAGGAGCTCCACGTTCTCCCTCAAGTTCTTGTTTCTGCTGGTATGTGTGTGTGTGTGTGTAGAATGTATGTGATGTGGTATATGATGACGTATGTTTGTACAAACGCACACGCCCTGTCCACATGCGTGGGGAGACCTCTGTCTTCTGTGGCTTATCCATGCATTTCCTTAAGATGGAGCATATACTCTAACCAGGAGTTTTCGTTGTTTGGTCAGCAAGCCCCAGTGATTATCTGGACTCCATCCCCCCCTAGGACTGGGGTTACGGACATTCATGGCCATGTCCAGCTTTTTACGTGGGTGATAAGGGATCAAATTCAGGTGGTGTCAGGTCTTCCCAGGTCCTGATGCTTAGGAACCATCAAGCTCTCTTACCTGCTGAGCCATCTTGCCAGCCCTTGTGCCTACTCTTTATAATGGCCTGTTTCTATTTGGTCTTAATCATATGCTATACTGACAGGACTCTCCCCCCCCCCCACACATATATCCTCTCTCAGTCTCCAAACATCTGTTCCTAAATTGCTGTCAACTGGAAAAGCATGGAATAAAATGCACTGGAATCGTGTGTAAAGTACAAGTTCATGGGCTATAGAGGACATCCTGCCTGTGAGGGAGGGCATGGGAAGATGGCTTCTCAGTGGCTTGCTGCACGTGCCTAAGATCCGAGTCTGGACCCCCAGCCCCCAAGTGAGAACACGGGCAGCCGGTGTGCAGCTGTCATCTCAGCGCTGGGGAGGTGGACACAGGAAAATCCCTGGGGTCTCTCTGGCCACTAGTCTAGCTGAATCTGTGAGCTTCAGGCCCAGTGAGAGAACCTGTCTCAAAAAGTAATGTGGGCCGGGTGTGGTGGCGCACGCCTTTAATCCCAGCACTCGGGAGGCAGAGGTGGGTGGGTCACCGTGAGTTCGAGGCCACCCTGAGACTACATAGTGAATTCCAGATCAGCCTGGGCCAGAGTGAGACCCTACCTCAAAAAAAAAAAAAAGTAATGTGGGAGGCTAGAGAGATGGCTTAGCGGCTGAGGCACTTGCCTGCAAAGCCTAAGGACCCAGGTTCAATTCTCTAGTACCCATGTAAGCCAGATGCACAAGGTGGTGTAAACATCTGGAGTTCGTTCGCAGTGGCTAGAGACCCTGGCGTGCCCGTTCTTTCTATCTGCCTCTTTGTCTTCTCTGTCTTTCAAATGAATAAATAAATAATTTTTTTAAAAAAAAGTAATGTGGGGCTGGGCATGGTGGCACACGCCTTTAATCCCAGCACTCAGGAAATAGATGTAGGATGATGGCATGCTATGGGTGTCAGATGCCAGTGAGCCGTGTGCTTTTCAGGTCCTTGAGGCTAGCTTGGGGGCCAATGCCAGGAACAAAGAACCGAGTATCAGGAACCAGCTGGGCATGTGGGCAGGGAAGACCCCGGATGGCAGTCACCTCCTTAGGGCTCCAAAAGCAGGAGCAGCATTGTTGCTTCCCCCACACTCCTCTCCACAGGTCGGCTCTCTTCCTGCTGCCTGCCCCGCAGGCTCGGCCAGCTGACAGGAGTCCCTGGCCCCTGCTGAAAGGTGGTGGTAGGGTAAGGATGGTATTGTCCTGCCCTGGCCCAATCAGCTGTGTTTGAGAAACACCAGATGTCTCTGGGCATCTGTGGACCCACCATAGCAGAGCAGAACGCTGGAGAAGTCACACATCCTATACTTGCCCTTGTAAAACAAGGGAACCCCGAGCCCAAGAGCCCAAGCTACGAGCTGCCCCATCCAGCCTTCAGGCCTATCTGAGGCTGTAAACTGGGTCTTTGGGTACTGGACTGCTTCTCTCTGGTTGTCTGCAGAGTGGGTATTTGGTCCCACTCTGGTCACCTTTTGTTTTTATATTTATTTATTTATTGTTTTTTGAGGTAGGGTCTCACTCTAGCCCAGGCTGACTTGCAATTCACCACGGAGTCTCAGGGTGGCCTCAAACTCATGGCGATCCTCCTACTTCTGCCTCCCGAGTGCTGGGATTAAAGGCGTGCGCCACCACCTTTTTTAAAAAAGAAATCACACACACACACACACACACACACACACACATGAGAGAGTGTGTGTGCATAGGTGTGTCAGGTTTCTTGTAACTGCAAACAAACTCCAGACGCATGTGTATTTTGTATACTTTGTATACTGACTTTAGGTGGGTACTGGGGAATCAAACCCAGGCTGGCAGACATTGCAGTCAAGTACCTACAACTGCTGAGCCGTCTCTTCAGCTCTCTAGTCACTCTTGACTTTACCTGCCCGTGTGCTAAGGCTTGATTTCCTTCCTCTTGGCTGGGTCTCCTGAGTGAGCTGTGTGGAGGGGCCTGAGTGGAGATGGAGCCTCGCTGGATCCGGCATCCGATTAGGGAAAGGCTCTGTTTTCATCCCACAGTCAAGCCTGGGTCCCAACAACCTTCACCGGGCTCCTCTCTCCTGCCTAGCTCTGACTGGGAAAGGAGGAAGGAGGTCATAGGCCTGGTCCAATGGCCCCGAGGTGCCAATGCAGACCCAGCACCCCACTACTTGCAGGTGAGTGGGGACTCTGCAGGCGGGGCTCCACACCCGTCCCGCCTCTAGTCGTTGTTTCTGGTGCCTGGCATCTGCTACAGGAAGGTGTGACTCCCATTCAGCACTTCACTCACCCTTGGGATGCCTAACCTGGGCCAGGTTATGCCTAGGTATAAGGGACCCAGATACAGGAGCCACAGTCCCTGTCCTAGGACCTAGGGGGAACAGGTACTGAGGCACTGTGACACAATCCTGAGCTAGATCTCAACGCTGCGTGGGTAGCAGCCAGTAGTAGCCGTCTGTCCCGCTTCCTGGATGCGAGGACCTGCTTTCTTCCTATCTTGGCCTCTGGTGGTGAGGCTCGTTGTCCGGAAAAGCTGTCCCTTCGTCCCTGCTGTACCCAGAGGCCCCCCGTGTTTCCTGGTAGGAGACCTGCCCCTTGGCACCTGCGACCACTCTGAGAGACATCTGGGAGGGACGGGCGAAGTTAGTGCAGACACGAGCTTGTCATTGAGAACGTGGCTGCCGGCTGGACCCGTGGCTTGGCAGCATGGGGCTTGGCAGATCCGCGACGACGGAGTGAGTTTTTTCCGCTGTTCCTGGGCCATCCTGGCAAGCAGGAGCAGACGCGGCTCCAGCCAGCTGCACGGCCGCCTCCAGCGGCGAGCCTGGGTTCCTGGAACCGGGGCGGCTGGTGTGTGATTTGGATACGCCGTGGCCATAGAGCTTGCGAACCGTCCAGGAGATGAGGGAACGTGCCCGGTTCTGCTCTTTTCCCCGTTCTCCCGTTCGTCTTTGCCCTTTGGAGGTGGCTCCCCTTGGTGGACCAGGCTGCAGCCTGGAGCAGCCCGGGCAGCTGGGAGCAGCTGGCAGTGGGCAGGCCATGCCAGGGTAGGGCAGATGCGAAGCCAGTGGCTGCCAACACGAGAAGCTGTTTAGAAGGAGCCTCCCTTTGTGGGCCTGGCTGGAGTGCCACCAGCTGCTCAGGGGAGGAGAGAATGGGGGAGGGGAAGGTGAGGAGCTGCCACTAACCCTCCCCCCCACCCGCACATCCTTGCCCCTGCTGAAACCCCTAGAGGGACTTTGTAATTGGTTTCTGGACACCCCTCTCCCTCCAATTAATTAAGGAAGCACTCCGGGGCTCTCAGGTTTGCTTAGGCCTCTCCTTACACGGTGCGTGTGCACACGGGGCGGAGTGATGAATTCTTCAGGCCTCTGTGGCAGTGAAGGGCCCTTCTGCTTATGCGTGAATAAACTCAGTCTCAAGTAAGAGGGGGAGACGACCACGCCCTAATCGCAGAGCTGATGTCGGTCAGAGACCCAGAGATGGAGGCAAGCCCAGATCTGGCGTGAAGTCCAGGCCTCTTACGTTCTGGTGCGTGTGCACATGTGTGTGTGCAGATACGCGTGCCCTGTGTGTGTGCACGTGTGCAGAGGCCAGAGGAAGACATCGGGTGTCCTCCTCTGTCATTTTTCCACTTTATTTCCCTGACAGAGAGTCCCTCACTGAACTGGGAGCTGCCTGTTTTTAGGTTAGACTGGCTGACCAGAGAGTGTTCTAGCGATACTCCTGCCTCGGCCCCCCCTCCCAACACTGGGGTTACTGGCATGCATGGCTATGCCTGGCTGCTTACATGGATTCTGGGAATCGAACTCAGCTCTAACCCACGGAACCATCTCCCCCACCATCTTTTTCAATACCGTCCGCACAGCGTCTCTCCCTGGGAGAGGAATTGAGTGCGTATGTGGGTACCGGGCACTGTGATCACATTGATCCTGCACAGCTGGGATTGTGTCACCCAGCCCATTTTCGAGAGGCAGACACTGAGGCTCCGCGGGGGAAGGTGCACTTGTCAAAGGTGGGTTCCGTGGGTGGGAGCAGGAACTGGCGTCTGAGCTCTCTGGCTTCAGAAGATGTCGCATCCGCTTTCCCGGCCACCCTGGGGCATGCATGCGTACCCTGGCTGCGGTGTTTGTGGCCCTGCTGTTGAGAAGTCACTTAGCAGTGCTGGTGGCCTGGGTGTGTGTGTGGTGGTGGGGGGGTGACATCTGTGGCCTTGTCCTGCTCAGAGCTGTGTGTGTGTTTGCAGGAACTTCAGCCACATGCGTAGATTGAGGATGGGGCTGGTGTCGGAGGGCGTCCTGTCCCGCACTTGATATCTGGCACTGGGCTGCTTGGGACAGAATGAGGTGCAACACCCTTCAGAGTCGTCTTCTCCATTTCCACGACACTAAGAATGACAGTCTACGGTCCAGGCATGACCAGAATCCCGTAAGGATTATGGAAGTAGAGATCGTGGCAGAGGCTGGAGAGAGATGGCTTAGTGGTTAAGGCACTTGCCTGCAAAGCCAAAGGACCTGGGTTTGATTCTCCAGGACCCATGTAAGCCAGATGCATAAGGTGGCGCACGCGTCTGAAGTTCATTTGCAGTAGCTGGAGGCCCTGGTGCACCTGTTCTCTCTTTCTCTCTCTGCCTCTTCCTCTTCCTGTCTCTCTCCCTCTCTCAAATAAATAAATAAATAAAAGTAATTTTTATTTATCTATTTATTTATTTTTGATTTTTCGAGGTAGGGTTTCACTCTAGTCCAGGCTGACTTGGAATTCACTATGTAGTCTCAGGGTGGCCTCAAACTGAAAGAAAGAAAAGAAAGAAAGAAAGAGAGAGAGAGAGAAAGGAAGGAAGGAAGGAAGGAAGGAAGGGGGAGGGAGGGAGGGGTGGAGGGAGGGAAGGAGAAAGGAATCATGGCAGAAAAGAAAGAAAGGAAGGAAGAAAGGAAGGAAGGATGGAAAAAAGGAAGAAACAAACAAACAAAGAAACAAACAAACAAAGAGACAAAGAAAGAAATTATGGAGGAGACCGCAGGCTGTGCTGGTCAGGCAGATGGCTTTCTCTCCTTGTTTACTTGCTGTGTGTTCTTGGGCAAGTTGCCTACCCTCTCTGGCCACGTTTTGGGAGGCTAACAGGAGCACGTGAAAGGATTAGTATTAACGCTGGGGCACCGATCCTTGTGAAGCGCTTGCCACATGCCTGGCAGGTAGCAGGGCTGCTGCAGCAGCAGGAAGGCGGGAAATTAATGAGCATCCTGGGGGCGGTGAAATGAGCAGCCGCGGGGGCCTGGGTCTAACCCTGACCTCCGCTCTGCCTCGCTGCCTCTAGCAGGGGGCTGGCGTCGCCGGGGGTCCGGAAGGGACCATTAAGCTGAACTGAGAGGAATGAGTAGCAGGCAGCCAGCGAAACAAGGGGCACGGAGGAAAGGGTGACAGGCCCAGGAGTCAGGAGGTCTGGATCTGCACTCAACTATCCGTGAGGACTTCGTGTGCCGGGCTGGGAGGATGTGTGAGGAGGGTAGCAGCTCTTTTTCCCTTTTGTTTATTTTTATTTTATTTATTTATTGATTTATTTTTGGTTTTTCAAGGTAGGGTCCCACTCTAGCCCAGGCTGACCTGGAATTCACTATGGAGTCTCAGGGTGGCCTCGAACTCACGGCGATCCTCCTACCTCTGCCTCCCGAGTGCTGGGATTAAAGGCGTGAGAGATAGGAAGAGAGACAGAGAGAATGGGCGTGTCAGGGCCTCCAGCCACCTCAAACAAACTCCAGATGCACGCACCGACCTTGTGCGTCGGTCTTTACGTGGGTCCTGGGGAATTGTCCTTTGGCTTTGCAGGCAAGTGCGCTTTAACCACTAAGCCATCTCTCCAGGCCAGTATCAGCTCTTTTAATCCTCCCAACAGCGTCATGGCGTGGGTTGCTGTTACTATCCCCACTGTATGGACCGGGAAATCAGCCAGTGTGAGGCCCGGTGGCCCGCAGAAGGCAGCCCAGATCTGCAGAGTGGAGGCTTGGCCCGGACGTGGGCCTTCTGACCCTGCCTCCCTCACTTTCCCTGGCCGGAAGCTTGACGGTGGGAGCAAAGCTCCCGTGTGGCCAGGGTGGGTGGAAGTGGCAGAGTCACTCCCCCAACCCCTGTCCCCAGCCTCTGTGTGCTGCAGGGAAGGCGAGGGTGGTCTTGACCCCAGGCTGCAGGGCGACACCGTTTGTTTCGCCCTGAAAGGCAGTTTTGCTCTGGTCAGAAGATTGTTTCCAGGGCACACAGTCACAACCATCTGTGTTCTTTTTTTATTATTTTTTTAATCTAGATCGGACCTTGGACTTTAAAGTAACACTATGGGGAGCTGGAGAGATGGCTGAGCACTTAAAACACTTGCCTGCAAAGCCTAGTGGCTTGGGTTTGATTCCCCAGGACTCACGTAAAGCCAGATGCACAAAGTGGCCCGTGCACCTGGAGTTCATTTGCCCTGGCACAAGCATTTTCTCTGTCTCTCTCTCTTCTCTCTCTCTGCTTGCAAAAATAAATAAATAAATAAATATTTAAAAGATAAGGTAACGCTATGGGGAAATACATTGCAGAAATCGTTCAAAGGCCGCTGGTCCATATTGGGCCTCATCCTTGCTGAAACTTTGAGAGGGCGGATGCCGTGCACAGCGCTCAAGTGTCCGGCCTCAGTGCACGGTGGCCTGTGTGGGACAAGTGCTTACACCCCCAGGGGAGCTCTGTCCACCCAGAGACATGAAGTGTGGAAGGGTTCCTCTAAGGAAGGTGTTGATGCTGTGTCGTGGGGAGCCCGCACTCACAGTTAACTCCAGAGCAGCCTGGGGATCATTTGGTCCCGTGTTGTCGGCACCTGTAGACTCTAGACACTTCTAGGGACAGGCTCGGGGTCACTCATAAGTGCTGACGAGTTAGGAGGTAGCTGTCAGCCTTCCACCAAGTATAATAAGGCCTGCTTTGAAGGGACCAGACAGGGCAGTGGCTATCCACATACCCCCCCCACTTCAGAGTGCTTAGGGTATGTCAAACACTTAGATATATATATTTATTTTATTTTATTTATTTCTTTTGATAGAGAAAGAGACAGATAGAGAACGGTCATGCCAGGGCCTCTAGCCACTGCAACTGAACTCCAGAAGCATGCGCCACCTTGTGCATCTGGCTTACGTGTGTATTGGGGAATCGAACCTAGGTCCTTTGACTCACAGGCAAACAGTTTAACCACTAAGCCATCTCTCCAGCCCCACTTAGGTGTAATTTAAGGGGAGCTGAGGAGATATCTAAGTGCTTACTGTGCAAGTGTGAGAGCCTGTGTTCAGTCCCTAGAACCCATGTAAAAAAAAAAAGTGGGGTATGGTACAATGTCATGTGCTTGTGGTCTTAGCATGGAGGAGGTAGGCAGATCCCCGAGGCTCACTGGCCAGCCTGTGTAGCCTAACTGGTGAATACCAGGCCGATGAGAGACCCTGCCTCAAAAACAGGTACGTTAAAAAAGGGGGGTGGGGGGATTCTGGTTAAATAGTTCAGCAATTGACGGTGCTTGTTTGGTTCAAAGCCTGCTGGCTTGTGTTTGATTCTCCAGGACCCACACAAAGCCAGATGCAC
Source organism: Dipus sagitta (assembly GCA_036346955.1). NCBI lineage: Eukaryota > Metazoa > Chordata > Mammalia > Rodentia > Dipodidae > Dipus > Dipus sagitta. The sequence goes on from CM070780.1 coordinate 16,118,094, forward strand.
AAAGTGGCATGTGCATCTGGAGTTTGTTTGCAGTAGCAAGAGGCCCTGGCGTGCTCATATACTCGCCTGCTCTCTCTCTCTATCTCCTTACAAAGTAAAACAAAAACTAAAAGCAGATAGATGGCACGTGAGGATGCCACCTGAGGTTGTCCCCTGGCCTCCAAGGTCAAACACACGCACACACACACATGCACACACAAACACTTGGGTATTTTAAGAGGAGGGGATGCTGAAGGTACAACTTACTGGTGGGGTACTTGCCTAGCAGGCACAGAGGCCTGCACTGCAGAACAAAAGAAAACAACAATTTATGTATTATCAGCTCATTTGATCTTTCTGACAGCCCATGAGGTCTCTGGTACTATCAGCCCTCTTTCAATGGCTGCAGAAACAGGCCCAGTGAAGGAAGGGAGACAGCTAAGGTCGCACAGTTGGTTGGTGGCTCAGCTGGCCTCCCTGGCTTGCCTTCTGTCTTGCCACCGTCAGGCAGGTGCGCGTGAGGCTGGAACAGGGCCAGAGCACAGGGCCTGGAGCCAGGAGACTCGAGCCTTGTTCTTGCCTCTGCTCTTCACTGTGTGACCTGGGACTAGGCCCTAAAATTCTTTGAGCCCCTGATTTCCTATCTATCTATCTACCTATCTATCTATCTATCTATCTATCTATCTATCTATCTATATTTTGGTTTTTCAAGGTAAGGTCTCCCTCTAGCCCGGGCTGACCTGGAATTCACTATGTAGTCTCAGGCTGGCCTCGAACTCATGGCGATCCTCCTACCTCTGCCTCCCGAGTGCTGGGATTAAAGGCGTGCGCCACCACGTCCTGCGATTTCTTATGTTAACTCCCATTCTCACCAGGGTGCTATAGGATGTAAGTCGCAAGGAAAGTGAGGTGCTGCATAGATGTCATGGGAGGAGAAGGCTTATATTGATGTCTAATGGGGGTGTCCCTTCCCCTAGGCCAGTGGTTCGTGGTCTTGGGATTCAGGCAGTCCCATCCAGTAGCTAAACCCACTCCTCCCCTGCTGCGGACCTGCTTCAGAATTGATTCATAATCTGTGGGTGGAAAGAAGAGCTCGCCGCTTTGCAACAGCCTCGGTCTCTATCCCCTGACTAGCTGGCTTGTGGAGCTGAAAAGACACTATTCTTTTCTTCCTGTTCCGACTATTTTAGCTGTTTGAATATATGCTTGGGACATATTGTCTGGCAAAAAAAAAAAAAAAAAATTGGGGCCGGGAGTGGTGGCACACGCTTTTAATTCCAGTACTCTGGAGGCGGAGGTAGGAGGATCGCTGTGAGTTCGAGGACAACCTCAGACTACTTAGTGAATTCTGGGTCAGCCTGGACTAGAATGAAAAAAAAAATAAGTAAATAAGATGAGTATCCTGCTTTTATTTGAAAAGTGAGCCAAATAAAGTATCTAACCCTCGGTGTGTCCCTTCCGTGCTGCCGGCAGCTGAGCACCCCACGGAAGGGAGGAGGGTGCTCCCCAGTCCCAGAGCCCAGTCTCGTCCAGTCACCTCTGCAGGTGTCCGCCAGGTGAACTGAATACTTACTGCAGATATGCCCTGGCCTCTGGGCTCGGACTTGCCTCGCCCTTTGCTCTGTGGGAAGGGCTAACCCTGCTGGCTTGAAGCACCAGCACCAGACCACTTCGCACTTCATCTTGGAATTCACTGCTGTAGGTGCTGGAAGCTGGTGGGGTGGAGTGTGGGGGAGGGGTGGCGATTTCCAACACAGGGAATAGCTGGTGGAAAGGAAGGTGACAAGAGGGACTTCATCCTGAGCTTTTCGTTTAGGTTGCCACGCTGACCTGCAGGTGAAAGGTTCCTTTGCAGGGATTCCCGGGGAAATTCGGGATTCTGAGAAATTTGGGCTTTGGGTGAGGGGAATTTCTGGCCACCTGAGGGGCCATCTGATAACTTTGTATTATTCCCAGTGTGTCTTCCAAAGGTCTGAATCTGTCTTCCTGCCTTGGTCATTGTCATGCCTGGGAACAGGCCCAACTCGTTATGGATTGAGACTTGCAGGACGTGGACTGGCCTGTTGAACTGGCCCTTTCGGGACCTAGAGGCACATGAGCTTCTCAGTCCATGGTGCCCCGGGGGGGGGGGGGGGACACCCAGTGTCTCAGTTACCCCTCTCATTGCTGGGACAAAATACTTGACAAAGATCAGTTTAGGGTCTGGAGAGAGGGCTTAAGCGGTTAAAGTGCTTGCCTGTGAAGCCTAAGGGCCCAGGTTCAATTCCCCAGTACCCATGTAAGCCAGATGCACAAGATGGCACATGTGTCTGAAGGCCCTGGCACGCCCATTCTGTCTGTCTCTTTCTCTCTCAAGTAAATTAATGAAATATTTTTAAAAAATCAGTTTAGGGGAGAAAGGATTTATTTCAATTTATACTTCCAGGTTACAGCCCATCATGGAGGGCAAGAATGGGCAGTTAGATTAATTAGGCAGGACCAGGATGGCCCTTAAAGGGAGGGGTCTTAGGATGCCACACCTATCTCAGCTTGTCCTACCTGGGCCAATCCTGGGATGTAGTGCTTATCCACCCCACCCAGTTAGATCTCTCTCAAGTGTGCACCTTGCCCAGGCATGGGTGGATTTCTTCTCTCAGCCCAGGCTGATTGGCTGGGACGCCTGGTATAGGTGTGCCTAGGCGGGAGAACACAAATCCTATATCCCCCTGGACCCACAGAGAGAGGGCCCCGTTTTTTTTTTTTTTTCCTTTCTCTGGAGCTGCTAGCAGCATTTTTCCAATCTTCGGAAGGGTAAGAGCTCTTTCCCACACTAGCATGGTGGGAAGAGACACCTTTTCCCTTTTATTGCTATCTTCACTTTTGGTCCTTCTGAAAAGCACACGTTATTTTTAAAATTCCCTCTCAGATTTTTTTTTCCTGAAATCCGTAGCTGATCACGTGGGCTTTTGGGCTCCACGTGGTGTACTTCTCTTCTCCCCACTTTATCTCCCCTTACCTCCCAGCCTTCCCCTTTCCCTGCTCCTTTGTGAAATCTGAATAAAACGTGGTATTTTTTTAAAAAAAAAATCGTTCTCTTGAGTCTGAAGCTGTCAATTCTTTGGTTAGTTTGCAGATAGGAACTCAGGGCTTGGGGTTCCAGGAAGCCCGCCCCCAGAACCCCAATTTCCCCGTTCTAATGGTTCTCGAGGCTGGATTTGAACAAGCTTAAAATAATTCTGGGATTTTGCTACTTGGCTCAGCCCTGACCACCAGTGAACTGCTGGGCCTGAGGGGCTCCAAAGATGTGCAAGGGACACCTCGTTCCCATCTACACAGGGATAGATGGAAACCCAGAAGCTTCCTCAGAGGGTATACTGGGAGCTTGGGACTCTGTCTATAGGGATGGGAGACTCCCCTTCCCCGGGCTCGTGGGTGGGTTTAAGTTCAGAGGAGTTCTGATTTGAGCAGGCCAGGACTGATTCAAAGGTCTAGGGTGGAAAGTTCCAGAACCATGAGACTCTGAGCACTTACCCAGGAAAGAGGGGAAGGGCTCCTGAGTGAGTGAGGAGGCTTGACTCTTCCCCAGGGGACTGGCCGGGAGCACCTTGACCTGAGTTCTGGTCCTGGGGGTGGCAGCATCAGGAGGAGCGATTTCCGAGCTCGTTCCCACTGGCAGCGGGTTGTGTTGACAATTGGGATCTGGCAGCTGCCAGTCCCATGTGCCAGGCTGCCACTGTGCCGAGGCCCATGGCTCCTGGAAGCCTCTTCTTGGCACACTGGCCTGTGGCTGTCTCTCCTAACTTTTATCTCCAGGGGGCCCTGGGTTGGGAGCCTGGTTGCTAAGAGCTTTTCCCCTGGCCAGCCCTTATCACCAGCTTGTGAAAATTCCCGGCCAAGTTCTCCCTGCAATTCTCTGGCTGGAAGGAGAGAAGAGGGCGGGTGGGGGGGGGGGAGAGACACTCAAGATCCACAAACAAAGCCACCCTTCTGTGGCCAGGGACGACCCGCCTGCTGGAGCTGCTGGCTGTGCGGAACTCTGGCTGTGGAAACGCAGTGGACGGGTGGGGGGAATAGCTCATTTGGTTACAGAGAACCTGAGTTTGAGCCTCAGAACACACGTAAGAAAGCCACACACGTTGTTGCTTGTATCTCCACACTGGGGAGGTAGAGACAGGCAGGTGCTTGGGGCAAGCCCTGTTAAGCAGAATTCCAGGTCAGTAAGAGATTCTGTCTCAAAAGGCATTCAAGGGCTGGAGAGATGGCTTTGTGGTTAAGGCATTTGCCTGCAAAGCCAAAGGACCTTGGTTTGATTCCCCAGGACCCACGTAAGCCAGACGCACAAGGGGGCGCATGCGTCTGGAGTTCATTTGCAGTGGCTGGAGGCCCTGGCATGCCCGTTATCTCTCTCTCTCAAATAAATAAATAAATAAATAAATAAATAAATAAATAAATAAATAAATAAATAAAGTTTTTTAAAACAAGCATTCAAGAGGCAGAGATAGGCGGTTCGCTGTGAGTTCGAGGCCAGCCTGGGACTACAGAGTGAGTTCCAGGTCAGTCTGGGCTAGAGCAAGACCCTACCTTGGAAAACAAACAAACAAAAAAGGTAGATTTGGGCTGGAGAGATGGCTTAGTGGTTAAGGCGTTTGTCTGCAAAGCCAAAGGATCCCAGTTCGATCCTGTAAGCCAGATGCACAAGGTGGCACACGCATCTGGAGTTCATTTGCAGTGGCTGGAGGCCCTGGCACACCCATTCTCTCTCTCTCTCTCTCAAATAAATAAATTAATTAAATTTATTTTAAAAAATAAAGGTAGACTGTATCTGAAGCACAATACACAAAGTTGGCCTCTGGCCTTGCATACAAACACAACACGTACACACTTGAGCGTGCGCATTGCACACACACACACACACACACACACACACATACACACAAAAGCAGCGGGAGGGAGAACGAGGCTCTCCTGGGTCTGCCCCCACGCTGTGCACGGCACATCTGCTATCTCACATACCCCCAGGTCTACAGTGAGCCTCATTTTGTTCAGATGAGGAAGCTGAGCCCCAAGGAGGGTGCACCTGCCCTGGCTTGCACAGCGGGGAAGGGTGAAGTGGGGCGTGACCCTGGTATGCCGACTCCACAGCCTTGTACATCTGCAGAAGCTTTGAGGCCCATGGGAGTGCCTTGTGCTCGAGTTTCTCACAACCCCCCCACCATCCCCTTTAGACCTTCATTCACCAGTTCTCACAGTGTCTAAGTCCCTGTGTGAGGGGATCGTGCCTTCAGTGTTTGTGATTGCCTGGGTCTGTTGTGAATAACGCCTTCAAGTACTGACACTCAGAGAGGGTTCTGGAGGGGAAACTGAGGCAGGGTGCGCACTGGTGTCCACGAGTGAGCCAGCTCTGAAGGGAAGTAGGGAGGATGACCAGGCTGCTCCTGCAGGTCCTGCACCCTGACTGCTCGGTTCTCTTGACTACTGGTCACCTTCCCATCCCCCCCCCCACACCCTTCATACAGAAAGAGGCCAGAGAGTCACTGGGAACACACTGGCCAAGATTTGGGCTCCAGGACCCTCGGCGGCCCTGGGGATGTAGCATTGAACCAGAGCATTGCGTCTGTGGGTGGAGGGTACGTGAGCAAGGACTCACGTTTGGCTCATTGTAGGTGAGCCAAGAGCCGGAAGCCCTGAGCGGGAAGGACAGGTAGGGAGGTTAAACCACTGCGAGAGACAGGCGGGAGCGTGGAAGTTCTGGATGCCGGGATTCTCAGGCTTCCTCCTGTGATTGATGTCAGGAACCCCATAGAGAGTTTAAACAAAGTGACCCTGTTTGCCTGTTGGGGGATTGGTCCCAATCTGTGTCACCCTGGAAGCCTAGGGCGAGTAGTCAGTCACCCATGGAGCCGGGGCTCAGTGAGTAAGGGGTGTGGAAGATCTCTCCCTGCATCTGTCCCTCTGCCCAAGGGTGCTCCAAGCAGGCCCACTCGATGATATTACCTTTCCCATCAGCCTGGGATGCAGGATGGTGGATACAGGGGCGAGATGCTAGGAGGGGCAGGGGGGGGGTGCCAGTCTCCTTTCAGGAAGACCTGGGCACAGTGTGATGACAAGGACCCAGAACTTGGTCCCAGAGGCTCCCCCCTGAACCCAGTCCTCACTCCCTGTCTGCGTGACATTGGGTTGCCACCGACTCCGTTTCCCTGACTAGATATGAGAGTGATCTCACCTGGTCGGAGGCTGGGTGCAAGAGTGGCTTGAGGCTTGCCCACACTCCTGTTCTTCTCTGCATCCCCAGACTCCAAAGCCAGGGTCCCCTTCTGAGTCACGCTCTCCAACATACATGCGCTTGGCCCTAGGCCACATCCTGCGAGTAACGTGGGAGGGCATGCGGATGGAGGAGCAGGGTTCAAGTCCTACTGCCGGCCTGCCTGGTGACCCAAGGAAGTCATTCGCCTATCTGAAGCATGGGGCTCACTCCCCTGGCACATGAGGGGGGGGGTTCCTCCCAGCCAGCTCCTTCCATGGCTCCTGGGTCTCGCCCACCTGAGCCATGCCGCCCCCTTCAGCAACAAGTGACTGTGTACATAGATGTATTCGTTGCTTTTGTCGTTGCTGGGATCAAATACCAGGTAAAGGGGGAAGAGTTTAGTTTGGCCTACCATTCCAGGGAACACAGACCGTCATGGCACAACAGGAGCCTGAGGCAGCTGGTCACACGCCATCAGGAAAGCAGAGAGCTCTCCCTTCTATGCAGTCGAGGACCCCAGCCCACGGAAGGGTACTGCCCACATTCAGGATAGATCTGCCCACCTCAATTCACCCAGTCTAGGAACTCCCTCACAGACAAGCCCAGAGGCTCGTTTCCGTGGTGATTCTGAATCTTCTCAAGGTGACGTCTGAAATTAACCATCACAGTGAGTACCCACGTGTGAACATTTGTCACACTGAACACCTGGGATATGCATTAGGGCATGTGGTATATATTTTCCACTTTTATTAAAAAAAAATAGAGCAGGGCATGGTGGCACACACATTTAATCCTAGCACTCAGGCGGCAGAGGTAGGAAGATTGCTGTGCATTTGAGCCAGCCTGAGAATACATAGTGAATTCCAGGTCAGCCGGGGCTAGAGGGAGACCCTACCTAAGGACTGGAGTTCGATTTCCCAGTCCCACGTAAAGCCAGATGCACAAGGTGATGCATGTGTCTGGAGTTCATTTGCAGTGTCTAGAGGCCCTATTGCACCCACTCATTCTCTCTCTCTCTCTCTCTCACAGTCTCTGCCTCTTTCTCTCAAATAAATAAATATATTTATATATTTTTGGTTTTTCAAGGTAGGGTCTCGCTCTAGCCCAGGCTGACCTGGAATTCACTGTGGAGTCTCAGGGTGGCCTCGAACTCACGGCAATCCTCCTACCTCTGACTCCCAAGTGCTGGGATTAAAGGCGCCCGGCTAATAAATATATATTTAAAGGTACTTGCTTGAAAAGTCTGCTGTCTTGGATTCAATTCCCAGTAGCCACATGTGGTAGTTTGAATGCATGCCCTCCATAGACGCAGGTGCTTTATTAAAGCTTGTAACTTGGGTCTCCAACTGCCTGGCTGAAGGAGGTGTCACTGGGGGCCAGATCCTGGGGTCCAGCCCAAAAGTGTGTTGGGGGTGGATCTGATTTCCAGTCAACAGGTGTGGAGAGAGAGATTTTGAGCCCTGGCAGGGTCCTCCTTGCTGCAGGCTTGTGCCTGCTGTTTGGGGTGTTTGCTGGCTGTTGGGTCGTTTCTCTCTGCTTGGCTGAACGGGAGCCAGCTTCTCTCACCGTGGATGGAACTTCCCTGGATCTGTAAGCTTGAAATAAATTCCTTCCTCCCCTAAATATGCCAGCAATATGAGGCTGTCTATAATATCATTTAAGGCCAGGTGCACAAAGTGGCTCATGCATCTGGGGTTCCTTTGCAGTGATATCTGCCCATGCTCACTTTCTCTCCCATAAATAAAGGATGTTTTTAAAAACATAAACAGGGGCTGAAGAGATGGCTTAGTGGTTAAGTGCTTGCCTGTGAAGCCTAAGGACCCTGGTTCGAGGCTCAATTCCCCAGGGCCCACGTTAGCCAGATGCACAAGGGGCCACACGCGTCTGGAGCTCGTTTGCAGTGGCTGGAGGCCCTGGCGTGCCCATTCTCTCTCTCTCTCTTTCTCTGTCTGTTGCTCTCAAATAAATAAAAATAAATGAAAAAATTAAAAAAAAAACATAAACAGGGGCTGGAGAGGTGGCTTAGCTAAAGTCAAGGTACTTGCCTACAAAACCTAAGGACCCAGGTTCAATTCCCCAGTCAGTACCTATGTAAGCCAGATGCACAAGGTGGTGCTGGTGTCTGGAATTCATTTGCAGTGGCTGGAGGCCCTGGTGCACCCATTCTCTCTGTCCATCAGCCTCTTTCTTTCTCTCCTTCTCTTTCAAATAAATAAATGAAATATTTAAAAAAAAACCCGTACATTGAAAAAGGACCCCCCAGCTCTCACACACCCAGCCGCTCGGCGCTTGTCTGTGCGCCAGGAGCCCAGATGTGCAGAGGGGGAGGCAGCGCAGGTCTGAGGAGGACGCTGGGAGCTCAGAAGCACAGAACCTGAGTCCCCAGCTCTCCAGCATGCACACTTTGTACTGCCACACCCTGTGGGAAACTTAGGCTACGTGCTGGTGGAGGAATCCCTATTGACCACGGCAGTGATTCCAGCCCCGGCTGTGGATCACCCGGCCAAGTTCACACTTCCCATCTCCAGTGCCAGCTTGTGGGCCTGTGGCCTGGGTAGTGCTTGATTTCATGTTTATCTCTTGCTGTCTTGAAATTATTTGAGTTTTTTTAAAAATAAATTTTTTTTTTTTAAATTTATTTGAGGTGGCAGGGAAGAGGCAGCTAGAAAGAGAATGGGCCCAAATGTATGCGCCACCTTGTGCATCTGCTTATGTGGGTACTAGAGAATCAAATTTGGGTCTTTGGCTTTGCGGGCGAGTGCCTTCACTGCTAAGCCTGCTAAACCATCTCTCCAGCCCTCTTTATGAAACTTTTTTTTTTTTTTCGAGGTAGGGTCTCGCTCTAGCCCAGGCTGACCTGGAATTCACTATGGAGTCTCAGGGTGGCCTCGAACTCTCAGGGTGATCCTCCTGCCTCTGCCTCCCGAGTGCTGGGATTAAAGGCGTGCACCACCACGCCCGGCTTCTCCTTATGAAACTTTTAAAGACTTATTTATTTATTTATGTGAGAGAAAGAATGGGCACTCCAGGGCCTCTAGCCGCTGCTAATGCATTCTAGATGCATGCGCCACCATGTGCATCTGGCTTACGTGCGACCTGGAGAATCGAACCTGGGCCCTTAGGCTTCGCAGGCAAGTGCCTTCACCGCTAAAGTCATCTCCCCAGCCCTCTTTTTATGAGTTTTGAAACTAAGAGTCTCCGGTTATGTGGTTGGACCTCCCTGTCTCTGCACCAGTTCGGCATCTCCGGGAGGTGGCCTGGGCGTCAGTGTAGACCTCCCTTTCGTAGCCAGGCCCTGGGGTGGCCTTCATCCTTGCACAGCCTGGCTCTCTAGATGTTAGGCTAATGACACTTCTGCAGGAAGTGTTAGGGGCTGAGTGTGCAGGGGGCGGTGAAGGATGGCTTCCTGGAGTCAGTGGGACATGGACATCCGAACAGGTGAACCAGGGGGAAAAGCCTGTGAGAAAGGGAAGGACTGACTGACTGGTTTAGGTGAAGGAGAAGCCAGGCTTCCAGGAAGGACCAGGAAGCCAGGACGGTGGCTGAGAAACAGGGTGGGGCTGAGTGGAGAATCACAGGAAATGAACCGTCTGAGAATCACAATCCTGTCTGCAGCGGGAAACCATCGAAGGTTCTGGATCCAAGAATAATGTTCTCCGTAGATATTTGAATGAATAAACAAGAGGGACTTGGGGGGATCCTGGCAGAGCTCAGGTCCCCCTGCTCCTGGAGGCCCTGGGAGCTCTCCCCCTCCTCCTCGTGGGCGGCTCCTAAATGTGTGGGGAACCTGGTGTCCCTGCAGCGTGGTGGTCTTGGACAGGCGTGACTGAAGTGTCCCCTAGAACAGCAGACACTGAGCGGATCGTGTCCTCCTATTTTTAGGAGCAGCGGTGGGTGGGTGGGGAGGTATGGGGTACTTGTGGAGGAAATGGAACTCTGGGCCCCAGCTCCTGCAGGTACCAACCCACGAGCCGCCCTGGCAGGAAGCACACTTCCCTGACATTGTGTCTCCCACGACCCTGGGGACTCCCGCAGTGCCGGGAGGGGGGAGGGGCGGGGTGGGGGTGAGCTCTGCCTGGGAGAGTCGCCCCACTTCTGAGTTGGCAGCCGATGAAAAGCACATCTGTTTGTTTGCATGTTCTGGAATGTTTACAGGAAGATGAGAAAGTGGTCATGTTCATCAGCCTCATCCCTTAGGGGAGACCCGCAGGGAACGGTGGCTTCCGGCTTCTCGGAGCCAGTGAGCAGAGGTGGGTTTGCCCTGGGGTGGAAGCCAGGCAGGGCTTGTGTGATTGTAGGAGGAAGTGAGAAGGGGTGAGAATTCTGGAAAGGCCAGAGAGACTCCTCTCGCAGTCCTGCTTCCAGGCTCCAGCAAGCCTGTGGGCGCATGCTTTGATTTCAAATCAGAGCTGGATCTCAGCCTTCTTTCTGTCCTGGGCTCTCTGCCTCTGTCAAGCTGCGGGGCATAAGTTGCTTAACCTCTGGGAGCCTTTTACTTCCGACTCTATAAAGGGAGGGCATGATCAATCCGACGGTGGCCCCCGTAATGTTTGTAGAGTCAGAACGTTCTCTCAGGTGGCCAGTCAGACAGAGGAAATGCTGAACCCTGTCAGTTCTCAGCACTACAGTGTTCGAGACCAGAGCACTGGTTGAGTGGGCAGCCCTGCAGCCCAGCTGGGCCTATAGGGTCAGGCCAGAGGGTGTGCCTCTTTGATCCAGGCCCTGCCCTGCCTCCGGAGCTAGGACAAAGGGCTCCTTCCTTCTTCCTCCTTGAACCAGGCCTCAGTGTCCCATGTCCCTGAGAACGCTGGCAGGATTTCCTCCCAGGAAGGGGGAAGCGGTGTCCGGTTTGCGTCCCCTGGGAGTTGCAAGCTCCGAGGAGCAAGGCCTCCTCTGGACAATGGGATAGTCAGGTGAAAGGCAGGGGGCTCTTGCTCGGCCACGTGGCAGCCTCTGTTCACGAGAGGGGCCCAGGGTGGCCTCTGTCCGTCCCTGGGGCTGTGTGCCTGGTGTCTCCAGAACCCTTCAGGGCTGGATGGAGTTCTGTTCTTAGCCTCGTCGACTGGCTGTTTCTGTCCTCAGAGTGGACAGTGTGTGTGGTATGTTGAAAACTTACTTTTAGGGGCTGGAGAGATGGCTCAGTGGTTAAGACGCTCGCCTGCAAAGCCTAATGACCCAGATTCAGCCCCCACATAAAGCCAGATGCACAGAGTGGCACATGCATCTATAGTTTGTTTGTGGTGGCTGGAGGCTCTGGCATGCCCATTCTCTCTCTCTCTCTCTCTCTCTTTTCTCTCCTTTGCTTGCAAATAAATAAATAAATAATTTTTTAAAAAATTACTTCTACTTACCCAATCCAGGTCTTCCCAAAACTCTGCATCCAGTAACTACCTGCTGTATACACACGCACCATACTGCCTCTGGTGGCATAGCGAGCGACCACAGAAAACACAAGTGTACAAATACGATGTCAGCTGGAGGTGAGCGCTATTAAGAAAACCAGGCATGATGGCACACACCTTTAATCCCAGCACTTGGGAGGCAGAGAGGTAGGAGGATTGCTGTGAGTTCGAGGCCAGCCTGAAACTACATAGTGAATTCCAGGTCAGCCTGGGCTAGAGCGAGACAAAAAGAAGAAGAAGGAGGAGGAAGAGGAGAAGAAGAAGGGAGAAATGAATGCAGCTGGGCAGGGGACACAGTGACAGGGCAGCGGCGATGAGAGTGGAACAAAGGGAAGACCCTTGTGGCCGAGGCTGGCTAGCTGCACCTGCCTGGGCCTAGCGCCAGGGTCAGAAGAAGGCTGAGTGAGGAGGAAGCGAGTCTTGCCTCCAGCAAGGGTTCTCGGCAAGCATTTGCTGGCTGAATGAGGGTGGCGGCTCTGGGAGCTGTCAGGAGCACCTGTAGCAGGGCTGTCTGAGCCCAGAAGCCCAGTTTTGAGCCATGAGGATCTGAACCAGGGGAGAGCTATAGGCATAGGCCTTGATGACCGAACGGGAGGAGAGAGCCACCATAGGACAGCCTGGCCCACAAGCTGCAGTAGGGTGCCTCGTGCCCCTAGCCCCTGCTTTGGGTCTGTCGCGCAGTCTAGTCCCCTGTCCTGGGGCCCGAGGAGTGACCGCGCAGCTCCGCTCATGCTCTGTGTCCTCCCGAGGGTGTCCAAACTGGGCCACATCTTCCTTCCAGGCCCAGCGGCACTCAGGAAGTCCTCCGGGCCGCCTTCCCCTGCCAGCCTCACCTCATTAGTATTTTGAGCAGAAACAGATTTATTTTTTTTTTTTTCCTTGCAGGGAATTGGAGCGGTGCTTGTTTCAAATTGAGTAAAAAGCTAAGAGCAATGAAGAGCACAGACGGTCTTCTCGGTCAAGGAGAAATGTCAGGGACCCACGGCTGGCTGCTGGCTGCCGCTGGGGACGGCTCATCTGAGCTAGCTTGGATGAGAAGGGGGCAGAGACACTGAAGGTTAAAACCCATCAGGAGCAGAGCAGGTGATGGCGGGCTTCCTCGATGCTCACCGCACCCCGGCCTCCGCTCCACCGGAGCCTCCTGCCGTCCTGCCCACATTCTGGGAGCGCCGTGCCCATTTTGTGGAGGGAACTACCGAGGCTCAGAGAGGCAAGGTAGCACACCCAAGCTTACACAGCTAGCAGACTCAGGTGGCTGCAGGTTCTGTCGCATCTTTCACGTGCCCCGGAGCTCCTACCCTTTACTGCCTGGCATTTTTATTTTTATTCTTTTAAATATTTTTTTTGTTTATTTTTAATTTATTTATTTGAGAGCAACAGAGAGAAAGGCAGATAGAGAGAGAGAGAGGGAATGGGTGCACCAGCGCCTCCAGCCACTGCAGACGAACTCCAGACGCGTGCACCCCTTTGAGCATCTGGCTAACGTGGGTCCTGGGGAATCAAGCCTTGAACTGGGATCCTTAGGCTTCACAGGCAAGCAAGCGCTTAACTGCTAAGCCATCTCTCCAGACCTTATTTTAATTTTTTTGAAATATTTTATTTATTTGTTTGAGAGAGAGAGAGAGAGAGAGAGAATGGGTACGCCAGGGCCTCCAGCCACTGCCAATGAACTCCAGACACATGCACCACCTTGTGCATCTGGCTTACGTGGGAACTGGGGAATCGAACCTGGGGTTCTTAGGCTTCTCAGGCAAGGGCCCGAATTGCTAAGCCATCTCTCCAGCCCCTGCCTGGCATTTTTGTCTGCCGGAAGCATTGCATTTGCCTCCTGATTTCAGCTTCCTTCCCATCACCGAAAAGAAAGAAAAGATTCAACAAACAAAAACCTTCTGTTGCTATGGAGCTGAGAGGCGTCACCACAGTCACTGTGGCAAGCCAGGGCACAGACGAGACTTAGGCAAAATTGCAACCGTGGATCAGTTCCTTTACCCTTCCCCGGCTGGCGCCGTGTGACCCACGGTTCTCGGTGGTCCCAGAGGTGGCTGATCAGTTCCGGGGACATTACGGAGGGCCAGGGGTCAAGTGTGAACCGGGCTGGTGGAAGCTGTGAGGACTGGAAGCCCAGGGTGATGTTTCCGACATCTGTAAATTTGAAGTTCTGTTTCTCTGAGGTGCGTGGCCAGTGGCTTTTGCTAACATCAAATTCTATAGAAACCAGGCATGGTGGTGCACACTTTTAATCCCAGCACTTGGGAGGCAGAGGTAGGAGGATTGCTATGAGTTCGAGGTGAGCCTGAGACTACATAGTGAATTCAAGGTCAGTCTGGGCTAGAGTGAGACCCTACCTCAAAAAAAAAAAAAAAAATCTAGGGGCTGGAGAGATGGCTTAATGGTTAAGGCATTTGCCTGCAAAGCCAAAGGACCCAGGTTCGATTCTCCAGGACCCACGTAAGCCAGATGCACAAGGGGGCGCATGCACCTGGAGTTTGTTTGCCGTGGCTGGAGGCCTGGGCGCGCCCATTCTCTCTCTGTCTCTTTCTCTCTCAAATAAATAAGTAAAAAATCTAGAAAAAGAATCCATCCAAGGTTAGCAATGCTGCTTGAGGTGAAAAAAAAAAAAAATAGGCCTGTCTTCAAAAACAGCCCTTTGGGGAGCCAACCTAAGAAATGCAGTGGTGCCCTAAGAGAGGTGTGTCCCTAGTGACATTGGCCTTTTTCCTGTCCTGGGGATTGCTAAGTTTCTGTTCTTAAGGGAGCTGCTGGGGGCCATGGAAAAGTGATTACCCGTGAGAGACGCTGCGACTCTGTCCTGGGCACAGGCCCAAGAGAGGACCCGACTGGGTCAGAGGAGCCAGAAGCTAAGGCGGGCACTGTCGGCCAGCACTCTTGGAACTCCATCCTTTGGAGTCCCACCACCCAGGCTACTCACGTGGGACATTTGACACCTTTCTTCTCTCGCCACCACATACCTCCTCGGTTCCTACCCATACCAGTCTCCGCTCAGCTTGCTGGCCCCAAACTCTGCCCAAATATCTCTGTTCCTTCGCTACTTGAAATGTCTCCTGATTGCAGGTTTGAGGCCCAGTCAAAAAGCAGCGATGTGTTCAGTACATTGGCACATTTTTCAGAGGGTTCAGGATACAGCCTCTAACCCTGTCCCAGCAAGAGAAGGGCCTAGAACAAACTTATTATTCACCCCGCCCCTTCCCACCCCCTCAGTTGCTCAGACTGAGCCCAGTGAGCAATTCTAAAGGAGGGGAAGTGCTCCCTGGGGCCTCCCAGTCCTCCGGCCCCGGAGAGTCAGGCCCTGGTGACCCTGCGACAGCAGTGTGCAGCGTGCCCTCCCCGGCCTGGCTCTCCCTTGGGAGGCTGCCATGTGTTTTCTGGATATCCGGGTCTCATTATGCCACCACTCAAAAATTCATCTTGTCTAATTGTGCTCAAGGCCTGAGTGAATTCAGAGACTATTAACCAGGCTCAGGAGGCCCTGGGTCTCCATGGCAACGGAGGATGCGTCCTAATGAACTATGTCCTTGGAGACTGCTCGGAGGGAGGGATCCTCTCCCATCCCTTCGTGTGTGGACTGTTCTTTCTGTCCTCGTTGCTGGGACAGGCTCTTGACAGAGGAGACCCAGGCTAGAGGAGAGGACGTGGAGACGGGCTGCATGTGGCCTATGGTGGTTCGCACTGCAGGGAAGGAGGACCCTCATAGATGATCCCAGTCCTGTTCCTGGCCAAGGGTTGCCTCTATTTACAAACAATCCTTCCACTAAAGCATACGTGCTCATACGTGCACACCCGCACAAGACACACACACACACGTATGTGTGCATATGAATATGCATACATATATACACACATGCACACACAACACTCCAGATGCCAGGACTTTAAAATATATACCTATATTATTTATTTATCTGAGAGAGAGAATGGGCACGCAAGGGCCTCCAGCCACTGCCAACAAAGTCTAGATGCATGTGCCACCGTGTGCAGATGGCTTACGTGGATACTGGGGAATCGAACCTGGGTCCTTAGGCTTTGCAGGCAAGTGCCTCAACCACCAAGACATCTCTCCAGTCCTGGTCCTAGGACTTTTAAGCGCCTTTTAGTCCGCAGATTTTTTCAAATATAGATTGTTGGGGAGATGGCTCAGTGGGTCAGGTGCTTTTCATGCAAGTGTAAGTATGAAAACCTGAGTTCAGATCACCCAGGACCCAGGACCCAGGCCTGGGTCCCCTCTGGAGAGGGCCTGTCCCAGCATCAGGGACAGCCAAGGGGAAGATGGCATGCACCTGTAAGCTCAGAGTTGGGGACGTGGACACAGGAGGATCTAATCTATCTGAATCAGTGAGCTTTCCAAGTTCAATGAGAGAGACTTTCTGTCAAAAAAGAAGGCGGAGCCAGGCGTGGTGGTGCACGCCTTTAATCCCAGCACTCAGGAGGCAGAGGTAGAAGGATCGTTGTGAGTTTGAGGCCACCCTGAGACTACATAATGAATTCCAGGTCAGCCTGGGCTAGAGTGATACCCTACCACGAAAAACAAAACAAAAACAAAAAAGAAGATGGAGCGTGGTCATTGACCAGTGGCACACACACACACACACACACACACACACACAAAACACACACACACATCAAAAAAGAAGTTAAGAAGTCAGGCGTGGTGGCGCCTGCCTTTAATCCCAGCACTCGGGAGGCAGAGGTAGGAGGATCTCTGTGAGTTTGAGGCCACCCTGAGACTACATAGAGAATTCCAGGTCAGCCTGAGCTAAAGTGAGACCCTACCTCGAAAAACCAAAACAAACAAACAAACAAAGTTAAAGTTGGGCATGGTGGCACACGCCTTTAATTCCAACACTGAGGAGGCAGTAATCGGCGGATGGCTTTGAGTTCAAGGCCAGTCTGAGACTACATTCGTCAAGTCCAGGTCAACCTGGGCTAGAGTGAGACCCTACCTCAAACCCACGACCCCCTACAAAAAGAAGTGAAAATAAAATGAATGTGAATGTGGCTTATCTTCTTAGTGGCCTGGTTCCCGTGTCACCTCCTTCATCCAGTAAGCCTTTCTGAGGCGTTTGTCTGTCCAAGCCCAGTTCCATGGTGGTGCTTGGATGGTGTGTGCTCCAGGGACTTTTTGTTGTTGTTGTTGTTGTTGTTTTTCGAGATAGGCTCTTACTGTAGCCCAGACTGACCTGGAATTCACTATGTCGTCTCAGGGTGGCCTCAAACTCATGGTGATCCTCCTACCTTTGCCTCCCAAGTGCTGGGATTAAAGGCATGTGCCACCACGCCCGATTCCAAGGACTTTTAAAATATATATAAATTTTTTTTTATTTCAGAGAGAGAGAGAGAGAGAGAGAGAGAATTGGCGCACCAGGGCCTCAGCCACCGTAATCAAACTACAGACGCTTGCGCCACCTAGTGGGCATGTACGACCTTGCGCTTGCCTCACCTTTGTGTGTCTGGCTTACGTGGGATCTGGAGAGTGGAACATGGGTGCTTAGGCTTCGCAGACAAGTGCCTTAACTGCTAAGCCATCCCTCCAGCCTCTCCAGGGACATTTTTTTACTATAGTTGGCTGAGGCATGTACCTCACAGATGACACACTGCTCCCTGGCTATGAGGTGACAGGCTTCTGCAGCGTGAGTCACCCCCCCCCCAACAAGACAGTCAGCAGGGAGAAAGGGGTGTTTGTCAGCAGCCTCTCACCTGAGCCTGAGCCTGCAGGCGTCACTGTTGATGTGATGTCTTCAGGACTCCAGAGACCCCACACTGGGCAGCCATGATGGTTAGGGTTAACCCTGGGAGGAAGGGAGTGCCGTAAAACCAGACATCTGGGGAAAAGGGAACCCTGAGAAAGTGATATCAGTAAGTGAGCAGCCCTTGTCTGCTGCCCTTGGCCCTGGAGCCCCTCAGCCAGAAGCAGCAGGAGGAGCATAAGGTGTGGGAGGAGGGCTAGAGGGAGACACGGAGCCGGAAGTTCTCCCACCACCACCACGGCTACCATTGCTCCTCCCCCTCATGGTCCTGCTGATTCTAGGTTTCTAGAAACAGCCTTGGAAGAGAGGAATGAGCAGGGAGGAGGCTGGCTGGCTGACTGTTAATTAAAAGGGCCTGGGCCCCTCCCAGCTGGCCTCTGGCACAGTGGCATTCCTGCCATGTGAGCCTCTGGCACAGGGCACAGGGTGGTGTGCAGGTATGGGGAGGCGGACCACCAGAATAAAGGCTGGAAAGTCCATCTAGAGAGCTGAGGTTTATATCTATCATCTATTTATCTGTCTGTCTATCTATCTATCTATCTATCTATCTAGATATCTATCTGCTATCTTTATTTATTCATTCATTCATTTGCAAAAAGAGAGAGAGAATAAGTGCACCAGGGCCTCTTGCCACCGCAAACAAACTCCAGGTGCACGCGCCACTCTGTGCATCTGGCTTTGCGTGGGTACTGGGGAATCGAACCTCAGACCCCCAGGTTTTGGATGCAAGTGCCTTTAACCGCAGAGCCATCCGTCCAGCCTGGGAGTGGAGGTTTCAGAGACTCTATTACAACTGCTGAGTGTCCGCCCTGCTCAGAACTACTGGCCTGGCACTGGGTGTGCTGGTACGGATGCTGCTGGCCGTGGCCTTGGGACTTCTGGCAAGTCGGGTGACTGAGAGTGTGGGAAACCTGCCTGTTGGTGGGGTCCAGCCAGCCAGCATTCCCAGAGCGCTGCCCTCTGCTAAACTGCTGAGGAGAAATGTGGTTGTCAAAGAGAGCGAGCCAGAGAGGTTAGGGGCAGGGCAGCGTGGAGGTAGGGCTGCGGGAGGAGCAGCTTGGCCCAAAGTGGTGGTATGGACAGGACAGAAACCGGAAGGAGGAGGAAAACAAGTGACCAACAATAGAGTCAGTGAGGTCCGTCCCTGGTGCAAAGGCCCTGGGGAGAGATCCAAGGGCTCCGAGGAGGAGGAAGAAGCTGAGGGCAGCCAGAGCCTTCTCGCTGTGCTCTGGAAGCCCTTAGAATCCCATGTATAGGGACCATGGACTTGGCCTTGAAGGTGGGGTTGGGGCGGGGGGACTGTTTACTGGCTGTATGCAGAGAGTAACAAGAGACTTAAGGGTTTTGTCTTGGTTTGGTGTTTCTAAGACAGGATCTCTTAAAGTAGTCCAGCTGGACATAAACTTGTAATCCTCCTGCCTCTGCCTTTAAAAAAAACAAAACTTATTTATTTATTTGCAAGCAGAGAGAGATAGAGAGAGAGATCATGGGCACTCCAGGGCCTCCCAGCCACTGCAAACAAACTCCAGACACATGTGCCCCTTGTGCATCTGGCTTACGTGGGTCCTGGGGAATCGAACTTGTGTCCTTTGGCTTCGCGGGCAAACACCTTAGCCGCTAAGCCATCTCTCCAGCCCCCCACCTTTTGAGTGATACAACTATAGGCATGGGCCACCATGCCTGGCCTCAGATTCATATTTTAAAAGGACCACTCTAATCTGTATGTTTTTATATGTTTTTTTTTTTTTTTAAGTAAGAATCAGGGGCTTGGGAGATAGCTCATTTGTAGAGCACTTGCCCAGCATGCCCGAGGTCCTGGGTTCAATCCCTAGTATTGCATAAACCAGGTGTAGTGATGCATGCCTGTAATTCCAGAACTTGAGAGGTGGAGGCAGGAGGATCAGCAGTTCAAGGCCATTCTTAGCTACGTAGTGAGTTTGAGGTCAGCCTGGGCAACATGAGACTCTGTCCCTTCCCTCAAAAAAAAAAAAAAAAAAAAAAAACCTGGGGGCTGGGGCGAAGGCTCAGTGGGTAAGAGTGCTTGCTGCCCAAGCATGAGGGCCTGAGTTTGATCCCCAGCACCCATGTAAAAAGTCATGTTTGTCATGTGTGCTTGTAACCCTAGTCCTGTGGGGGACAGACACAGGGTGGTCACTGGAGCTCATTGGTCAGCTTACTGGGAAAAAGAAAAAAAATCCGGCAGTTCCAGGTTCCATGAGTGACTCCATCTCAAGAAATTCAGAAAAACAAGAGGAGTGTTGGGCATGGTGGCGCACGCCTTTCATCCCAGCACTTGGGAGGCAGAGGTAGGAGGATCACTGTGAGTTCAAGACTGCCCTGAGACTACATAGTGAATTCCAGGTCAGCGTGAGCTAGAGTGAGACCCTACCTCAAAAAAAAAAAAAAAAAAAAGCAAGAGGAGGGAACTCTGAGGGTACTCTCTGGCCTCCACACACATACCCACGGGGCACACATAGCTACACACACATGAACATCCACTACACATACCACACACACACACACCAAGTAAATAATAAATAAATTAATTAATTAATTAAAAATTTTAGCGGTTGAGCGCTTGCCTGTGAACCTAAGGACCTTGGTTTGAGGCTTGACTCCCCAAGACCCACATAAGCCAGATGCACAAGGGGGTGCATGCATCCAGAGTTGGTTTGCAGTGGCTGGAGTCCCTGGCATGCCCATTCTCTCTCTATTTATCTGCCTCTTTTTCTCATTGTCTGTTGCTCTCAAATAAATAAGTAAATAAAAATAAACAAAAAAAAATTTTTAATCAGCTTGACCTGGTGGCTCATGCCTATAATCTCAGTACTTTGGGTGGGTGGGGTGGGGAAAGAAGCTGAGACCATATTTTGCGTTCTAAGCTTTCCTAAACTATTCTGTCTGAGTAAAAAAGATTCTTAAGTTTTTCTTTCCAGTTACTCGGTGTTGGGGAAGGGGACAAAGGGGACAGATAGGTGATGACTAAGCTGGTTGGATCTGCCCCAGATTGGGGAATGGGTACACAAACATTTTGTCAAGAGATTCTGATGTAGTGCAGTATGGATCTTTCTAGTCACTAAGAGAGAGGCACACACAGAAAGGGTTCTTTCTGGGTGTTTAAGTCCCTGTCCCCACCATATACCAAGCTAAGCAGGACCCACCTGTCACAACCTTCATGGTTCCCAGAGCTCTGACAGGCCTGGTTGACAGCTAGGAGACCTCCCTCCGCTTCCCTGTTCCCCCTGTGGCGGGCATGGTAGCTAGGAGGTGTGGCAGCCAAGATAGGAGCCCTGGGAGATGAGCAATGCCTACCTTCATTTCTTGCCTGCACCGAGAAGCGATGTCTGTCTCTCAGCCACCATGTTTCACAGAAGTATGCCTGGTTCCTGGGCACAGGAGACTGCTTATACAAACCCTGCATATACATACACATTGAATATTTCTTTTTTTCTCAATTTTTATTAACATCTTCCATGATTATAAAAAATATCCCATGGTAATACCCTCCCTCCCCCCACTTGCCCTTTGAAACTCCATTCTCCATCATATCCCCTCCCCCTCTCAATCAGTCTCTCTTTTATTTTGATGTCATGATCTTTTCCTCCTCTTATGATGGTCTTGTGTAGGTAGTGTCAGGCACTGTGAGGTCATGGATATCCAGGCCATTTTATACATTGAATATTTCTTGACTGTGCCCCCGCCCTTTTATTTTCTGGGAGATTAGTAATCCCTTGCTTTGACTCAACAGCCCCCTCCTCCAAGCAAGAACGTGTCTGAGAACCCTCCTCCCCACGCCTTCCAAGAGGAAGTTTCTCAGGGTTATAGGATGGGAGGGGAGAGATACCAGTGGCCTGGGTTAGGAAAAGACAGTGGGTAGGCAGGCTGGAGTGCAGATGCTGCGTGCTGTTGAACAGGTAGAACGTGTTTACTGAGCTCTTTGCTGGACCACTAAGGGGCAATAAAATGGATGGATGGATGAGTTAAGTGCACGAAACATAGCATGAGCAGATGAGTGAAAATTGGCCTGTAACTTCTAACTATAATCTGGTGAGAAAGAAAGAAACCTGTTTGTCATTTATACTCATGTGAGGCTCAATGCCAAAGAGCCTTCACTGGGGACAGGATGCAATCACAGTGCGTGGTCATAGACACGTATCAGAGAGTCTGGGTTTAG
The DNA here is from genome assembly GCA_036346955.1 of Dipus sagitta. Lineage (NCBI taxonomy): Eukaryota > Metazoa > Chordata > Mammalia > Rodentia > Dipodidae > Dipus > Dipus sagitta. The sequence goes on from CM070780.1 coordinate 16,139,634, forward strand.
GGGGACAGGGTTAGGTTGATGTAATGAACGGGCTATGTTGTTATTTCCCAAGTTCACATGTTGAAAGCCTAAGTGCCGGTGTATTGGGAAAAGATGCATGTAATGAGGTCATTTATATAATGAGGTCACTGCGGCTAAATGAGGTGACGAGGTGGAGGCCTGACTCGGTAGGACTGATGACTTTATAAGAAAAGAAAGGGGCTGGGGAGATGGCTCTGTGGATTAAGCACCTGTCACACAAGCACGAGGACCCCAGCACCTACGTAAGAAGCTGGAAGCTGGGGTGTAGCTGGGTTGGTAGAGGCTTAACTAGCTTGCGTGGAGCTCTGGCTTCGAACCCCAGAAGCACATCAACAAGGCATGATGGCATACTCCTGGAATTCTAGCACTCAGGAGGTGGAGGCAGGAGGATCGGGAATTCCAGGTCATCCTCAGTTACATAGCAGGTTTGAGACCAGCCTGGAATATGTGAGACCCTGTCCCAGTTTAAAAAGAAAGGAAGGGGAGGGAGACAAACCAAACCCGCTACAACAAAAGACCCAGATAATGGGCTGGGGAGATGATTGTCTGTAAAGTGCTTGCCGCGCAAGCATGTGAACCTAGTTCAATCCCTGGTACCCATATCAAAAGCTGGGTATAGGGCTGGAGAGATGGCTCAGCGGTTAAGGCACTTGCCTATAAAGCCTAATGACCCAAGTTCAATTCCCCAGTACCCATGTAAAGCCAGATGCTCAAAGTGATGCATATATCTGGAGTTCATTTGCAGCAGCTAGAGGCCCTGGTGGACCCGTTCATATTCACTCTCTTTCTCTCTCTCTCTCCCTCCACCTCCCCACGACCCCAGATGAGGTGACACATGCCTTTAATCCTAGTGCTTGGGATGCTGAGGTAGGAGGATCACTGTGAGTTCCAGGCCACCCTGAGACTACATAGTGAATTCCAGGTCAGCCTGGGCTAGAGCGAGACCCTACCTCGAAGAAACCAAACCAAACCAAACCAAACAAAAATCCAGGTATGGTCGGTCATGCATGCCAGTAATCTCAGTGCTGGGGAAGGAGAGACAGATGGACCCCTGGAGCTTGCTGTCTAGCTCTAAGTCTAGCATAATTGGTGAGCTCTAGGCCGAGGAGATAACCTGTCTCAAAAGAAAACAAAATGGTGGAGGCTGTTCCTGAAGATGACACCTGAGGTTGTCCCCGGGACCTCACACAACGTCCCAGCGCCCACGTAAAGGCAGATGCACGAAGTGGCACGTGCATCTGAAGTTTATTTGGATTGGCAAGAAACCCTGGTGCGTTCGTGCCCATACTGTCTTTCCCTTAAGTAAATAAGTAAATAAAATATGTTTTAGAATAAGTAAAGAAAACAAAAAGCACCCCAAATCTCCTCATTTCTCAGTGAATTTAGCCCAAATTCTTTATAGTCTATCCTTCCAATGCTGAAAACCCTACTTCTAAGAACCTATGGAATTAAAAGATGGGACCACAGTGCTTTTTTAAAAAAACATGTGTCTCTACTGTCTTTCAATCTTTTTTGGTTTTTGGAGGTGGGGTTTCACTCTAGTCCAGGCTGGCCTGGAATTCACTATGTAGTCTCAGGTGGCCTTGAACTCAAGGTAATCCTTCTACCTCTTCCTCCCGAGTGCTGGGATTAAAGGTGTGTGCCACCGTGCCAAGCCTTGAATCTTATACATTTATTACCTTAGTAATTGGGAGAACATTAAGCAAATGTTAAAGAAGTTTCTAAACGTGAGTATAAGCTCCCAGCTTCCCAGCACCATCCAGGGTTCTCAGGCAACATGGTTCAAAATTGAGCCATTATCCAAGACACACAAAATAAAGTGGTGTCTGTCTTTTTTGAGAGCAATTTGGCAACATGTATCACAAGCCATAAAAATGTCCACATCCTGTGACCTCGTAATCCCGCTTCTGGGAACCCGTCCAAAGGAAGTAATCCAACGCAGGGGGAAAGCCGTGGGCATCGCGATGCTCATCGCAGCAGTTCTTGGTGCAGCTCGAAATGGGAAGCAAAGCCGGGGCTCCGCTACAGGGCCTGGCTACGTAAATCAGGCAGCACGCATTCCGTGCGACATTCTACAGCCGTCAAAACCATAAAACTGAAATACCGATGTGGCAATGTGGAAAACTGTTCGCACTGCCCGGAAACAGTGGGCTGTTTTATGCACATTGTGATTTTCTTTTTCTTCTTTCTTTTTTTGGTTTTTCGAGGTGTAGGGTCTCGCTCTAGCACAGGCTGACCCGGAATTCACTATGTAATCTCAGCCATCCTCCTACCTGTGCCTCCTGAGTGCTGGGATTAAAGGTGTGTCCCACCACGCCCAGCCACATTGTGATTTTAACCATGCAGACGTTCTTTGGAAATTCTAGATGCTGTGAGAATGGAGAAGAAAGGGAAGACTGACAGAAGGTGAAGGGTAGGCTGGGGGCAGTGTGTTAGCTACATTCTTGTTGTTGAGACAAAATATCCAGCCAGAAGGAATTTATGGAAACGAACGGGATTAATTCAGCTCACAGTTCCAGAGGGTAGAGTCCACTGTGGCAGGAGGAGCAGGGCAGGAGCAGGAAGCCCGTGTCACATCATCACATCAGCAGGAAGACAGGAGACAGGGAGAAGCAGCAAGCAGGGCACCAGGCTGTAGCACCTCAAAACCTGTCCCCAGTGACACACTTCTACCTCCTAAAGGTTCCACAGCCTTCCCAAATAGCGCCACTTTTCTGGGGACCACGTGTTCAAACACATGAACCCTAAGGGGATGGTGACATTACATCCAAACTATCACAGGGGAGTAACCTGCTTAGGTACTGGGAGTCTTGGTGGCAGAGATAGCAGATTAAGGTTTGGAGAGATCAATAGTTCTGTTCTAGGCATGTCAGGTCAAAAAAAATATCTGCAAGATGAGCTGGGGAGACAGTTTAGTCAGTAAAGTACTTGCTTTGTCAGTTTGAGGAGCTGGATTTGATCCCTAGAATTCTCTCCTGCCCCACCTGCCGTGCTCCCCCCCCCCCCACACACACACAGAAGAGCTGAGCATGTTCGAAAAATCTTGTGATCCCAGCAACTGGAAGGTGGAAGCGGAAGGACCCCTGGTGCTCATTGGCCAGCTAGTCTAATCTAATCAAGCTCCCAGGCCAGTGAGAGACCCTGTCTCAAAAAGAGGTGGATGAGGGTGCTGGAGAGATGGTTTAGTGGTTAAAGCACTTCCTTACAAAGTCTGATGACCTGGGGTTTGATTCTCTAGTACCCACATAAAGCTGGATGCACAAGAGGTGCGTGCATATGGAGTTCATTTGTGGCTGCTAGAGGGCCGGTGTAAACATTCTCTCTCTTCACAAAATAAATAAATAAAAAATACTAAGTAAATTTTAAAAAGAGGTAGATGATACCCAAGGTTGTCTTCTGGCCTCCACATGCATGTGTACATGTATATAAATATGCACATACACAAATATACACAATACACTATCTACATACAAGAATCCACATGGACAGGTCTGGACTTCAGGAAGGAGGACCATGCCTGGGGCTGGGAACTTTAGAGCCATTATCTTGTGAAAGAAGTTTAGATCCTGCGTGTGGATGGCTGCTGCCCACCAGTGGGCAGCGTTTCTTGGACTTTGGCGGCAACAACCCAAACCAGGCCTGGTAGCTGACCAGGGCCTGCCTTTGTGACAGCCTGGGCAGAGCTTCCTATGGGTCACTACTTAAAATAAGACCTGCAATGTGGGGTTGGGGGTGGGAGGGAATTACAGTTTCCAGGCCTTCTGGGAGGAGGGCCAGCAGGGCAGGCACCCCCTCCCCCACATCCCGATCTTCTGGTGTCCTGTGGTCTGCTGAGGGCCACCACATCCCCTGCCAGGCCAGTCAGTACAGACTGATCGGCTGGTTGGCTGGGATCCCAACTTCCAATTCTGTCTTCTAGGGAGGCCCCTGGACACTTTTATGAGTGTGTGTGTGTACACTTTTGTTGGTCAAAGAAGGACTTAGCTCTTGACAGCAAAGGAATCTGCTGGAGAACGTTGTGATGTGGGGCCTGTGGTCAGGGGACACTCCTGTCTCCTGCCCAGGGCCTCCCCTCCCAGGGGAGGAGCGACAAATCAGAATTCCTAAATTCTTTAATTTTATTTATTTATTTATTTTATTATTTATTTAATTTTTTTTTTTTGAGGTAGGGTTTCACTCTGGTCCAGACTGACCTGGAATTCACTATGTAGTCTCAGACTGGCCTCAAACTCACGGTGATCCTCCTACTTTTGCCTCCCTGTGTGCTGGGATTAAAGGCATGTGCCGCAGCGCCCAGCTCTAAACTCTTTAAAAATTTATTTATTTATTTATTTGCAAGAGGAGAGAGAGAATGGGCATGCCAGGGCCTCTTGCTGCTGCAAAGGAACTCTAGATGCATGTGTCAGTCTGTGCATCTGGTTTTACTTGTGTACTGGGGAACTGAGCCCAGGCCATTAGGCTTTGCAAGCAGGCACCTTAGCCACTGAGCCATCTCTCCAGCCCCAGAATTCCTAAATTCTGAATGGTTGAAGCTCTGTTCTCTACCCCTCTCCTGACCTCCTGAGTGTCCTTCCTCAGGCTTTCCACAGCTGGTTTTTAAGCCTCCCCCCCCCCCCAAGGGGGACTTGAAGTTCATCTCGTGTCTGCAAGTCTAGGCCTTTGTCATTCACTCAGCAAGTATTTATTCGACCTCCTCCTCCTCCTCCTCCTCTTCCTCCTAAGAGGGAGAGAGACTCAACTCACACCCTATTCTGAAAGGGTAGCAAAGAGGTAGAGAGAAATCTCTAGCAGCCCTTCATAGTGGAAGGAGAGGGCTGGGGTGCCTTCACAGAGCCCAGATCCATGGGCAACATCTCCACTTGGGACCCAGGCTCATGGGGTTGCATCTGGGCTGTGGGTAAGCCTGGGATTGGATGGTGGCACATGTGATAAGGCGATGGAAAAGGAACAGGAATCCAGGGCCTTGTAGAGACCAGAGGCTGCAGCACCCTGGGGGAAACCCCTTTGCAAGATCAGAAGGACTCACCCCCCATCTCTGATTGTCCCTTCTCTGAGCCTTTTCAGACAGAAGCAAAGGGGGTAACATACTGAGCCGGGAAATGTCCCTGCTTCTCCCGTCACATTTGACAGCAGGCTCATTGGTGTACCAGCTTTGGGACAGCAGATGCATTGGTGTGAGGTCACCAGGGTCCGAATCAGACTTGGCTGAATGGAAAACAAAAGGAAGAAACGTCTGAGCTCAGGACAGGGGCTTCTCCTCCCATAGCCACATCTTCCTTGGGGTTGGAGAAGTAAGGGTTTTCATCTTTGCTGTGGGTCTCCAGGCCAGGAGCTGACTGCTTCCTCCCTCACAGCCCTGCTGGCCCAGAACATCCCGTGCCTTCTCCAAAGGTGCAGAAACTGCCGAAGGGGAGCCGCTGCTCTGGCCGCCCCTGGGGAGTGGGGTCAGTCGGTAACATGGACCAGAGGGGTGCTTTTCGCTGCACAGCCTGCGGATGGCTTCTGGGACGTCATCTCAGGCTCTGATGGCAGACAGGGTGAGATGGGACAGGGAGCAGAAATGTTCTGTTCGGCACAGGCTTGACCTGGAATCTGCCTGAATCATCTAGATTGGCCGGGGAGCCGTCCACAGGGACCCTGTAATTGTGCAATGGCCCCTCCTCTCCATTCCCCAAGTTGGGCTTGGTGAAGTTCTCCAGTAGCTCAGCACAGAAAGAAAGAATGCTGTTAGGCTCTAGCCAGGGAATATTAAAATGTTTTCATTTATTTATTTGTAAGCAGAGATAGAATAAGAGAGAGAGAGAATATGGGAGCACCAGGGCCTCTAGCTGCTGCAAACAAACTCCAGATGCATGCGCCACTTTGTACATCTGGCTTTACGTGGGTACTAGGGAATCGAACCTGGGTCGTTAGGCTTAGAAGGAGCTAGGCCTTCTTGGGGCAGGATGGCGTCTCTAATATGGTTTACAAAACAAGAAGTTGAACTTAACCCTGAAGTTCTGTATTTCCTCAAGACTTGGTAGAGGAGAGGCAGGGGGCTGGCTCACGACCCAGGAGTTTCCTTCACTGCCTGACCCCAAATCTGACGTCAAAGACCCCTGGCTTCCTGGGCTCACCCATCTTCCCAAACTTGCTAAGCTCCAGGAACAAGAGATCCCTTGTTCTTCCCTCAAGTCGTTCCCCTTGCACATCCCCTCCCCCTTCTCCTCCTACCCCGCCTGCTCCTGCCCCCTTGCCAAGCCCCACTGTGTGTTGGTAGAAGCCTGGTCTCAGACTGGGTTGTTTTGGTTTGGGTCTGATTGGCGTGTATCTGCCGAGGATTCTTGTGTTGAAGTTTAATCCCCATGGTGAGGTATTAAGAGGCTGGAAACACAATCCAACGATGGTGTGTTTTTTTGAGGTTGAGCCTTTGGGAGCTGATCAGGGCTGGATAAGGTCAGCAGGGTGGAGCCCCATGACTGAATGCTGGTGGCTTTTTAAGAAGAGAACTGGCTGCACATGCACATTCTCTCTCTCTGTCTCTCTGTCTCTCTCTCTCTCTCTCTCTCTCTTTCTCTCTCTCTCCATGTGATGCTCTGCATCACTTTCAGACTCTGCCAGCAGGAAGTCCATCGCCAGATGCAGACTCTTGACCTTTGGGCCTCCACATCTGTGAGCTAGATAACCCTCTTTCCTTTATAAAGTTTCTAGCCTCTGCTATTTTATCATAGCAATGAAAAATGGACTGATGTACTGAATCTGGTGCCTGTATCTTACTCCCAAGTGGCTGATTCTCCCAGGGGCTTTCTCATGTCAAAAGAGTTTATGTATTTATTGCACTTATTAAGTTGGTTTATTGGGAGCCAGGTATGGTGGCACACACCTTTAATCCCAGCACTTGGGAGCCAGAGGTAGGAGGATTGCTGTGAGTTCAGGGCCACCCTAAGACTACACAGTGAATTCCAGGTCAGCCTGGGCTAGAGCAAGACCGTACCTCAAAAAAAAAAAAAAAAAAAAAAAAAAAAAAAGTGATGTAAGCCGGGAGCGGTGGCGCATGCCTTTAAACCCAGCACTTTAGGAGGTAAGAGGATGGCCATGAGTTCAAGGCCACCCTGAAACTACATAATGAATTCCAGGTCAGCCTGAGCTAGAGCGAGACCCTACCTCAAAAACCAAAAAAGTAAAATAAAATAAATAAAATAAAATAAAAAAGAAAGGAAGAAATGTGATGCAAGAGCCTGGCATTCCCTTGGCAGTAGCAAGGAGACCCTGGCATGCATATACACACACAGATACACATGATCAAATAAATAATTTTTAAAAAGGCTTGCTGCCTTATAAATAAAATACTATAATGTTCCCTTGTCGAATTCCGTTTTCTGTGAGGCGGGATTGGGAGGCCAGCACAGCCTCAGGGTGGTCCAGGATGGTCGTGTGTAGACAGAGGGTATTGGAGTAGAAATGGAACTGAGATACACCGCCCTTGACTCCCAACTCACCGAGATGTGAACTGACACCCAGAGATGCTGGATAGCACCTTCCCTACTACTCCCTGGAAGCGACTGAGGAACAGGAGAAAAGAAACACTTTAGACAAAACTTTATTTGTGCTAACAAGGGACTGGGACAGCTAAGTTCAGCTGATACTGGGCCTTGCCACAGAGCGTGTCTCATGGGAACGGTTCTCCACACGGATGTACATTGAATATTTTATTCATGAGAGAGGGAGGGAGAAAATGGGCGCATCAGGGCCTCTAGCCACTGCAAATGAACTCCAGACACATGTGTCACCTTGTGCATCTGGCTCACGTGCGTACTAGGGAATTTAACCTGGGTCCTTAGGCTTCGTAGGCAAGTGCCTTAACCACTAAGCCATCTCTCCAGCCCCGGATGTACACATTGAGCATATGGGAAGTGAGTCTGGAGTCTGATATGGGGTGGAGCTGGAGCACCAAGAGATGTGGTGACAGGGTAAGATTGACGTCCTTCCAAGCAGCTGTGCGCAGCAGTTGGAAAAGTCTAGAAAGTACACTGAACTGGGCAGGGCGGCCCATCTGGGTTCAGACCTGAGCCTGCTGGTCACTTGCCATTACACCAAGATCCTTGTGCCTCCACTTCCTCCTCCGTCAATGAGAGCATGGGGTTGGACAGTATCTGGGCTCCCTCTAGCTCTGCAGATCTAAGACTTGGCCTTTCTGGCATTTTGGGAGAGACAGGTGGCTGCCCCTGGTTTGTAACTCACCTCAGCTGCTCAGTCTCTTGGGACTTATTTGTCCCTCTGCTCCCGGAATGACGGTCTGAACCCCTCACCCTGCTCAGGAACGTTCCCCTGGGGCTGCACAGGGACTCAGTGTGACCAGGTTCAGTGTGACACGGGACTCCCTCCCTAAGTTCACCAACGCCCTGAGGACCCCTCAGAGATGCTAGAAGAGGCAGGTGATGCAAGCTGCCTTTGTTCACAGCCATCAGCTGGCACCTGTCAATATCGACAGATGTGCCCTTCCCCCAGGCCAGGACCGTGAAAGTTTAAAGGAGTTCGAGATGGTGCTTTATAAGGGCATGATTTTGGGGTGCCTTAATACAAACCCAAAGTAGCATAAACAAAACAGAAAGCTTGTCTCACATGCAAGTGTCCAGGCCATTCAGGCGACTGCTTTTCCAAGCTGTCAGGGGCCCGGGTTCCCTCTCTCTTGTTGCTCTGTTATCCAAAATGGCTCCCCAGCAGGTCCACATGTCTTCCTACATGAAGGAAAATGAGCAGAAAGGGCCAGTTTCCCCCTTTCCTTCACAAATGATGAGCTGCCACATGTTACGTATCTGATTGGCTAGAACTTGGTCACGGGATTGCACACTAGGTTACAAAGGCTCTTGGGAAATGTAGTCTTTCCCCCCTGCTAAAATAAAAAAAACTAAGCCTCTTATTACTAGGAGAGAGAATAGAATAGAACTAAGAGGGGAATGAGCAAACTCAGCAAAAACAAAACAAAACAAAGCAAACCAGATCTGCAAGCTCAGCACTTCACACAGCTGTGTGGTGATAGTGCTTATTAAAACGGATTACCAAATGGAAATTTGTCAAAATGGATGGGACCCGACTCCTTCCTCATCACTCTCAGGCCTTGCCTTCTTTCTCTTTATGCAGCAAATCTTGAAAGATCCATCTTCCGTCCACTGGCAGGAGGCAAAGCTCTCTCTGAAGAGTTGAGAACAGACTCGGAACTATAACCCCATTTGTGTGTGTGTGGGGGGGGTGGGAATTCTAAAAAGCCAATGAGCCACAATTCCATACATTTTTATTTTACTACACAACTAAAGGCTACTTACAAATGTTCTCCTGACTTCAACAGGGCTTATCAAAACATGACATTTGTCAACCTGAATTGGCAGGCACCTAGAGTCTCCTTACTGTGGCTCTGAAATCAATATTCTTTTTAAAAAATACATTTATTTATTTATTTGAAAGAGAGAGAGAGAATGGGCGTGCCAGGGCCTCCAGCCACTGCAAATGAACTCCAGACGCATGCGCCCCCTTGTGCATCTGGCTTATGTGGGTCCTCGAGAATCGAACCAGGATCCTTTGGCTTTGCAGGCAAATGCCTTAACCACTAATCCATCTCTCCAGCCGCTGAAACCAATCTTCTATTAAGACGCCTGGTGCCTTTGCAGCCCCTGGTAAAAGCTATGGCTCTGTGCTCTGTGGCAACTGCTGAGGTCCCCAGTCAGGACACTTTGTCCCCAATGTCATCCTGAGTTGGCTCCAATGTCCCATCACTGCCATTCCTGTGCTTTAGTCACACCCTGGTGAGAATGTGGATCCGCCTACACAGATTCAGTTGGCTGTTGGCCTGTCTAGTTAAACGCCAACGTGTGGTCTCTTATTTGCATTTTTTTGAAGCCTGTGTACTTCATGAACTGCTGTGTGATGGCTAATCTCTGGTTTTCAATTTGACTGGATTTAGAATCACCTTGGAGAGGAGCCTCTGGGCCTGCAGGGGAGGGATTTTGTGGATGAGGTTAATTGAGGTGGGAAAACTTACCTTAACTGTGGGCTGGCTCCATCCCATGGGCTGGGGTCCTGGACTGTATACAAAGGAGAGAACTTTGAGCGTCCTGAGCTCTCTGCTTCCTCGCTGTGGACACAATGTGACCAGCTGCCTCAGCTTCCTGCCGCCAAGCCTTCCCCGCCATGATGGAACCCCAAACCGTGAGCTGAAATAAACCCTTCCTCCCCCAAGTTGTTTCTGGTCAGGTATTTGGTCACAGCAGTGAGAAGGTACCCGACACTCACACACACACACACACACTCACACACACACACACACACGCACACACCGTTCTAAACCTGTTATCTGTGATCACCTGCAGGAGGATGGTGCTTTCTCTGGAGCTTTCTCTACAGTCTCTGGAGTCCTTGTTACAAGGCAGATTCCCAGGCCTTCATCCTGGTCTCCGGAATGCAAATCTCTGGGGAGGCCACTTCCTTCTGCCTGAATAGCTTCCTCCTTGCCTCCTGCATGTGTCTTGTTTTGGGGTGCTTTCTCACTTTGTTACATGTATGTTTTTTCTTTGATCTCTGAGTCCTTCACCATTTCATTTTTAATTTTTTAAAGGCTTTTTTTGTTTGTTTGTTTTTCAAGGTAGGGTCTCACTCTAGCTCAGGCTGACCTGGAATTTGCTCTATAGACTCAGGGTGGCCTTGAACTTATGGCTATCCTCCTACCTCTGCCTCCCAAGTGCTGGGATTAGAGGCATGCACCACTACACTGGCAAGTTTTTTTTTTAAACTTATTTGAGAGAGTCAGAGAGAAAGAGAGAGAATGAGAATGGGTGCTCCAGGGCCTCCCACCACTGCAGACGAACTCCAGATGCATGCGCCACCTTGTGCATCTGGCTTACGTGGGTCCTGGGGAATTGAACCTGGGCCCTTTGGCTTTGCAGGCAAGCGCCTTAACTGCTAAGCCATCCCTCCAGCCCTGTTCATTATTTCTTAATCCTCTCTGGCCTTTTTTAAAAAATTATTTTGTTTATTTATTTATTTGAGAGCGACAGACACACACAGAGAGAGAGAGAGAGACAGATAGAGAGAGAATGGGCGCACCAGGGCTTCCAGCCACTGCAAATGAAGTCCAGACGTGTGCGCCCCCTTGTGCATCTGGCTAACGTGGGGCCTGGGGCACTGAGCCTCCAACCGGGGTCCTTAGGCTTCACAGGCAAGCGTTTAACTGCTAAGCCATCCCTCCAGCCTCATTCACTATTTCTTAATCCTCTCCTCTCTGGTCTTTGATGTGAAGGGGATCTTTTAGTTCTTATGCTTTGCCTTCCACATGTGGGTCTATGTGCCTCCTCCAGGGCCCCCGTACTCCAGGAGCGTTCTCTGTGATGGCGATTCTGTCTCCCATCTCCTTTGCCAGAAGGGCCAGGAGGAGAATTTTCTGGCTTGAGTCCTTCAGCTAGCCTTCTCCCTGGATCTTATTTCTCCCTACAGTAAACCTCATCATTCATATTTTTTTTTAAAAGAAGGCTGGAGAGGTTGCTTAGTGGTTAAAGTACTGAAAAGCCTAAGGGCCCAGGTTCAATTACCCAGTACCATGCAAACCAGTAAGCCAAATGCACAAGGTGGCACATGTGTCTGGAGTTCGTTTGCAGTGGCTAGAGGCCATGGCATGTCCATTCTCTCTTTCTCTCAAATAAATAAATATTAAAAAAAAAAAAAGGGTGTCTCTGTGTCTAGGACAACTTCTGAACTCATCCTTAAAGTGTTTGCAGAATGGTTCAAAGGCAAATCTTCTAGACCCTTCCTGCTATGGAATCTGCATGCATGACCCCCAACTCTGCTTATGGAGGGGCGGGTTATTGTGGTTTCCTTCCACTTAAGTATCTTTCAAGTGAAAGGGTGTTCTGTTATCTCCTAAAATTGTGCCCGGTTTGTTTTAGTAATTACGTGGTGGATGGATGAATTGTAATAGTTCTGTCTTGGTGTGTGTGTGTGTGTGTGTGTGTGTGTGTGTGTGTGTTTGTGTGTGTTTTCAAGGTAGGGTCTCGTTCTAGCCCAGGCTGAACTGGAACTTACTCTGTAGTCTCAGGCTGGCCACAGTGATCCTCCTACCTCTGCCTCCCGAGTGCTGGGATTAAAGGTGTGCGCCACCACGCCTGGCTGTCTCTCTTCTTCTCTTCCCACATAGTGTTGCCAGGATACTTGGGCACAAGTAGGTGAGGAGACACCGTGGGGCCAGGCAACATCAGAAACTATTGTTCGAGACACCGAGGAGCATACCAGGACCTGGTGAGATAGTAACACCTGCTGGAGAAATGCCAAAAGAAGGGCTGTAGAGTCTAAGAAGACTGGGGGAGCGGATGTTAAATACCCCTCACAGGGCCAGAGGGGAGAAGTATCTAAGCCCCGGAGGTCAAGGGTGCGGCTGGAGGGACTTTAAGGACTCCACAGAGGCCCTCGGGGAGACTGGCTTCTTTTCCATCCCCACCCTGTGCACTGGGGGAGGGGCCCCTTTGTCTAGTCTTTAGCTACGACTGAAGAGCATTGTGTCCTGGCTGTGCCCCACACAGCCTCTTAGTGACGGGTCTGTTGTCCAAGATGGGCCTGAGGCTGGTTCGGGCCTGTGCCCATGTATTATGTAGCAGCAGCCGGGACAAAGCTGTTGTGTGTGGGAGCTGGCGGGGGCGGGGGTGTCGCCCCCCCCCCACAGAGTCCTGTTTACCAGGCACTGGGAAGGGAGAGGGTGGCATGTGGTGCTGTTGTGTGTGGGAAAGGAGCCTTTCAGTTAGGGGTCCCTGAGAGGACAGGAGTGACACGGGCCACTGGTATTGCTATAGGCTTTCCTGACTGACAGAGGAGCGATGGCTGACTTCAAGTACAGGGTAGCTGGGGAAACAGTCCTTCTGCCTCCCAGGGCTCCTACGGTTTTGGAGTCATTAATAGGGACTCTGGGGCTGCTCAGGACCCCAATCATCAGTAATTCCCTGGGCCAACTGTAATGTGTCCTGAGGGTCTCTGACTCTCATGACTCATGATGACCTCCGACCCTGATCAGAGGGAGCAGCCTCAGCCATTTCCTCTGAACCCGGAGCCCCTTGAGTGGTATAACCAGTCCTGGTCCCCTCTGAACCCCCCTAGCCCAGTGCCTGGCGCAGCGTAATCCACACAGCACGTGTTTGTGGAATGTGACAGAGTTGCAAACCTTTTGATCCTCCTAAGATAATAAGTACCGGGCTGGAGAGATGGCTCAGTGGTAAAGGCACTTGCCTGCGAAGCTGAAGGACCCAGGTTTGAGTCCTCAGTGTTAGGTCGGCCGGGCTTCCAAAATGGAGTCACCGAAGACAGCAGGATGGCAGCAGAGACATAAGGAAGTAGGTCATCCACATTCCTCAAGAAACCTCCCAGCCATTATCCCTTCCTTGCCCAACAATGCCCCAGGTCATGATTTCCTGTCCCCTTGTCTTATAAGTCCCGTGCTCACTGTTGTGGTCTCACACCCTAGCTATTTGAAATGGATAATGTAAAGAACAAAGGAGTTCTTTTCCTCACCTTCCCCTCACTGAAGAGCCCTATAAAGTCCACTATCTGGAATCTCAGGTTGGCTGTGCTCCGCTCTTGAGAGTCAGCCCTGGCAGCTCGTGTTTTTCCCGAATAAAAGCTTCCATATTTGCCTCAGAGTGGTCTGCGTGGTCTTGGTCACTCTCAAACCTTACACTGAGGACCCACATAAGCCAGATGCACAAGGAGGCACATGTGTCTGGAGTTCGTTTGCAGCAGCTGGAGGTCCTGGCACACCCATTCTCTCTCTCTCTCTCCCTGCCTATTTCTCTCTCACTCTTTCAAACAAATAAATAAAAAGTATTTTAAAAATTATTATCATTATTATTAATTATTATATTATTTTGCTGTACTAGGGACTGAACCCAGGGCCTTGTGCATGTTAGACTAGTGCCCTATCACTGAGCTATATCCCCTTTTAACTTTTTATTTTTGAGACAAGGTCTGTATAAGTTTCTCAGTCTACCTTGAACTTAACTCTGTCGCATGGGAGAGCCTTGAACTTGTAATCTTCCTACTTCAGCCTCTTGAGTAGGCAGGATTGCAAGTCTACCTCATGACTGTCAAGGTGATGATGTTAAGAGATGGGGCCCTTGCCGGGCGTGGAGGCGCACGCCTTTAATCCCAGCACTCCGGAGGCAGAGGTAGGAGGATCACCATGAGTTTGAGACCACCCTGAGACTACGTAGTGAATTCCAGGTCAGCCTGAGCTAGAGTGAGACCCTACCTGAAAAAAGAAAAGAAAGAAAGAAAATAAATGAGGCCCTTAAGAAGGCCCATTGTAAGGGTGAATCTCTCATGAATGGTCTCAGGGCTTTTATAAGAGAATCTCCCAAGAGACCTTTGCCCCTTCCACTACACGAGAACACAAGCTAGACATTTCCATCCATGCACCAGAAAGTGGCCCTCAACTGCACGCCACATCAGCTGGCACCTTGATCTTGGATTCCCCATTGTTTATAAGCCACCCAGTCTAGGGTGCTTCGTTAGAGACATGACTGGGCTAAGACAAGACAGACAGGGTTATGCCAGGTTCTGTCCCTGGGTGGAAAAATGCCCGCTTGTCTAGGGGAGGAGACTGGCATAGAGAGAAGCTTCCCGGGGCCGCAGCCGCTGGGCTCTTTAAGCACCAGTGACTCTGTCCGCCTGAGATTTGGTCTCCGGTCCTGATGGAAATGCTCCTTTCCAGTCATCGAGGCAGGTGCCCAGGGCCTCATCTACAACTCGCTTTCATAGTGAGCAGCTTAAGAAAGGGGGAAAAGTGGGTCAGGCCTGGAGACACGGCTAATGAGAATGACCTTGGGGTCCTTTACAAAATGCTTCCTCGGTCCCTTCTCTGCCACCCCAGTCCTGTATACATACAGTGGGAGGAAGAGGGTTAAGTATCTCAGGGATGAGGGTGTCACTGTGGTAGGGCACATGCCTAGCAGGTGGGAGGCCCTTGGTTCAATCCCCAGCACTGAACAAAAAAAAAAAAAAAAAAAAAAACTTGGGCAGGATGTACGTAGCTTGAAAAAGCTCCTTTGCCCTAGTTTTTTTTTTTTTCCTTCCCTCAAACAGATAGTTATCTTTTCTGAAGTTATATTTATAGACTTCAGAATTTAACTGCAACTTCAATAGAAGGGAAAGGTCCTGCTCAAGGTCACCCAGCCTCTGGTCCCTCCCTGCCTGCCTTTTGGTCTTGCCCATCCCTCAAGCAGGTGGTCGTCTGTGACCGCCCCCCGTGTTAGCAGCCTGCCGGATGCCGTGGGCCATGGTGTGAGTCTCCCAGGCTCAGCGCACTGGTGGTGACGGGCAGTGGCATGCGCTGCGTTGTCGGCACGGGGGACGCAGCGCGCTCAGCGGAGCTTGGCCGCAGTCATCGGCCGCGTCTGCACGTGTGAGGCCGGCTCTTGTGTGTCAAGCGCTCCTGCGCACGCGTGGGAGTGAGGCTATGCTGCGTGCACAACTGCCTTTGGGTCACACGGCTACAGGGCTTCCAGCTGTGCGGGTCTGAGAGGAGAGTCACGTGTGGACGTGTGTTCTCAGCCACCTGGGATGCCAGGTGACAAGTGACTGCTTTGTCACGTGGATGGGTTGAAGTGAGATCGTGAGGTCTAACCCCCAAAGGATTGGGGCAGGTTGGACATGGCATCTGGACAGAAGAGAATAGGGTCAGAGAAGTGTTTTTTTTTTTTTTTTTTTTTTTTTTTTTTAGGATTTCACTGTAGCCCAGGCTGACCTGGAATTCACCATGGAGTCTCAGGGTGGCCTCGAATTCATGGTGACCCTCCTACCTCTGCCTCCCAAGTGCTGGGATTAAAGGGTGGACTCCACCACACCCAGCTAAAAGAGGTTTGGTTTTGACCTGGTAGAAACCTCTGGGGTGAAATTAAGGATTTTGAGGGAAAGGGTCAGAGGGCTCATGTCATAAACACTTCCTCGATGTTTAACTGCCTGGTGTCATTTAATCTTCCCCAGCCAGAGCCCAGAAAAGGAAATTAGTAACCAGTTACCACAAGGGCCCCTGGGCTCTGAGAGGTTCAAAATGGCAGAAGAATCGTGGGGGCAGAGCTGAAGCCAGAGGCCCCTCTGCCTCTCAGCCCTTGCTTTCTTTCCACCACGGCTCTCCAGTGACTCTACAACCCTGAGATGGGGCCATCTTGACATGGTGGCTCTGGGGAATTACAGCAAGGGACACAGACCCAGCCGCTGCCATCCTTCCCTTTGTATCTGTAGACCCCGGAGCCAGCCAGAGGCACCCCTCTCCCTCTTTGAAGGACTTTCAAGGCATTTCACCACTCACTGTTTTTTTTTTTTTTTTTGTCCTCTCAAGTGATATGATTCTGGTCTCAGTTTTTTTTTTAATTTGAGAGAGAGAGAAAGAAGCAGATAGAGAGGGAGAGAATGGGTACATCAGGGCCTCTAGCCGCTGCAAACGAATTCCAGACACCTTGTGCATCTGGCTTACGTGGATCCTGGGGAATCAAACCTGGGTCCTTTGACTTTGCAGGCAAGCGCCTTAACCACTAAGCCATCTCTCTAGCCCTCATTCCTTTATTTATTTGAGAGAGAATGAGAGAAAGAGAGAGAGGGAGAGAGAATGGGCACAACAGGGCCTCCTAGCCACTGCAAACAAACTCCAGGCACATTGTGCCACCTTGTGCATCTGGCTTTATGTGAGTACTGGGGAATCGAACCTGGGTCCTTAGGCTTCGCAGACAAGTGCCTTAGCCACTGAGCAATCTCTCCAGCCCATGCTCTCAGTTTTGCTGCTTAAGCCTGCTCTGGGCCTCAAACTCATGCAGACCTCCTTGTTCCCACCCATGAAGAGTGGCGTGTATGGATGTGTGTGAGCAT
Organism: Dipus sagitta; assembly: GCA_036346955.1. Classification (NCBI taxonomy): domain Eukaryota; kingdom Metazoa; phylum Chordata; class Mammalia; order Rodentia; family Dipodidae; genus Dipus; species Dipus sagitta. Next base: position 16,156,524 of record CM070780.1, read on the forward strand.
ATGCATTGTTACCAGGTTCAGCATGAGGCGCCCGGACAGACGAACACCAGGCCTCTCCTCCCTGTGCTCTCTCCCCGCCACGTGGGCCCAGTTGCTCCAACTTTATAGAAGACGAAAGTGGTGTCTCTAGAATGGGTCTTAGGCAAGCAGGGTCTAAGCCTCACTACTACCCTGCTGAGTGAACCCTGGACCTGGAGGAAGTCGTGGCCGAGCACAGGGTGGACAGTCAAAGCTCAGGCACCTAGACTGTGCTAATTAATGTGATGTTCAGGATTACTTGTGTGTGTGTGTGTGTGTGTGTGCGTGTGTGTAATGTGATGTTCAGGATTACTTGTGTGTGTGTGTGCGCGTGTGTGTGTGAGTTCAGGCCTGTGTGTGCCGCAGTAGTGACATGCCAAGATCAGAGCATAGACAACTCTTGGGTGTAGACCCTCTCTGTGATGGTTCGTATTGATTGTCAACTTGTCTTCTGTGATTCGGTAACTGAGATGGGAAGACACACCCTACCTGTGGTGGGTGCCGTGCCTTGGCCTGGGGTCCTGGACCGTGTGAAAGGGAGGGAACTGGCTGAGCAGCAGCATTCGCCGCCCTCTGCTTCTTTCTCACCATGGGCGGAATGTGAGCAGCTGCCTCAAGCTCCTGCCGCCGCGCCTTCGCCACCCCGGAACCGTAAGCTTTGCTTGCCTGAGCTGCTTCCGGCATGTTGTCCTAGCAACAAAAGAAAAAGTAGCTGCGGTACTCACCTTCCACCTCCAGGTAACATCTCATGTGGATTGCGCTCTGTTGGCCAAACTCGCTGGCCATGAGCTTCCTGCCTCACCAGTAGACGTGGCTTGGATTGCAGATGCCTGCCACGTTGTCTGACTGTATGTGGATTCTGAGGATCCGAACTTAAGGACTTGGGCTTTTGCAACAGGCGCCTTATCCCCGGAGCCATCTCCCCAGCCCGATTACTGAATTCTTTTTTTTTTTTTTTTCAAGGTAAGGTCTCACTCTGGTCCAAGCTGATCTGGAATTCACTATGTAGTCTCAGGCTGGCCTTGAACTCATGGCGATTCTCCTACCTCTGCCTCCCAAGTGCTGGGATTAAAGGCGTGCTCCACCACGCCGGGGTTTGTTTTGTTTTTTTTTTTTAACTCGCTTTGATAGTATTTCTGTGCGTGTGCTGGCGTTTACAAGTATGCAAACCTAGTGGCGGGGATGGAACTCAGGGCTTTGTGCATGCTAGATAAACATGCTACCATCTGAGCCTCATCCCCAGCCCTCACTGTGTGTGTGTGTGTGTGTGGGTGTGGTATGTCGATGTGGTGTGTTTGCTGTATGCAAATGTGTATGTGCTGATAAAGTGCCCTGTGCATCCCACGGCCAGAAGAGAAGGTCAGGTGCCCCCCCCATCACTCACCCACCTGTTTTACCTGGCAAAAGAGTCTCTTACTGATTGTGGAGCTTGCCACTCATGAGCCCCAGCAATTTTCCTGTCTCTGCTCCCCACAGGGCCGGCCGTGTCCAGCTGTTTACATGGGCACTCTGGAGATTGGAACCTGAGCAGTCTCAGGCTATCATGGTTCCCAGCTTCTCAGCCTTCACTTTGACAACCACGTGTTGAGTATCTATGACGTGCCAAGCTCTGTACTAAGTGGCAGGGGCTGGGGAGCTGGCTCAGTGGTTCACAGCACTTGGCTGCTGGGCTGGAGAGATGGCTTAGCCGTTAAGCGCTTGCCTGTGAAACCTAAGGACCCCGGTTTGAGGCTCAATTCCCCAGGACCCACGTAAGCCAGATGCACAAGGTGGCACATGCATCTGGAGTTTGTTTGCAGTGGCTGGAGGCCCTGCTGTGCCCATCTTTCTCTCTCTGCCTCTTTCTCTCTCTCTCTCTTTCTGTCTCTGTCTATCTCTCTCAAATAAATAAATAAAAATAATCAAAAAAATTTTTTAAAAAGCACTTGGCTGCAAAGCCTGCAGGGCCAGGTTCAATTCCCCAGTACCCACGTAAAGTCACATGAGCAAAGTGCTACATGCATCTGGAGTTTGTTTGTGGCCCAAATTCATTCTTTCTCCCACCCTAATCTGTGTGTCACACATGCACACAAACATACACACACACAAATAAAAATATTTTAGGGGCTGGAGAGATGGCTCAGTGATTGAAGATGCTTTCTTGTACTAGATGATGACATACAGGGAAGGAGAGTAACTCCCTGCCCTCTGGGCAGTGCACGGTTTGTGGTGCTGTGTTCACGCTTTGAGGGCTACTGCTGCAATAAGGAAATTATTCTGTGGGCTGGGGGTATAGCTCAGTGGTAGTGTATGTAGCTAGCATGTTCAAGGCCCTGGGTTCACTACACACAAAAAAAGAAAAGCAAGGAAGGAAGAAACCCTTTTATTACTTATTTACTTTATTTTTTATTTTCTTAAATATATTTTTTATAATATTAAGTTTTATTTATTTATTAGAGACAGAGAGAGGGAGGGAGAGAGAGACTGAGAGAGAGAGAGAATGGGCACACCAGGGCCTCTAGCCACTGCAAACAAACTCCAGACACCCGTGCCACCTTGTGTATCTGGCTTACTTGAGACCTGGAGAATAGAACCTGGGTCCTTAGGCTTCACAGGCAAGTGCCTTAACCACTAAGCCATCTCTCCAGCCCTCTTTAAATATATTTTTTTGAGGCAAGCCCAACAGACTGGCCTTTTTCTTTATGCAAGAGAGTGAGAGTCTGTGAGAGAGAGACAGACAGAGAAAGAGAGAGAATTGGAACACCAGGGTTTCCAGCCACTACAATCAAACTCCAGATGAGTGTGCCACCTAGTGTGCATGTGTGACCTCACGCACTTAGGTCACTCAGGGTCTGGCTTACCTGGGACCTGGAGAGTTGAACATGAATCCTTTCACTTTGCAGAAAAGCCCCTTAGCTGCTAAGCCATGTCTCCAGCCTTCTTTTATTTATTTATTTATTTATTTATTTATTTATTTGCAAAGGGAGAGAAAGAGAGAGAGAGAGGATGAGAATGAATGGGCATGCCAGGGCCACCAGCTGCTGCAAATGAACTCCAGATGCATGTACCACTTTGTGCATCTGGCTTTACGTGGGCACTGGAGAATTGAACTCTGGGTCCTTAGCCTTTGCAGGCAAGTAGTGCCTTACCATTAATCCATCTCTCCAGCCCAGAAAGAAGCCTTTTTGCTATGTTTTAGCATACATGCATAAACATTCAAACAAAATGTTATATATACCCCCCCCCACACAAAAAGGGGGCTTTCTGCTTTGCTCCTCTAAAAAAGGACTTTTCTAATGACAACCCATCTCTTTGGTTGGCTGACCCGCTAGTAGAATGTGGCAATCCAGGGTGAGAAGCCCCGGGCCAGCGTTTCGCGTGTAACACGGATCGTCTTGCGCGTTAATTCCGTGCAGCAGGAGAAGAGAGAAAGGAGTGGGTTGTTTTGATTGGGGAATCAGAGGCGAGCTCCAGTTCAAGTGGCACTTGAACGGAATCCAGAAGTGTGATGGGATTTCAGTGACCAGACAGGGGAAAGGCAGTCAGACAGAAGCCAAGGCAAAAGCAAAGAAAGGCTGGAGGAGCGAGAGGGAGGCTCACGGAGACAACTTCCCGGGCCATCTGCGCCCAGTCCGCCTGTCATCCCTGGGGACAAGGCCTCTTTACATCTTCATGATACCAGGGAGGACATTGAGACGCAGAGCGGTTATGTAACTTGCCCAGAGGCATAAGTGGTAAAGTAGGATTTGAGTTTAGACGGATACACTGTGATCTAGATGTCGGGTTTTGAGATATTGTAGCCAGGTGCCAGGGAGTTTCTCAGAGAGATGTGGCCTTTGTCCTGAAGAGTCCTTCCTCCCTGCTTCTTGAGGAATGGGCAGGGACCAGCAGTGGTGGACAGGATAAGATTCATGGATGAATGTGTTTTGGTTTAGTTATTATATATTTATTTAGCGTATGTTAGGAAAAGGGAAGCTAGCATATGTTGTCATTGCTCGTTGGTATCATATCTGAAGTTTCTTAGGGGTCTGGAGAGATGGCTCAGCAGTTAAGGTGCTTGCCTGCGATACCTAACAACCCAGGTTTGATTCCTTAGTACCCACGTAAAGCCAGATGCAGAAAGTGGCATATGCATCTAGAGCTTGTTTGCAGTGGCTAGAGGCCCTGGTGTGCCCATATGCATTCTCTCTCCATGTGTCTCTCTGTTTACAAATAAATAAATAAAATTTAAAAAAAATAAAGTTTCAGCTGGGCGTGGAGGCGCATGCCTTTAACCCTAGCACTTGGGAGGCAGAGGTAGGAGGATCACTGTGAGTCTGAGGCCACCCTGAAACTACATAGTGAATTCCAGGTCAGTCTGTGTTACAATGAGACCCTGCCTCGAAAAAACCAATAAATAAATAAATAAATAAAGTTTCTAGCTGGGCGTGGTGGCACATGCCTTTAATCCCAGTGCTCTGGAGCAGAGGTAGGAAGATCACTGTGAGTTCAAGGCTACTCTGGGAATACAGAGTGAATTCCAGATCAGCCTAGGCTAGAGCGAGATCCTACCTCTGAAAAACCAAAATAGTAATTATAATAATAAAGTTTCTTAGAAGGAGGCTCAGACAGATTTTTTAAAATATATTTTTAAATTTAAATTTATTTTTAAAATAAAATATTTTTAGGATATTTTATTTATTTATTTATCTAGTTGGGCTTCTAGCCACTGCAAACAAACTCCAGATGCATGTGCCACCTTGTGTATCCAGCTTTATGTCAGTATTGGGGAATCAAACCTGGGTCCTTTGGTTTTGCCAGCAAGTGCCTTAACCACTAAGCCATCTCTCCAGCCCATATTTTTTTGTTTGTTTGTTTGTTTTGTTCAAGGCAGGGTCTCACTGTAGCCCAGGCTGACCTGGAACTTACTCTGTAGTCCCAAGATGGCTTTGAACTCACAGCGATCCTCCTACCTCTGCCTCCCAAGTGCTGGGATTAAAGGTGTGCGCCACCACGCATGGCTCAGATACTTTAAATTTTATAATAAGCCAATTTAAGGAAAAATTTAAGAGCTGGAGTGTAGCTCAGTTGTATGGTACTTTCCTAGTATGTTGGGAGGCCCTGGATTCAACGATTTTGTGTGTGTGTGCAGAGTATGTGTGAGGTGGTATGTGGTGTGTGTGGCATTATGTACATGTGTGTGTGCAGGTGTGTACACATGCACAGAAAGAAGGTCGGGTATCTTCTAACACCCACCCTGTGTGTTTCTTTGAGACATGGCGTCTCTCCCTCAACTGGAAGCTGCTGTCCTTCAGTCAGTGAGCCCCAGCAATTCTCTGCTCTCTGCCCCACCCCCTCGCAAGATTGGGGTTACAAGTGTGTGGACGTGCCTAGCTTTTTTTTTTTTTTTTTTTTTTTTTTACCTGGGTGCTAGGGAGTCTAACTCAGGTGTTCTCGGGCTCTCATGCTTGTGTGGAAAGTGCTCTTCTTGTTGAGCCGTCTCCCCGTCGCCTCAATTATTGACTGCGAAAAAGAAAATTGGCTTCAGTATGATGATTTCGCTGAATTGTAGAAATGGCAAGGACTTGGTATTGGCAGTTAAATAATGACATTTGGAAAACACTTGTGAGAGTCAGAAAGGGCAGAGCACTTGTCTGTGAGTCCTGCAGGTTATTTTTAACCACAGGGTGAAGAGAGCCTTCCTCTTCCCACCTTATTCCACAGCTGGATGTGAGAGCTCACCTTGTCGTATATCTTAAAGTCATTTTTAAAAATATCTTATTTGCAAGGAGAGAGGGGAGAGAGAGAGAATGGGCGCGCCAGGGCCTCTAGCCACTGCAAACGAACTCCAGAGGCAGGCATCACCTTGTGCATCTGGCCTATGTGGGTCCTGAGGAATCAAACCTGGGTCCTTTGGCTTTGCAGGCAAGTGCCTTAACTGCTTAGCCATCTCTCCAGGCCTGCACCAGAGGGGGGCCTTTTGTTACTGCAAATGAACTTCAGATGCTTGCACCACTTTGTGCATCTGGCTTTACATGGGTACTGGGGAATTGAACCTGGGCCATCAGGCTTTGCAAGCAAGCGCCTTTAACTGCTGAGCCACCTCTCCAGCCCTCCAATCATTTTTGTATACCCAGAATGCCTTTGCTTTTCACTCACACCTTCGCTTTTTCACTCACCCTGCCAGGAAGACATGATTATTCCTGCGTCCATTCTCTGGATGACAAGACTGAGCCGTAAGGAGAGAGTGTGGGCCTACCGTCGTTCCGCGAGCTGTGGTGGGACCCGGTGTTAGGATATTCCAGACCTTGCCACTGTGCGTGTCAGGAAGGTTTGAGCAGCGATAAAATTCTCCAGCAAGGGCAGCAGACGGTGTGTGCTGGGAAGAAAGCCAGCCAGTCTGCTAGCGCAGCTCCATTGGACCACGGCCATGTATGTGCTGCTGCACTTCCGGGAAGTTTTGGCCCTTTGAGGCGGCCACAGATGTTCTCCTGTCCTCTGGTTACAGGCTCTGCCACCAGGTTCAAGGAACAGCTGAGATGAGCAGGTCTCTGCCCTCTGGCCCTCCATAAACCCAGGCAGCTCCTGTGAGGGCACCTAACGCACTCGGCAATGAAGCCACCGTTCTTGCTGAACCGTTGGGCATCTCAGGTGCCAAGCCCTGTGCTCACGGTTAGAGTGAAGGTTCAGATGAATCAGATGTTAGCCTGCACCCCCAGGGGCTCTCTGGCAGGAAAGGGAGACACGCATACACATAGTAAGTTCTAGAATAGAGGGCTGGCCCCAAGAGCTGGGGAGCACTGAGTTCTTAAGGATCAGAGAGCTCCAAGCTGGGCGTGGTGGTGCACGCCTTTAATCCCAGCACTCGGGAGACAGGGGTAGGAGGATCGCCGTGAGTTCGAGGCTACCCTGAGACTCCATAGTGAATTCCAGGTCAGCCTGGGCTAGAGTGAGACCCTACCTCGAAAAACCAAAATAAATAAATAAAATAAAATAAAATAAAATAAAAAGAATAAGAGAGCTCTGTAGCAGGAGACACCTGAGTTGTGCATGCATCATGGATGGGATTCCTCTGGAGAAAGAGGGGAGACCACACCCCCATACTTGTATGAACCTGGAGACGGTGCCTATGTACCCGCAACTGGCTGCACAATTTCTACTTTCCAGGTGGGTTGATCCCTCTGTTGGCTCCTCCATAGGGGCTGGGATGTTGCTGGCCGGGACCAACCCTGTATGAACCAGGTAACCTTTGGTTTCACCAACAGTTGCGTTAGGGAGGGAGTGTGACTCAAGAGGTCAGGCTCTGGCATGTCACAGACGGACCTACAACCAGAGCCTATAGACCCAGATTCGATTCCCCAGTACTCACGTAAAGCCAGATGCACAGAGTGGCACATGCATCGAGAGTTTGTTTGCAGCCGCCAGAGGCCATGGAGTGCCCGTTCTCGGTCTGTCTTCTCTTTGCTTGCAAATAACTAAATTAAAATATTAAATAAAATTATATATAAAAAAAAAAGACCGGGTCTGCTCCTTGCTGGCCATGTGACCTCAGGCAGGCGCGTCACCTTTCCAGCCTTGGTTTCCATGTTAAGAAGGGGACAGTGAGTGGCTGTGTGCTCTGAGACCGTCTTTCTGGGTGAAGGGTGTGGCCCCAGCATGAGGACGGCAGGTTGAGAGACATTCCCTTGAGTGTGGGCTGCTGCGGCTGGGCCTTGGAGTGGGCCATTCAGCCTGTCATTCACTGAGTCAGAAAGGGCTTTTGATGTCCCCCTACTTCAACCTGAAGCTGCCCTTGGGGTTCCATCTGTGACTCTTGAGCTGAGGGGGGAGGGGTCTTCCAACTTCCTTAATTACTTTCAGTGAGGGGGGCTCACCCCTTCTCAGCTGGGCCCATTTTACCATTGTACGTCACCCACTCCATTAGCAACAGAAGCAGCTCACCCCGAGAGTACCTCAGAGCTACGAGAGGTATCCCACACCCCACTGTCTCGTAGATGTGTGGGGAGCACCTATGCTGGCAGACCCTCTTCTAGGTGTCAGGGCGCAGCAGCAGCAGAAGTAGAAAGCCCAGTGTACTAGTTACTTTCCTTGTTGCTGTGACAAAATATTTGACAAGAAGCCACGCAGGGGAGGAAGGGTTTGTTCTGGCTTACAGTCAAAGGGAGACAGTCCATCATGGCAGGAAGGCATGGCGGCAGGAGCTTGGGGCGGCGGGTCACATTGCATCTACAGTGAGGAAGCAGAGAGAGGTGAATGCTGCTGCCCAGCCAGCTCTCTCCTTTTTATTCGTTCAGGAACCCAGCCCATGGGATGGTACTGCCCACAGTGAGGGTGGGTCTTGCCACCTCCATTAACCTAATCTAGAGCTCCTTCTCAGACATGCTCAGAGGTCTGTCTCCTAGGTAACCCTGGATCCAATCATGTTGATAATCAAGATTAACCACCACACAAGGACTCTTGGCTACTTTCCTTTAGCTTACCTATGTACTGAGGTGGGCAGGGTGAGGCTTCAGGGTCATTCCCACTGAGTATAACAGGAAGCATCTTGGAGGCAATGATGGCTGTTTAAACTTCTGGAGGGCTGGAGAGATGGTCAAGATGCTTGACTGTGAAGCCTAAGGACTCAGGTTCGATTCCCCAGTGCCCATGTGACCTGGATGTGCACGTGCATGCGTGTGGGGTTTGTTTGTAGTGGCTGGGGACCCTAGCACACCCATTCTCTCTGCCTGCTCCTCTCTCTCTCTCTCTCTCAAATAAAAATAATATGAAGAAAACTTTTGAGGCTGGAGAGGTGGCTTAGTGGTTAAGACACTACCCTGGAAAGCCAAAGAACCCAGGTTTGATTCCCCAGGACCCATGTAACAAGCCAGATGCACAAGGTGGTGCATGCTTCTGGAGTTTGTTTGCAGCCACTGAAGGCCCTGGGGCACTCATTATCTCTCTCTATCTCTCCCCCCTTTCAAATAAATAAAATCAATAACAATTAAAAAAAAAACTTCTGGAATATACCAGGTGCATTATATATTTCAGGGGATCTATCCTTCATGTGAACTTGATAAAATGAGACCTATTCATATCCCCTCATCTTATTATTTATTTATTGTGTTACTGTTTGTTTGGCCTATCTATCTATCTATCTATCTATCTATCTATCTATCTATCTATCTATCTATCTACATAGGCATGTGACAGATGGACTACAATCAAAGACTAGGGGCTGGAGAAGTTTACATATATATGTGTGTGTGTGTGTGTGTGTGTGTGTGTGTGTGTGTATGTATATAGACAGGCTGGCCTCAGACCATCCTCCTGTCTCGACTTCCTGAATGCTTGGATTCTAGACATCTGCTCAGCTTTCACCCCTATTATATAGATGAGGAAGGAGGCTCAGAGAAGTGATGTGGCTCACATAGGGTCGCGTAGCAAGGAAGTGTCCCTAGCTCTCACAAGCCCTGCCTTAAACTGCTTCTTCAGTCATGACACTGAGACTTAGCAGAGCAGCCGAGCAGAAGCCAGGCCTGCTGCTGGCTCAGGCCCTGTGTCCTTTGGCCTTCATCAGAAAGTCACTTGGGGAGCCGGGCGTGGTGGCACACGCCTTTAATCCCAGCACTCGGGAGGCAGAGGTACGAGGATCACCGTGAATTTGAGGACAGCCTGAGAATACAGAGTGAATTCCAGGTCAGCCTGGTCTAGAGTGAGACCCTACCTTGAATAAAAAAAGAAAGAAAGAAAGAAAGAAAGAAAGAAAGAAAGAAAGAAAGAAAGAAAGAAAAAAAAGAAAAGGAAGTCACGTAAGGCGCCTGCCTTTGAAGCCCAAGGACCCAGGTTCAATTCCCCAGTACCCATGCAAAGCCAGGCACACAAGGTGGCTCATCTGTCTGGAATTCGTTTGCAGTGGCTTGAGGCCCTGGTGCGCCCATTCTCTCTCTCTCTCTCTCTCATCTATCTGCCTCTTTCTTTCAAATAAATAAATATATTTAAAAGAAAACCATGTGGGTATACTGGCAGCATGCGTACATGAGGAAGTATGACGTGCATGACCTTCTGTCCTCCCCACCCACAGCTGTGCTCCTTCCACCTCCTCACCCCACCCACCCTATCCGGAGGGACAGAGGGGGGTGAGGTCAGCCCTCCCGCCCTCCATGTGTACAGAGCCTAAGCAGGAGGACTAGGAGTCATCTTGGGCCGATGCGGTGGGGAAGCCTGGTGGGAGAAGCCCAGGGCAGCCTCCAGTGCCTGTGTCCAGAAATCCTCCCAGATCTCCATCCCAGCATGTAGGAGTCAGTCTCACGCAGAGCAGCAGAAGCAGGCAAGCTGACTGGGGAGCGCCGTGTGATGGATCTCAGCTCCCCAGTAAGCCCCACTGGACGGATAAGAAGGATTGTCAACTTGACACCTAAGAGATCAGTGTCTGGGCATGTCTGTGAGGAAATTTCTAGACTGGGTTAACAGAAATGGGAAGACCTACCTTAAATGTGGGCAGCGCAATGAGTGGGGTCTCAGACTGAATAAGAAGGAGAGAGTTCTCGTCCAGCACTCGGGAGGCAGAGGTAGGAGGATCGCCGTGAGTTCGAGGCCACCCTGAGACTAGTGAATTCTAGGTCAGCCTGGGACAGAGTGAGACCCCACCTCAAAAAAACAAAACAAAAAAAGAAAGAAAGGAAGGAAGGAAGGAAGGAAGGAAGGAAGGAAGGAAGAAAGAAAAAGGAAGAAAGAAGGAAGGAAGGAAGGAAGGAAGGAAGGAAGGAAGGAGGAAGAGGTGGAAAAAGTAGGCTGAGCACTGGCGTTCATCTGTTTCCTGACTGAGAAGCAATGAACCAGCAACCTCATCCTCCCGCCACCATGCCTTCCCAGCCATGATGGACTACACCCTAAGTGAGCCCCAGTAAACCCTTCCTTCCTTAAAAGTTTCTTTTGTCAGATATCTTGTCACATGGGAAAAAAAGAATTAATACACTCCACTTGTGCCACTTGTTGGAGATTGGAGGTTAGGCCTATTGGTTAGAGCTCGTCCCCTCCTGGCCTCAAGATGTCTGCCTCAGCTCCAGACTTTACATTATCAAATGCAAACCAACACAGGAAGCACACATGCATTAGGTAGTGTGCCAAGAAAGTACTTTTCTTGTAGGTCTCTTTTCTTTTGTTAGTTTAAAAAAAAAAAATCTTGAGCCAGGTATGGTGGTGCATGCCTTTAATCCCAGCATTTGGGAAGCAGAGGTAGTAAGATCTCTATGAGTTCAAGGACAGCCTGAGACTACATACTGAATTCCAGGTCAGCCTGGGCTAGAGCAAGACCCTACCTTGAAACTACCCCCCTCCCCCCCCCCCCAAAAAAGAATCTTGGGCTGGAGAGATGGATCAGAGGGTTAAGGCACTTGCCTACAAAGCCTAATGATCTGGGTTTAATTTCTCCACGCCCATCAAAAGCCAGATGCACAAAGTGGTGCATGTGTCTGGAGTCATTTGCAGTGGTTGGAGGCCCTTGTGCACCCATTCTTTCTGGCTCTTTTCTATCTTTCTCTGCTTGCAAATAAATAAACAAGAATAGTTTTAGGGCTGGAGAGATGACTTAGTTTTTAAGGCACTTCCCTGAAGCCTATGGACCCAGGCTCGACTCCCCAGTACCCAAGTGAGCCAGATGCACAGGGTGGCACATGTGTTTGGAGTTCATTTGCAGTGGCTGGAGGCCCTAGCATGCCCATTTCTGTCTGTCTCTGTCTCTCTCTCTCAAATAACTAAATAAATTAAATAAAATTTTTAAAATATTTTATTTTTATTTTTTTATTTTATTTATTTATTTATTTTTTTTGGTTTTTCGAGGTAGGGTCTCACTCTAGCCCAGGCTGACCTGGAATTCACTATGGAGTCTCAGGGTGACCTCGAACTCACAGCGATCCTCCTACCTCTGCCTCCCGAGTGCTGGAATTAAAGGTGTGCGCCACCACGCCCGGCTAAAAATATTTTTAAAAAATCTTAGCCAAGCATCTCTCTCTCAAATAAATATTTATTTATTTATTTATTATTTAAGAGAAAGAGAGAATGGGCACTCCAGGGCCTCCAGCCACTGCAAACAAACTCCCAGATGCATGTGCCACCTTGTGCATCTGGCTTGCGTGGGTCCTGGGGAATCGAACCATGGTCCTTTGGCTTTGCAGGCAAGCGCCTTAACCGCTAAGCCATATTTCTCCAGCCCATCAAATAAATATGTTTTAGACATGAGTACCCCTCTTTACATTCCTCTCCTTCCCTCAGCTGTAGCTCCTGCCTCTGCTCAACAGCACCTCACATTTATGCCCTTTATGGGGAACAGCTGGCTGGCCTACCATCACCATAGGGTGGGGGGTGTCACTCCCTGTGAGCAGCAGTCTGGGCTGCAGGGCCGTGTGGGACACAGTGTGGCCACCTAGAATGAAGCGCTGCCTTATGCGAGTTGGGAGAGCAGAGGACTTTGGAGGGGAATTACTGTCCAAGGATCTAGGAAGGACCCCTGCTCCTTCCTCACTCACCGGACCTGGGTTAAGTGGCAGATTGTTTTGTGTAAGGCAGTGCGCGCCAAGTGGAGAGCTGCATGACAGTCATCAGAGGGTTTTCAGACAAAGCCCCTTTTATGCCCTCAGTAGCCTTGAAGCTCTGGTTTCCAGGCCCCGGGCTGGTAAGGCCCCTTGACGTGCTTCCAAAGCCCATGAGCAGATTGTTAACTCGCACGCACACGCCCGCACGCTCACGGGTGGGCGATGCGGTTTTATCTGCAGGTGAGCTCTCGCCGTGTGGCCTGGCACCTGCTTCTCTCCGTATGCGCCGCCCGCTTTCCCTACTCGTGATTGACGGGACTGTGACGACGCTTATTTGGTGTGCTGGGAGATGGGCTTCGAGAGAAAGATCACCTCTTGGGCAAGGGGAAGGTGAGGCTGAGCCTTGTCACCGTGTTCCCTTGGGACAGCTCACCAGCTCGTCTTGCGTCACCCTGCCAAAGTGACAGGGTGACAGGGAGCCAAGATCTTCATCTTTGAAGGCTTCTGACTACAGGGACCAAAGACTAGAGACGCTGTGCAGGATCCTGGGGCCAGAGGAAGACAGCTGCCTTCCCTCCACCCCCTGGCAGCACACATGTCCCCTCTCCAGCATGCACACATGGCACGACTGTGGCTTGGCAGGTTTCCCTGGCTAGGCCTGCGTGACCACAGACATGTGGCCCTGCTGCACCCTGGCTTGGGGGATGCGCAGGGATAACAGCCCCGGGATGGGAAGGACCCTGTATGGGGGACAGGGCCCCAGACCGTCTTGTGAGTCAGGATTGCACTTCGCAGGTGGATCTGGCCTCTGCCCTGCTCGGCTTTTGCCTTCAACTATGATACAACCTGTTTTTTTCGTGTGTGTGTGTGTGTGTGTACCTGTGCATGTGTGGAGGACAGAGGAGACTGTCAGATGCTCTTCCTCTATCGCTCACCCTCGTATTTCTTGAGATGAGTCTTTCTGAACGTGGACTGCTTTTTTTTTTTTTTTTTTCAAGGTAGGGTCTCGCTATAGCCTACTACATAGTCTCAGGGTGGCCTCGAGCTTCTTTCTTTTTTAAAAAATTTAGTTATTTGCAAGCAGAGAGAAACAGAGAGGAGAGAAACACACAGAGAGAGTGGGCACGCCAGAGCCTCCAGCCTCTGAAAAGGAACTCCAGATGCCTGCGCCACTTTGTGCATCTGGCATTACATGGATAATGGGGAATTGAACTCAGGTTGTTAGGCTTTGTAGGCAAGCGCCTTAACTCTTGAGCCATCTCTCCAGCCCACTTCTTTCTTTTTTAGAAAAATGTTTATTTATTTATGTATAAGTCACAGAGAGAGAAAGTAAGAGAGAGAGAGAGAAAGAAGAGAGAGAATGGATGCCCCAGGGCCTCCAGCCACTGCAAACGGACTCCAGACACAGGTGCCACTTGGTGCATCTGGCCTTATGTGATATTGGGGAATCAAACCCAGGTTGTTAGGCTTTGCAGGCAAGTGCCTTAACCCCTGAGCCATCTCTCTGGCCCCTTTCTTTATTTTCTTCCTTCTTTCTTTTTCCTTCTCCTCCTCCACTTTTCTTTGAAACAGGTCTTTTTGTTTGTTTGTTTGATTTTTGTTTTTTTCGAGGTAGGGTCTCACTCTGGCCCAGGCTGACCTGGAATTCATTATGTAGACTCAGGGTGGCCTTGAACTCACGGCTATCCTCCTACCTCTGCCTCCCTGAGTGCTGGGATTAAAGGCGTGCGCCACCACGCCCGGCTTGAAACAGAGTCTTGCGTATACCAGGCTGGCCTCAAACTCTCTATGTAGTCAAAATGACCTTGAACTTCTCATCCTCTTGTTTTACCTCTTGAGTGCTGAATGGCAGGCGCGTGCTACCGAGTCCAGTGTTTGCAGGTGCTGGGGATCAAACCGAGGCTTGGTTTATGCTACGTGTGGCAGTTACCTTCTCGTTGCTGGGACAAAAGACCTGACCAGAAGCAGCTTATGGAAGAAGGAAAGGGTTTATTGTTTGAGGAGAAGTTTCATCATGGCTGGTGGAGCATAGCAGGAGCAGATGGTATCACATCTCCCTGTCGGCAGGGAGGAAGGAGAGAATGAGCTAAGTGCAAGAGGCTGATGTCGGATGTCTTCCTCAATCACGCTCCACCTGATTTATTGATGCAGGGTCTCTCACTTAAACTCAGGGCTTGCCACGCCCACCTGGCATTTACGTGGGTGCTTAGGATCTGAACTCAGGCTCTCACACTTGCATGGCAAGTATTTTACCCACAGAGCATCTCCCCAGCCCTTGAGCAAACACATTAGGGCCGCGTTAAATCCTGGGAAAGTAAGGCAGACCGTCTCTGCCTCCTCATTGCACCCAGTGGAGCTGGGAACAGACAAGTCAATAGATGCCGGTGTCAGAGTCAGTGCCCAAGCTCTGTGCTTCAGTGACCCTGGGGAGACGCAGCAGTATCTGGAAATGGAGTTACAAGGGTGCCACTTCCTTGGCATTTCTTTGAGAACCCAGAGTGCAACGATTTTCCAATGCTCCTCTCACCGTGGACATTGTGTGCATGGTGGCTATTGTGATTGGTGTGCAGATCAGGAAGCTCGGTACAGAACCCGGGGCCTCGGGAAGAACGGTCCAGCTAGGAGGCAACTGAACTTGGCCAGTGCTGTCCCGACAGAACATTCTACCATGATGTCAGTCACCCAGTGAGGTAGCTGCTAGCCACACGTGACCACCTGATCACTTGAAATGTGCCTGCTGTGACTAAGGAACCGATTTTCTGTGAGATGTCACTGTAACTAACCTGAACTTGAATGGCCACTCGTGACTGGTGGCAACCGTGTTGGGCCGTGATCAGCACTAGCCCTCTCCGAGTTCATAGACAGAAAGACAGACTCTTCCAACATGGGTGTCACTTTAACTCCTCCCGTGAGGCTCGTGTTCTGCCAGCTCTGGGGATGATCAGGCCAGGAATATAGAAAATACCACCTGGATTGTGCAGCCTACTACGCCCACCTGTGTTGCAGACAGGTGACCCCTTCCTCTTCCCCTGCGTGGCTGGTTAACTCTAGCCAGACTACACATTACGCCATGTCACACGGCGCCTTGAAATGAGTCACGGCGGGAATTTTGCGATATAGAAATTGGCACACATGGCCAACTGTTCCTCTCCCAGACAGCTGCTGGCTAAACCTTTCCCAGCATGCCATTGCCCCAGGGCCCCATCAGCAGGGACATTCCTGTTATCGGGAGCCAAGCACTGTTTTAGGCACGGAATGATGAACGCAGAGATGGCCATCTTCGCCCCCATGGCGATGATGCTTCAACAGATGTTCCAACAGACGAATACCAGAAAATTGAGGCGTAAGGCTAGCTGCTTACAGGGTGGGTAGGGAAGATCTCACGGAGAGCAGACTTTGAAAAAGGCTGGAAGGGAGTGAGCATTGGCCTTGACAGGACTGGTTTGGGGACTCATCCGAGGTGGCCCAGAGGTGAAAGGGGGGGTCGGGATTCATATACAAGTCACCTGGCTACTGATCCCACCCCCAGAACAACTTCCAGACTCCAGCCTGGTGGGAACTGGGTCAGCCTCCCTTGCACCCCTGTGAAGGCAGACCCATGGATCCACACAAGTCCCAACCCAGCGGGTGTCTCAGAGCTGAGCCTCTGTGTGTGGGAACGTCTTGGCCGGCCTGTGGCATCTTCTTAGAATCCTGGGTTGGACCAGACATAACAGGGTGGGATGATGGCTCGTGTGGCCCCAGCACTTCCTGTGGGAGAAAGAGAAGGGGCTGTCGAGACAGACCGAACAGCTGCCCCATCCCAGAGGTCCTCAAGCGGGTTCCATACAGCTCCAGGGCTGACTTCGCTCAGATGGAAACAGCTCTGGTTCTGCATGAGGAAATCCATCTTCGTTAACTTTTCTCCTTGCTGTGACAGAATATCTGACAGAAGCCACTTAAGAAGGGAAGGGTCTTGTGGTGATTGGATTCAAGTGTCCCCCATAAACTTAGGTGTTCTGAATGTTAGGTGCCCAGCTAATGGAGATTTGGGAATTAACGCCTCCTGGAGGCAGTGTATTGTTGGGGGCTGGGCTTATGGGCGTTATAGCCAGCTTCCCCTTGCCAGTGCTTGGCACACTCTCCTGTTGCTATTGTCCACCTGATGTTGGCCAGGGGGTGATGTCCACCCTCTGCTCATGCCATTGTTTTCCCTACCATCATTGAGCTTCCCCCTCGAGCCTATAAGCCAAAATAAACCTCTTTTTCCCACAAGCTGCTCTTGGTTGGGTGATTTCTACCAGCCACACGAACCGGACTGCAACAGGTCTGTTTTGGCTACACCTCAAGGGCACAGTTCATCACAGCAGGGAAAACCTGTCAGCAGGAGAGGGAGGCCGCCAGGCACACGGCCTCCACAGGCAGAAAGCAGAGAGAGAAGAGTGCTGGTGCTCAGCTCGCTCTCTCCTTTCTGCTCGCTCTAGAACCCTAGTCCATGGGATGGTGCCGCCTGTAGTTAGGCTGGGTCTTCCCTCCTCAGTTAATCCAACTAGAAATTCCCTCGGATACTTGCTCAGAAGTTTCCTGGGTGATTCTAGATCCTGACATGTTGACAACATTAACCAACATAAAACTGAAGCTTAGCGGCTGGAGAAATAGCTTAGTGGCTAAAGGGCTTGTTTGCTAAAGCCTAAGGACCCAGGTTCAGTTCCCCAGTACCCACATAAGCCAGGTGCACAAGGTGGTGCATGTGTCTGGAGTTTGCAGCAGCTGGAGGCCCTGGCATGCTCATTCTCTCTCTCTGTCTCTCTGTCTCTCTGTCTCTCTCTCTCTTTCTCTCGCTGTCTCTCTCAAATAAATAAATTATAAATTATAAATAATTATAAAATTAAAAATTAAAAAATATAGATTATAAATAAATAAATTTTAAACTTAAAGCAATTGGGCTGGAAAGATGGCTTAGCGGTTAAGGTGCATGCCTGTGAAGCCTAAGGACCCAGGTTCGATTCTCCAGGTCCCATATAAGCCACATGGTGGCACATGCATCTGGAGTTTGTTTGCAGTGGCTGGAGGCCCTGGCATGCCCATTCTCTCTCTCTCTCTCTCTTTCTCTCTCTCTCTCTAACGAATAAATAGAAAAATAAATCTTAAAAACAAAAATGGAGAGCTGGGTGTGGTGGCGCATGCCTTTAATCCCAGCTCTCAGGAGGCAGAAGTAGGAGGATCGCCATGAGTTTGAGGCCACCCTGAGACTACGTAGTAAATTCCAGGTCAGCCTGGGCTAGAGTGAGAGCCTACTTCGAAAAACCAAAGAAAAAAAAAATTGAAGCTTAGCTCCCCACTGGAGTAACAGCCCTGTCTGGGAAGCTTCTTAGCTTCGGACTGACTCTCCTCTGCTCCCTCCATGTTTCTTGGGGTCTCTCCAGAAAGTCCAGTTTTCTTGGGGTCAGAGATGGACTCGGGGACCAGCTTTCACTCACTAACCCAGAATGCCCTGGGTGTTGACAGGGAGCCATCCTTCCTATCTTCCTCTCATCACACTTGTGATGGCTCTGCCCCCTGCTGGCACATTCTGTCCTTTCGCAGGCTCCAGACCTGAGGCATGGGTGCCCACATTTTACTGAAGCCTGGAGAAGGAAGGTGGTGGCCCGCTGGGCTACCAACTGGAGGGGAACACGTGCCCATCACCTGCCGCAGCAGGTCCAAGAGGTCCACGGGACTTCCTCTCCGGCCGTGTGACGTGGGAGCGGGTAGTTTCAAGTTCCCCGCTCACCTGAGCCTAAGACAGGAAACACACATACACACTCGCCGCACACACAATCCTGCCCCTGCGCATTTCCATGTGCACCTGATGAAGTACACCTTCATCATCATCATCATCATCATCATCGGGACAGTGCACCCGTTGGATGCTCCATCACTTGGAGCCCAATGGCTCCTCCTATGAAGAGTGTGGTAGCGGCTATCTCAGAGATAGAAGATGCAGCTTCTAGTTCTCTTTTTTATACTTATTTTTATTGTTTTTTTCTTAAGTTTTTTGAGATAGGGTCTCACTCTAGCCCAAGCTGACCTGGAGTTCACTATGTAGTCTCAGGCTGGCCTCGAACTCACGACGATCCTCCTACCTCTGCCTCCCGAGTGCTGGGGTTTAAGGCGTGCGCCACCACGCTCTGCAGCTTCCAGTTCTTAAAGAGGTCACGGGCACCACTCAGAAGCCAAATGAGGATTTTGCCCCCCCCCCCCGATTCTCCCATCTCCGAAGAGACTCGGGGAGAGGATTTGAGGGGACCAGGGTGGGCCCAGCAGCCATGCGCAGTGTTGTCCAGAGCGCCTCTGTACTTCTTCCCCAGCCCGTGCCTCCCCTCCCCTCTCTTCCTCCTCCTGGAGACACGATCAGAGCCTCTGCCTTCCAGGAGCGGGGAAGGGAGAGACCTAGTGTTTGGCAAGCACCTATCCTGCGCCGGACTCCTCACCGGGGCAGTTTGCATTTGATCACGTCATTGTGTCAAGTGAGCTGGGTGATATTTACAGAAAAGGGAGCCGACGATCGGAGAGATTAACTCGCTGATCTAAAGCCACATAGCTAGCACGTGGCAGAGCCAAGACAGAAACCCCTGGATTCTTGCCACCTCCTGAAACGCTGCCTACGATAGTGTCTTTACACAGGTGTGTAGTGCTCTGTATTTATAGAGCTAGTCGACAGGAGGGGGAGTCTGGGTAGAGAGGCGGATGGAGGGAGATGTGTGTGAGGCTGGCCGCAAGATTGGATCAGGGGTCCCGAAAGATCCGGAGATAATGCGCTGACCTCAGTGAAACCAGCCTCGGGTGGTGGGGCCCGCTAGGATCTGGTCCAGACTCTGGGGCCAGATTTTCAGTTCCTCTTCATCGACTCCCCACTTCAAGTTCCCTTTGAGGTCTGGGCAGCTCCCCCGGTTGGCAGCTGGGCACAGTGTTCTCCTCCTGCTCTGGTCTCACCGGTGGAGCCTTTTCTGTCCCCGCCCGCATCCCTTTGCAGCTAACCTCAGCCCTTCAGAAACGGAAGGTGGGAAGGGCAGACAGTACTCTTTGGGGGAGCATGCGCTGTGTCTGACCCGGCCTCCCAGGCCTTCACCCTCCTGCCCACCACCCGGAACCAACAAATCCTTGACTCTGCCACCACCACCACCCTCCACTGTCTGCAGCCTCACTCCCTCTGCCCTTTCTCAGATAAGAGATGAATAGTGGAGGCATCTCAACCTAAATTTAATCAGGGTCTCAGACCCAGCGTTTCATGTTTATAGCAGGTATCTTGCTAATGCCGCTGAGCAACAGGAGAGAGATGACGGGGGTATTTCATATGCAACTGAGCAGTGCATTTAAAGCATGAGCCGCGGGCTGGAGACATGGCTCATTCGTTTGCAGTGGCTGGAAGCCCTAGTGCGCCCATTCTACTCTCTCTCTCTCTCTCTCTCATTCTCTCTCTCTCTCTCTCTGACACAAATAAATAAATAGAAATTTGGTTTCATTATAAAGCATAAGCCGGATTGGAGAGATGGTTCGGCGGTTAAGGGGCTTGTCTGCCAAACCTGACGACCTGGGTTCAGTCCCCCAGGACACATGTAAAGCCAGATGCACAGAGCAGTACACGCATCTGGAGCTCATTTGCAGAAGCTGGAGGCCCTGGTGTGCCCATTCTCTCTCTCTCTCTCTCCTTGCAAATAAATAAATTAAATATTTTAAAATTTCTCTAAAAAATGTATAAGCCATTAAAAGGGGGCAGGGGGTGTTGTACAACGTCACCAAATGCAACTCAGGAACCTTCCATTGACCCCTAGCTCAAAGCAGGCGATAATTCCAGAAGATGTTTGGGGGGAAATCTGAATAGGGACCGAACATCTCTGACGCGACACTGGTGATGAGCTCATGTGGGAAGTGACGCTCCCTCACACGGAGGCGGGGAGGAATAGCCACGGTGTCCAGAAAGGCAAAGGGTCTTCCCAAAGTCAGTAGAAGATAGTATGAGTCCATCTGCATTTCATCCCTGAGCCACGAGCACTCCCTGTAGGCCCCAGGGGCCCTCTGATCTCCCTGCCTGGACCTTCCAAAGGCCCAGCAGAGAGAAGCTCCATCAAGGTCAGCCCCGGGTCTGGGGATGTATCTCGGTTGGTAGAGTGTTTGCCCAGCGCTACATAAACTGGGTGTGGTGGTGCAGTACATGCCTGTAATCCCAGCACTAGCAGAAGTGGAAGCAGGAGGGTCAGAAGTTCGAAAGCCATGCTTGACTATTATATAGGGAGTTTAAGGCAAGGCTGGGCTACCAGAGACCTTGTCAAAGCACGAAGAGGAGGAGAGGAAAAAGAAGGAAGAGCCTGGGGAGATAGCTCAGTTGGCATAGCACTTGCTTCACAAGCATCAGTTCAAGTCCCAGGACCCAGGTAAAGTACTAGATGAGGTGATGTGTGCGCATAATCCCAACACTGGTGAGGTGGAGACAGGAGGATCCCTGGGGTTTACTGGCCGTCCTAGTCTACCCCAATTGATGAGTTCCAGGCCAATGAAAAACCTTGTCTCAAAGGAGGGGACAGTGTTTCTAAGAATAACACCTGAGATTTTCCTCTGGCCCCCACAGACATGCACACACACACACACAATCTTTTTAAAATATTTTTATTTATTTATTTATTTATTTATGAAAAAGAGAGAGTATGGGCACACCAGGACCTCCTGCCACTGCAAATGAACCCCAGGTGCATGTACCACTTTGTGCGCCCGGCTTTGCATGAGTACTGGAGAATTGAATACAGGCAGTCAGGCTTTGTAAGCATGTGCCTTTAACCACTGAGCAACCTCTGAAGCCCATCAAAATCCTGGTTTTAGGGCTGGAGAGATGGCTTAGCAACTAAGGCGCTTGTCTGTGAGGCCTAAGGATCTAGTCACATGCATGACTATATCCTTATTTTTAAAAATTTATTTATTTATTTATTAGAGAGAGAGAGAGAGAATGGGTGCGCCAGAGCTTCCAGCCACTGCAAACGAACTCCAGACGCATGCGCCACCTTGTGCAGCTGGCTTATATGGGTCCTGGGGACTCGAACCTGGGTCCTTTTGGCTTTGTAGGCAAATGCCTTAACCGCTAAGCCATCTCTCCAGCCTCTGCATGTTTTGTTTTCTGAGGTAGGGTCTCACTCTAGACCAGGCTGACCTGGAGCTCAATCAGTAGTCCTACTGGTCTTAAACTCACAGCGATCCTCCTACCTCTGCTTCCTAAGTGCTGGGATTACCAGCATGTGCCACCACGCCCGGCTGTGACTGTGTGCTGACTGTCCCAATTCTGTTTAGCTCAGCCTGGGAGGTGTGGGCCAAGCAGTCTGCGTGTTCACAAAGACTGAGGACAATGCCAGTGATGGGTTTTGGGGAGTCCCTCTGTGTACAGGTAGGCAAGCCACCCACACATCCTCATCCCATACATAGAGGGACGCTCCCAAACCCATCACTGATTCTTTCTAAAATTTCTAGTCAAAGTAGAATCCCGAGGGGGGCTGCCGAGGCCCTTTCTCGTGGCATAGAAATAAAGGGTTTAAAGGTTTTTAAAATTTCCTATGATTTCTTTTTGAGACAGGGTCTCATATAGTCCAGGGTGACCTAGAACTCATTATGTAGCTGAGGAGAACTTTGAACTCCCAAATCTCCTGCCTTCACATCCCAACTTCTGCAATGATAGACACACACCACCACTCCCAGCTAAGAGTAGCAGTTTTTAACTTTTAGTAGTCATGTGCTTAATTTTAACTTATATAAGGAAAAATAGAATGTGAAGCCAGGGCGTGTTGGTGCATGGCTTTAATGCCAGCACTCGGGAGACAGAGGTAGGAGGATCACCATGATTTCGAGGCCACCCCGAGACTACATGGTGAATTCCAGGTCAGCCTGGGCTAGTTGAGACCCTAACTCGAAAATACAAAAACAAAAAAAAAACACAGATTGTGTATGCCAGGCCCACAATGTTAAAGATGCTATTGCTAATGGGGCTTGAAGCAAAATTAGTTCAAAGAAAAAAACACGGTATGAAAATATAGATATTGTGGGCAGTTTATCACCTGGCCAAAGCTCCACCTGACAAAGCGATTATGGGAATGGCTGTGTACGTGTCAGGTAGAACATTCTAGATTCCACGACTCCCATAGGAAAAGTGCTGTGCTTGCTCATTCCAGCCCCGGCTGCTTACTGGTGCCATTTCTGCCTGGCATGCCTTCTCCCCGCTTTGCCCAGCGGAGCTGAGCTCCTGGGAGCCACAGAGCTAGAGCTTCTCCTCAGTCCCGGTGTAGCCCTTGTCCCAGGCTCTCCCTGCCAGGGGAGGTGACACTATGTCATTCTGGGATGGCAAGAGGAGACACCGGGGCCTTTTGAGCATGGCTGTGTTCCGGCCGGGAGCCTGTCCGGTGGGCAGCTCAGCCTTCACCAGAACCATGTCTGGTGGCGAAGGGAATGCAGGTTCTCTCTGACGCGCCAGTGCCACCCGCGGCTGGTCCCAGAGACGGTCTACAGGAGCCCTAACCCCACACTGAGTCTTGCCCTTCCCATCCCCCCTTGCTCTGCACTCTGGCTTTGTCACAAGCCCAAGACTGAGAGCCACACAGGCCAAGGTTCGAGTCCCACCCTGCCGTGAACTAGCTGTGTTGACCTGGCAAGCCACTGGGCGTCTTGGTGGCACCTGCATCTGCTCCGCAGAAGGGACGCTAATATCCTCTCAACCTCCAAGAGTGCGGGAAGAGCCAGTGTCAAGCCACCAGGCTCATGGCTACCACGGGGCACGCTGATCGGATGGGCTCCCCTGAGTGCCTTGCCCACCACCACACCTACATTTACCCAGGGTACTGCAAGGGAGCCCTCAGCTGCCCTTCCCTGTATTTTTTTTTTTTCTTATCAGTTGTCATCTCTGCCTCCGCTACCTTCCTCCTTCCTCTCTCTCCCCGCTCTTTCTGTTCCTGCCCACACCTCCCAGGCTGAGCTAAACAGAATTGGGACAGTCAGCACACAGTCACAGCCGGGCGTGGTGGCACATGCTGGTAATCCCAGCACTTAGGAAGCAGAGGAAGGAGGATCACTGTGAGTTTGAGACCAGTAGGACTACAGATTGAGCTCCAGGTCAGCCTGGTCTAGAGTGAGACCCTACCTCAGAAAACAAAACATGCAGAGGCTGGAGAGATGGCTTAGCGGTTAAGGCGTTTGCCTGCAAAGCCAAAAGGACCCAAGTTTGATTCCCCAGGACCCATGTAAGCCAGCTGCACAAGGTGGCGCATGCGTCTGGACTTGGTTTGCAGTGGCTGGAAGCCCTGGAGCACCCATTCTCTCTCTCTCTCTCTCTCTCTCTCACTCGCTCTTTCAAATAAATAACTGAATTAATTAATTAATTTAAAAAAATCAGGATACAGTCATGCATATGACTGGTTTTCTGTCACATAGCACATCCCTTAGTGTGAAAGGACCCTACACTCTTTCTGGAAGGTGGCTTGGGCATGTGGAGCAAAACCAGGAAGGTGTGAACACCATTACGCTGGTCTCTACTCCCGTAGGACCTTGTTAGTGTAAATGAACCACAGCTTGGCACGCAGGGCTTCCCACGTTCTCAGAGACTCTGTCCCTTCCCATCACTTCCCGACGGTGGGCACCAGAGCTCACTAGCCTCCTGCATCCCCGACTCCCCAGTGCCCAGCCCAAAGCAAGTGGCAGGTCTGACTGTGGCTCCCTTGGTCCCGCACAGATGTCCTGGCGCCCACAGTACCGCAGCTCCAAGTTCCGGAACGTGTATGGGAAGGTGGCCAACAGGGAGCACTGCTTCGACGGGATCCCCATCACCAAGAACGTGCACGACAACCACTTCTGTGCCGTCAATGCCCGCTTCCTGGCCACTGTCACTGAGAGCGCCGGAGGTGGCTCCTTCCTGGTCATCCCCCTGGAGCAGGTAGGTGGGTTTTTGGGTTTTTTTTTTCCTGAGATTCAGCAGAACAAGTTCCAGGGGGCCCTGTGATCTGTTTCCTGCGCTCTTGAACTGGTCACTGCCCTGAAGGTTGGAACATAGCTGTCTCTGAGACCAGCTTGGGCTCTCCAGTCTATATCTCAGCTACGCTTGGTCTTTTTAATTTTTTTTAAATATTTTATTTATTTATCTGCAAGTACAGAGAGATTAGAGAAAAGAGAGAGAGAGAGAATGGGGCCACACCAGGGCCTCCAGCTGCTGCAAACAAATTCCAGATGCATGCGCCACTTTGTGCATTTGGCTTTATGTGGGTACTGGGGAATCAAATCCCATGTCATTAGGCTTTACAGGTAAGCTCCTTAACCATTGAGCCATCTCTCCAGCCCCCAGCTACCTTTTTGATGCAGAGCTGGAAGGATGCAGAGCCTCTGAGCATTCCCCCCAAAATGGCACACTTACCCAACACCCCTCTGCTGAGAGACCTACCACGATCTGCATGGCTCACGGTCCCCGCCTCCCATCTAGAGGCTTCCACCTTCCCCTCTTCTGCGAACAGGGCAGATTAAAGCTGCAAAGCTTGCATCATGCGATTTTGAAGCTGCAGCCTTTCAGACGTGGTCCCTGGAGGCCCGTGGGAGGTCACGCGCCTCGGGCTGGGTGCTTGCTGTCAGTCCCACTTGTTTACGGCTGAGCTCCCCCTTCCTGGCCTGACTCATTCCCACCCAGGGGAGGACGTGGTACACAGGGAAGGAAGCTCTGGTTCTGCAAACGCAGTCAGCAGTCAGTGGGCAGTAGGGACCGATTTCCAGACTCTCTTCCCACGGTGGGAACGTGGGTTTGGAGCTGACTGAAGCAAGACCTTCCTTCTCCCATCAAAGCGGCCAGCCACAGTGGTCCCCCGAGGATAGAGCTGGATCCCAGAGAAGTCTGAGGAGCAGAGAGGGACTCGAGACAGGAGGTCTGGGTTCGGCCACCATGTGGCTATGGTCTTGTCACCCAACCTTTCTGGAAAATAATGGGGTCATAGCTCCTCTCCCTACATTCGTCACGTGGGCCTCAAGTACAGGAAAGCTGTCTGTGAGCTGTGATGGAGGTACTTTGGTACGCTCTTGGGGAAGTTATCAGCTCTCTCCGTGGATTTTTCTGTGTGTGCGTTCGGGAGCTGGTGCTCATGAATATGCAGGTGGACAGGCCGCCCAGAGGACAGCCTCGTGTGTCATCCTCAAGAACACCATTCAACTTCATTTATTTGTTTGCTTTTCATTTTATTTATTTATTATTTTAGAAGGGAGAGAGAGAGAGAGAATTGGCGTGCCAGGGCCTCGCCACAGCATTTGAACTCCAGATGCTTGCGCCACCTAGAGGGCATGTGCGACTTTAGCATTTGCCTCACCTTTGTGCATCTGGCTCACGTGGGATCTGGAGAGTCAAGCGTGGGTCCTTAGGCTTCACAGGCAAGTGCCTTAGCCACTAAGCCATCTCTCCAGCCGTATTTATTTATGTAGAGAGAGAGAGAGAGAGAGAGAATGGGCACCCCAGGGTCTCTAGCCACTGGAAAAGAACTCCAAATGCATGTTCCACCATGTGCATCTGGCTTTTGTGGGTTCTGGGGAATCGAACCTGCGTCATTAATTCACAGGTAAGTGCCTTAACCACTAAGCCATCTTTCCAGTCCTACTTTTTTTTGTTTTTTTGAGGCAGGTTCTGTCATTGGCCTAGAGCTCACCAATTAGACTAAACTGGCTGTCCAGTGAGCCCCAGGGACCCACCTGTCTCTCTCTCTCTCTCCCCAGCACTGGGATGACAAGCGTGTGCCACCATGCCTGGCATTTGCATGGGTTCTGTGGATCAAGCTCAGATTATCATACTTGCAGGAAAAAAAAAAAAACCCTTTACCAACTGAGCCATCTCCCTAGTGCTTCTTATGGAGTTCTGGAATGTTGCTTTCCTCTTTCCAATCTCGATGACCTCAGATCTCTGCCATGGGTACTAGCTCAGCTCCATGCACCTGTGCAGGCCTGCAGGTGCCCAGGAAGTGTTGGGTACAAGTTCGTTGCCAACACTATGCATGCTTTTGCTTCATGGCTTAACACTCTGTGCTTCCGCATGTAGCAGAAATTCCAAATGGATTTAAGATCTAGACCTTTAAGGAAGGAAGGAGGGAGAAAGGAGCCTGGTGGTTGTGGCTTGAATATAAAATGTCTCTCATAGGCTCATGAACGGAGAAGGGAGAAGAGAGAAGGGAAGAGGGGAGACGTGCAGTGTGGCACATGCCTATAAACCCAGTACTTGGGAAGCTAAGTTCAGGAGGACCTGAAGTTCAAGGCTAGTCTGCACTATATAGTAAGACCCTATCCAAAAAGTTTTTAAAAAGAAAAAAACAGGAGGAGGGGCTAGGGTGATGGCTCAGTGATTAAAGGCACTTGCTTACAAAGCTTTCCAGGTTCAATTCTGCAATAAAGCCAGATGCATAAAGTGGTGCATGTATTTGGAGTTCATTTGCAGTGACAGGACATTCTGGTGCCACTCTCTCTCAAATAAATAAAACTAAATTAAGATAATAAAACATTTTTCAAGCCGGGCGTGGTGGCACATGCCTTTAATCCCAGCACTTAGGAGGCAGAGGTAGGAGGATCACTGTGAGTTCGAGAGCACCCTGAGACTACATAGTGAATTGTGAATTCCAGTTCAGCCTGGGCTACAGTGAGACCCTACCTAGAAAAAAAACTACATATATATATATATATTTTTAAAAAGGGAGGAAAGGGCTGGAGAAATGGCTTAGCAGTTAAGTTGCTTGTCTACAAAACCTAAGGACCCAGGTTTGA
Source organism: Dipus sagitta (assembly GCA_036346955.1). Lineage (NCBI taxonomy): Eukaryota > Metazoa > Chordata > Mammalia > Rodentia > Dipodidae > Dipus > Dipus sagitta. Next base: position 16,183,775 of record CM070780.1, read on the forward strand.
TTCTTCAGGACCCACATAAACCAGATGCACAAGGTGGTGCATGCTTCTGGAGTTCATTTGCAGTGGATGGAGGTCCCAGCATGCCCATTCTCTGTGCCCATTCTCTCTCTCTCTTTCAAAAAAAAGTTTAAAGCCAGGCGTGGTGGTGCATGCCTTTAATCCCAGCAGTTGGGAGGCAGAGGTAGGAGGATTGCCGTGAGTTCAAGGCCACCCTGAGACTACATAGTTAATTCCAGGTCAGCCAGGGTCAGAGTGAGACACTAAAAACAAAACAAGAAAAAAAGTTAAAAAAAAAAAAAAACAGAAGGATGGATAGATAAATAAAATGTTGGTGTAGCAGTTAAAAATGGAAAACACTTTTGAAAATTATGCCATGCATAAAGGCTTCTAAAAAGCACATACATTCCTCCAAACTATCAAAACGATGATTAGTAGATTAAAATAAAAATTTCAAGCATGAGGTTTCTATATTGCAGTGAGGTACCTAAACAAAATTGAAAGGGAATCCAGCCAAGTGTGGTGGTGCACACCTTTAATCCCAGCACTCCGAAGGCGAGGTAAGAGGATCGCTGCGAATTCGGGGCCAGCGTGGGGCTGCAAAGTGAGTTCAAGGTCAGCCTGGGCTAGAGTGAAGCCTTGCTTCAGAAAAAGAGAGAGAGAGAGAGAGAACCCACATATCCAAGCATAATATTTGTAATATATAACAAGACAGAAGATTTGCTTCTAGAATATCTAGTTACAGAAAAATCCCTAAAAATGAGTAATTGCTAAAAGTTGTACATAAGCAATTTGCATGAGACAAAATGTACCTTTGAGCTAACTGGAAAAGCTTGAGAGTGTGAACACTTAGGATCACCAAAGGCGTGAGAGAGAAGGGGCTCCAGGTCTCATGATGGGATGGGAAGACCGTGACCTGGACACACCTGCCAATCTTTAAGGATTCACGGTCCACAACCTAGCTTTGCACAGCAGGAATCTGTCCTGCAGAAATGTACATTAAAAAGTATGTTTGCCGGGCGTGGTGGCGCACGCCTTTAATCCCAGCACTCGGGAGGGAGAGGTAGGAGGATCACCGTGAGTTCGAGGCCACCCTGAGAGTACGTAGTGAATTCCAGGTCAGCCTGGGCCAGAGTAAGACCCTACCTTGAAAAAAAAAAAAAGTATGTTAACGGGGGGGGGGGGGGTGGCTGGAGAGCTGGCTCAGCAATTAAGGCGCTTGCCTTTGAAGCCTAATAGCCGGGGTTCAATTCTCCAGTGCCCATGTAAAGCTGGATGCACAAAGTGTCGAATGTGTCTGGAGTTTCTTCGCGGTGGCTGGAGGCCCTGGCATGTCCATTCTCTCTGTCTCTCTCTATATATATATCTTTATCTGCTTACAAATAAATAAATAAATAAATTTTTAAAGGATATTAAAAATGTTAGGAGTAAGGAGATGACTCAGCGGTTAAAGGCACTTGCTTGCAACAGGCCTGCGTTTGACCCCCCCAGTACCCACATAAAGCCAGATGCACCACTTGGCATTCTTGTCAGGAGTTTGCACTGACAAGAGTCCCTGGCATGCCCATTTCTCTTCCTCTCTCTCATAAATGAATGAGTAAATAAAAATAGTTAAAATGCCAGCAGCAAGTGTGGTGATCCATGCCTGTAATCCTGGCACTGGGGTGGCAGAGACAGATCACTTCCTGGGCTACGTAGCAAGTTCCAGGCCAGCCAGGGCTACTTGGAGAGACCCTGACTCGAAATACAAACAGTGAGGACATCATATGTGATGGCACGCACCTGCAATCCAGCCCTTGGGGAGCAGAAGCAGGGGATTATTACATAGCCAAGGCTTGTCTGGACTATACAGAAAGACCCTGTCTTGAATACATACACCCTCCCCTCAAAAATTGCATGCAACCTTTTGTATTCTGGGGTTTTTTTTTTTTTTTTTTTTTGGTTTTTGTTTGTTTGTTTATTTTTCAAGGGAGAGTCTCACTGTAGCTCAAACTGACCTGGAATTCACTATGTAGTCTCAGGGTGGCCTCCGACTCACCGGGATCCTCTTACCTCTGCCTGTCAAGTGCTGGGATTAAAGGTGTGCACCACCACACCGGGTGTTGTATTCTGTTTTGTTTTTGTTGTTTTTTTTTTTAACTCAACTTTTAAAAATTATTTTCAACAAAAATAAAACCTCTATCAGATGCTTAAAAGCTTCTAAGTTCTTTTCTTTCAGTTTCTATCGTGGTAACAAAAGAGTTTTGTACTGCTGGTGACAGCAGACACAACAGTAGATACAATATAGTCAGCTTTTGTAAACACTTCATGGACGGCACAAAGGAAGGCGCCGTGCTCTATATAGAGAACCTGACCTCCATGGAAATACATGATGTGGGGCTGGAGAGATGGCTTAGCGGTTAAGCTCTTGCCTGTGAAGCCTAAGGACCCTGGTTCAAGGCTCAATTCCCCAGGACCCATGTTAGCCAGATGCATAAGGTGGTGCATGCCTCTGGAGTTCGTTTGCAGTGGCTGGAAGCCCTGGTGCGCCCATTCTCTCTCTCTCTCCTTTTTTTTTTTTTTTTTTTCCAAGGTAGGGTCTCACTCTAGCCCAGGCTGACCTGGAATTCACTATGGAGTCTCAGGGTGGCCTCGAACTTACGGCGATCCTCCTACCTCTGCCTCCCAAGTGCTGGGATTAAAGGCATGAGCCACCACGCCCAGCTTTTTTTTTATGTTGTCCTTTCACTCTCTCTCTCTCTCTCTCTCTCTCTATCTATCTATCTATCTGCCTCTTTCTCTCTCTGTGTCACTCTCAAATAAATAAATAAAACTGAACAAAAAATTTTAAAAAAAGAAATACATGACATGTTTATGTACATATAGACGTATACTTGACACACACTTTGTGTGCGTGCATGCATGCTCCTGCGCACGTATGTGCATGTGTGAGTGGAGACCTGAGAGTGTCACTCCTTCGATGCTGTGCGCCTTATTTGAAGCAGTTTCTCATGGGTTTGGAGCTCACCAACTAAGCTAGACTGAGTCACAGGCTTCCTCCCATCTCCACTTCCCTCACACTGGGATTACAGGCATGTGCCACCACAACTCAGGTCCTCATGCTATTCTAAAAATATTTTTATTGAGCTGGTGGCTCATGCCAGGTAGGAAGATTGCCGTGAGTTTGAGGCCACCCTGAGAGTACATAGTGAAATCCAGGTCAGCCTGTACTAGAGCAAGACCCTACCTCAAAAAAAAAAGCCTTTAAAAAATGTACTGGGCTGGAGAGATGGCTTAGCAGTTAAGTGCTTTCCTGCTAAGCCTAAGGACCCCGGTTCGAGGCTCGATTCCCCAGGACCCACGTTAGCCAGATGTAAAGGGTCACACGCATCTGGAGTTCCTTTGCAGTGGCTGGAGGCCCTGGCGCGCCCATTCTCTCTCTCTCTCTCTCTCTCTCTCTCTCTCTCTGCCTCTTTCTCTCTCTGTCTGTCACTCTCAAATAAATAAATAAAAATAAACAAAACAATTTTTTAAAAATTCTTTATTTGCAGGGAAAAAGAGAGAAAGAGAAACAGACAGAAAGAATAAACGTGCCAGGGCCTCTTGCCATTGCAAACCAACGCCACACACATGCACCACTTCGTGCATCAGGCTTTCTGTGAGTACTGGGGACTCAAACCTGGGCCTTCAGGCTTTACAAGCAAGTGCCTTAAACCACGGAGCCTTCTCTCCGGCCCCTAGGTCTTCATGCTTTTGAGGCAAGCAGACACGTTACCTGCTGAGCTATCCCCCCGCTCCCGGCCCCACCTACACGTTTTCCAACTTCACTTATGGCTATTCGGTGACAGTCGTGTGACTCGACTGATCACGATGGTGGCAGCTCACACGGGTCCCATGTCAAGATGTTCCGCTTTGCGCGATACTCTAATTTACGTGGTACTTTGTAATACTGAAAACTGGACATTAGTATGCTAATGATAGCCCATTTCATATTCTTCTGGAAAACATATTTTTTATGAAAATAATATTTACAAAAATGTTCATGAGGGGCTGACGGTGTGGCTGAGTGGAAGAGGGCATGCCTAGCACGTGCAAGGCACTTGGTTGGGTTCCCAGCACTGAAGAGAGAAGTGAGGGAGAAGCACAGCATTGCGTTCCACTTTTGTAAATCCCTTTCAATTACCCCGGCTTGGCAGAGACAGCTGGATCCTCATATCTGTTTCCACATTCAGCCAGTCTCGGCGTGGCACACTCGCAGCCCCTGGAAAACATGGCACGCCCGCGAGAGAGTGAACAAACCGCCGAGCGACACGTCCCGGTGTTATGAGCAAAGTATGGCCCCGTGGAGCGAGTCCCTGGGAACCCCAGGGTCAGATTTTGGGGAGCCACCCATGCACAGGGGCATTTAATGAAAGAAAGCTACAATCTACTATTATTTTTTTTTTCCTTTTTTTGTTTTTTTTTTTTTCAAGACAGGCTCTCACTCCAGCCCAGGCTGACTTGGAACTCACTCTGTAGTTGCAGGCTGGCCTCGAACTCACGGTAATCGTCCTACCTCTTCCTCCCAAGTGCTGGAATTAAAGGTGTGTGCCACTGCGCCCGGCTTTTTCTTTTCTGAATTTTTTTTTTTGCAGTGAGCTAGGGATCCAGCTCAGTTAGTAGAGTGCTTGCCTAGTGTGTGCAGAGTCAGCACTGCATAAACCAAGTGTGACGGGACACACCTGGGATCCCAGAACTGAGGAGGTTAAGGCAGTAAATCGGAAGTTCAAGATCATCTCTGCTACATAAGTAACGTGTCGTCAGCCTGGGCTGCATGAGACCCTGTCTGCCAATCTCTCTCTCTCTCTTTAATAAATAAATAAATAATTTAAAAGTAAAATAAACACGCCTTTAATCCCAGCACTCAGGAGGCAGAGATAGGAGGATCGCTGTGAGTTCGAGGCCAACCTGAGACTACATAGTGAATTCCAGGTTTGGAATTAGAGTGGGTTAGAGTGAGACCCTACCTTGAAAAACCCCCAAAAAAAATAAAATAAAATAAGAAGCCTGGAGGGATGGCTTAGCAGTTCAGGCGTTTGTCTGCAGAGCCAAAGAACCCAGGTCCTATTCCCCAGGACTCACGTAAGCCAGATGCACAAGGGGGCGCACACATCTGGAGTTCGTTTGCAGTGGCTGGAGGCCCTGGTGCGCACATTCTCTCTCCCCATCTTTCTCCCTCTTTCTCTCTGTCGAATAAATGAAAAAAAATAAAATAAGAGCAATGAGGAGCCGGGGAGATGGCTCAGCAGTTAAAGGCACTTGCTTGCAAAGCTTGCTGGCTTGAGTTTGATTCCCCAGTACCCATGTAAAACCAGATGTACAAAGTGACACATGCATTTGGAGTTTGTTTGCAGTGGCAAGAGGCCCTGGCACACCTATACTGAATGTGCACACCTGCGTGCTCTCTCTCAAATTAATTAATTGATTTTTTTTTAATTCCCTCTTGGGAGCTGGGGTTGGAGCTGTTAGTAGAGTGCCTGACTACATGCAAGAGCCCTGGGTTCCACGCCCAGCATTGCATAAACCAGGTAAGGTGGCACAGAGTCTGTAATAAGGTGGCACGTGCCTGTAACCCTAGCACCTGAGAAGTGGAGGCAGGAAGGTCAAGAGTTCAAGGTCATCTTCAGCAGATAGTGAACTTCAGGCCAGCCCAGGGGCCTCACCTCACAACAAAGCAGAACAAAACAAAACAAAAACCAGTGACAACCGAAGAACTTTACCGCAGGGCTGGAACTAGAGCCCACGTGCACAACAGCCACAGACAACTGTAATGACCCTAACAAACTCTGACTCAGTTAATCCTCTCAGCAGGCAGATGGAGCCCTCTCCCTCTTACATACGGGGAAACTGAGGCTGCAGAGACTACTGGCGCTAGAGCTGAGGCCAGCTCCCTGGTCAGAGCAGAGGCCGACCCAAACCAGCTTCCCTACCACTTCTGTAACTTGCTCCACCATGATACTGGCAAACCGATGGGCCGGCGGCCCCTGCTGGAGAAGGGGGCCGGCCGGGCTCTCTGCTGTTGTGCGGGCCAGCACCCCGTGTGTTCCTGGTAAGCAAGCAGCCACCGGCCCTCCTCTCTCTGGAGTGGAATGTTAAGCTGCAGATGGGTGAGAATCAGCACCCTGATTGCCTGGTACAGCTGGACAGGCCTTATGAATATTCCAGAGCCTGGGCACTGTGCCCAGCAGCCTGATTAACCACTGGGCTGATTGGTGGCCCGCCCCTTTCCTGTTGCCCTCCCTAGGGGATGGCAGGAGCCCAAAAAGACCAAAGCGACTTGGCACCCCAACTGGCACCTGACAGTAAGGAAGGGCCCTATCTGGAGGTCAAGTGTCTGGCTTCTCCGCCTAATCCAGTGTGATGGTGAGGGGCTGCATGCTAGAATCACACGGGGAGCTTTTGGTATCTTACCTCATATCCCACCATGAAAATATAGTCACCGTTCCCCCATTTGACAGGGGAAGATGGTTCAGAGAAATCAAGTGAATCTCCTGAGAGCTCACAGCTCACAGATGACACAGCCCGAATTATAAACCCCAGCCGTTTCAGATCAGCCTGGAGTGAGACCCTACCAAAAGGAAGGAAGGAAGGATGGAAGGAAGGAAGGAGGGAGGGAGGGAGGGAGGGAGAGAGGGAAGGAAGGAAGGAGAGAGGGAAGAAAGAAGGAGGGAAGAAAGAGAGAAGGAAGGAAGGAAGGTAAGGAAAGGAAGGAAGGAAGGAGAAAAAGTGAAGCCTAAGGACCCTGGTTCTATTCCCCAGTACCCACATGGGCCAGCTGCACAAGGTGGCTCATGCATCTGGAGTTCGTTTACAGTGGCTGGAGGCCCTGGTTTGTGCCCATTCTCTCTCTCTCCCTTGTAAATAAATGAAGAACTAGCATATTTTAAAAAGAGTTCTGCTCGGATGGTGGCAGGAAGCACGGGCTCTAGGAGCTGACACCTTGTACCGTTCTGCGCCACGCTGCTCAGGTGCCGTGTGACTCTGTGCCAGTCTCTGAATCCTCCGACGATGCCCCAGTTTTCTAGTCCGCAAAATGACGGGGCTGGAACACGTGATCTCTAGAGCTCATTTTAGCTCTCCTTCAGTTCCTCCTAACATCATTTTATGCAAATATGTTCTCACCACTGGGGCTGAGAGGGGCTGTGCAGGATGCAAGGCCCATGTCAAGGGTTACCCACACTGTGAAATCTGCGTCCCAGATCTGCCTTTCTCCTCTCCCTCTTAGAGTACTTCCTACCTGCTTGCTCATTGGTCATCCATCCTTCCACCCACCCACACATCCATCTAGCCTTCTCGCCATCCACCCACCCACCCACTCACTCATCCATCCATCTTCCCACTCATGTATCTTCCTGTACGCCCATTTACTCCATCTGTCTATCTACGTACCCATCCATCCACCCAACTGACCATCTTTCCTCTAGCCATCCACCTGTCTATTCATCCATCCACCTACCTATCAATCCATCCATATGTATGCACGTGCACACACACACACAACTCAACTCACCCATCCATCCCTCTACCCGTCCACTCACCCATCATCCATCCATCCACACACAACTCATCTATTCATCTATTTACCATCTACCCATCTATCCATCCATCCACTCACCTATCCGTCCATCCCTCCACCCACCCACCCACCAACTCGTCCATCCACCTATCCATCAATCCATCCAACAAATGTTTGCTTGCACCCACTGCACACCAGCCAAAGCTCTGTGTGGACTTCACAGTACAGCTGGCTTTCTCTAGGGAACTGATGGCCTTGGGGACGGGACATGCCCGATTTGTACACAGGCTGGCAAAGGACAGTCTGAGAAGACACTCAACTAGGATTGATGTAAGGTTGGTGTCAGAGACACAGTCCCGACCTTCCCTCAGAGACTGCCGGCTGGACCAGTGGATCTTATCACAGAGTCAAATCCAAAAGTCCACAGACCAGGCAGCTCCGTGGGTCACAGTGTGTTGAGCCCAGGTATCAAAGGGAATACCCTACCCATGGTGAAGGACTGCAGTGAGAGAGCCTTCCCTGGCTGGTCCAGGCCTTTGCTCCCATTCCACATCTGCCCCACCCACTCCCCTAAAATCAGCACAACTCCCTCGAAAGCCCCCATCCTCTCCCCTCTGCCAGGGAACTCAGACAGCTTTTCCAAATCCATTTTTCACATCTTTCCTCAATTGCTCTTTGTGCTGGGAGCTGCCTTCCTTCCGTTTGGTGCAATTTGCATCTCAAAGCCTTGACAGCCCGCTCATACTGTAAGTGACTTTTTTTTTTTTTTTTTTTTTTTTGGAGGGGGGAGAATTGGGCTCAGAGTGAGAGAGAGAGAGAGAGAGAGAGAGAGAGAAGTCCCAACTTTTTTCCATTTGTCTGAGGCCCAAGATTGACAGCCTGGCTTTGTGTTTTTCCCTTTTTTGGAAGAATGGCTGCTGATTTTTTTTTTTTTTTTTTTTTGAGAAAAGCGAAGGCACTCCCTCTAGTAGAAATGGAAAGCATCGGCCCATTTTATTTCAAAGTTACGGGGTACTCAGCCAAGGATGCTGCATGGCTGGAGGGTATCCTGAGAGGGCAGCGAATCCGTCCTTCTGCTGAGCAGGCCCCCTGCTCCATGCCTCCCACTGCCCACAACAGAACTGTGCGCCTGGCGCTCTGAATGCCGGCTGTGGGCGCTACCTCTGCCTAGGCCTCTGGCCTGAACCCCAAAGCAGTTTGCCAGTCTGCATTATCTGTTATTCGCTCTCCTTCTAAGGCCTGGACCCTTCCACATCTTCAGGAATCATAGCGCCGTCCCTTAGTTTTATGCAGCTCTAACCACCGTGCCTCAGTTTCCCTGTTTGTGAAACACCGATAGTTCTTGTTCCTCCGAGGGCTGTGAGGGTTAGACAGGGTCTTACATAAGGTAACCGGCCCACAGCGCAGTACATAGCATGTGCTCAGTAATGGGGGGGGGGGTTTATGGTGACACCAAGGACTTCTGCCCAGCCCACTCTTGCCAGCCATGGCTGCAAGCTTTGGGAGACTTGTCCAGGACAGTCCCTGTGTGTCCCTGGTGATGGTCCCTCACCTGCCCAGAGGAGATGCACACACAGTGAGGTTTTTGCCTGAGGTGGAATGGGGTGGAGGGGACGGGGGTGGGGGACCTGAGGGACTGGCCGCCTGGGTTGAGTGGAACGAGACATAAGACAGTTTTATCACAGCAATCTTGGGGTACAGCAAATGGAGACGGGGCTCTCTCAGGAGGCTAGCTGGTGATGGAAGAACAGGGCCCTGGAAAAGACCAAGCTAGAGACTGTGTGAGCTGGCCTGAAGCCTCAGGGTCCTTCCCCAGTGTCCCAGTTTCACACTGACACCCACACAATGCCAGAGCCAGAGGAGACCCGGTGATCACATCTCTAAGCACCTCGTGCCTGTGACGAACTGCGCTGTGCGCAGCGTGCTTGGGTCCTTTCCAGAAACCCTACACGTGGCCGCTCTCCAGTGTTCAGAGTCCTGGCTCCCAAGGTACTTGGTGACAAGGGCTTCCCTATTCCCTGCGGAACGCATGTTAAGGTCAGGGTGAGATGTGAGAAGGCCCAAAGGAGTTTTTCACGGGATTCCAGAGGGCAGGGAGACATGCTTCGTGGATGGCCATGCCCAGTCCCCTTGGACAGGCAGAAAGAGTCATCAGTGTGCCAGGTTTGAGCCTCACTTAGGTAGCTCCTGCCCCCCTCTCCCCCCCGCCACAGATCTGTGACTCCAGAGCTTCAGGGAACAAATATGACACAGGGGCACTCAGGGCCCGAGGAGGGTGGGGGAGGAGGGCGAAGGTGGCCTGGCACGAGACTCAGCATTTTCCCAGAGCCCCCTGGGACCCAAGGACCTTGGCAAGACCCTCACCCTGGCCCTTCTCTGGAAGCTTCTGGAATAATGGCTGCCTGTGTGTCTCTCCCGAGAACTGAGAACCCCCAGGCCTCGAGGGGTTTCTATTTCTGGATGTCCTACTGTGTGTCCTTGCCGCCACTCCCACTCTGAGGCTCCTAAAGGTCACCTTGACTCAGGAAAGGGGCTGGAAGGAAGAACCGGTCACTGCGTTCTGTCTCTCAAAAATAAAAGTGACACCGGCTCACAACAGTTCTGCTTCTCTTCTCTCCTCCCTCCCTCTTGCTGCTGCGCTCAGCCAAGACCCCGGCTTTAGTTGCTAAGCAACCTGTACCTAAATATCCCAGTGGGTCTTCAGGTGAACATAGGAGGAGGAAGACACAGAGCAGAAGGACTTAGAACTCTACTGTTCATATATATATAATATATATATATATATATATATATATAGAGAGAGAGAGAGAGAGAGAGACTGAAGCCCAGAGAGGGCAAGAGACTTGGTCAAGGTTACACAGCTACTTACAGCCTGGGTTAGACCACTGATCAGGACCACATGCCCTCGGTTCCCCCTGAGAGGACTTGAGGAGCTTTCCCTTTAAGTGCCATCTCTGCCCACTGGGAGGTGACACGCCCTGAGATTGGGCCTGCAAGGAGTCTGGATTCAGATGGGCTTTAGGTTTTGGCTCCACTGTTAACCAGTTGTGTGCTTTGGGCAAGCTGTTTAACGGGTCCCTGCGAAATGACTCCAAGGCCATTCTGAGCCCAGAAGGTCCCCCCAGCTTGCCGTGAACCCCTCCACTCACAACTGCTTCTATAATCCACGTCTGCCCTCCCCACCAGGACACGCGCCCCATACTAGCTACTGTTCTCCTTGCCGTGACAAAGTACTTGACAAGGGGGCTGGAGAGATGGCTCAGCGGTTAAGGTGCTTGCCTGCGAAGCCTGAGGCTCCAGTTTTGATTTTCCACTGCCCACGTAAAGCCCAGTGCACCCAGTGGCGTGGGCATCTGGAGTTCGTCTGCAGTGAAGGCCCTGGTGTGCCCATGCGCACTCTGTCCCTTTGTCTTTTTCTACCTCTCTCAAATAGATAAATTAAAAAGAAAAAAAAATTTGTTTTTGGTTTTGGTTTTTCAAGGTAGGGTCTTACTCCAGCCTAGGCTGAGCTGGAATTCACTATGGAGTCTCAGGCTGGCCTCGAACTCACAGTAATCTTCCTACCTCTGCCTCCCGAGTACTGGGATTAAAGGTGTGCGCCACCATGGCTGGCAATAAAAATATTTTTAAAAATCCCATGGAACAAGAGAAGGTAACAGAAGGGGATTATAAGCAAAGTAGCTAGAAAAAAAAAAACACAAAAGAAGTATTTATTATGCAACTACAAAAGAAACAAGGAATAAAAATTAACTTAAATGGAATATGGAGAGGGGGGGAAAAGCCTATGGACGCCTTCATGGAATAAAGTTTATAGTTACAGAAATCAAATGGAAATCAAAAGGAAAACCAATTCTATTGAAATAAGTTGTCAAAACATATACCAGTCTGTGACCATGCAGTACAGTATCCCCTTTTTTTTTTTTTTTTTTTTTTTTGGTTTTTCGAGGTAGGATCTCACTCTAGCCCAGGCTGACCTGGAATTCACTATGGAGTCTCAGGGTGGCCTCGAACTCACGGCAATAGTACAGTATCCCTTTTGTATTAGTATTTGTACTTGCATTTTGTGCTAGTGCATTAAATAACATGGGCAGGGTGAAGACAATCTCTTCTCTAATTTCAAAGAAGTGATAAGGCCTGAGGATATAGCTCAGTGGTAGAGCAGATGACCAGTGTGCATGAGGCCCTTGGTTCAATCCCCAGTACTACTTTAAAAAATTAAAATAGGGCTGGAGAGATGTCTCAGTGGTTAAGGTACTTGCCTGCAAAGCCTAAGGACCTGGTTCGATCCCCAGGACCTACGTAAGCCAGATGCACAAGGTGGTGCATGCGCCCGGAGTTCACCTGCAGCAGGTACAGGCCCTTGTGCACACATTTTCTCTCTCTCTCTCTCTCATCTCTCTCTCTCTCTCTGTCTCTACTTCCAAATAAAATAAACCAATAAAAATTTTAAAAAGGTGTGAGCCACTGTGCCCCTCTTCACACACACTTTAAAAGGGCTGGACAGCTGGCTTAGCAGTTAAGGCACTTGACTGCAAAGCCAAAGGACCTAGGTTGGATTCCCCAGGACCCCACATAAGCCAGATGCACAAGGGGGTGCATGTGTCTGGAATTTGTTTGCAGTGGCTAGAGACCCTGGCATGCCCATTCTCTCTCTCTCTCTCTCTCTCTCTCTCTCTCTCTCTCTCTCTGTCTCTGTCTCTCAAATAAATAAATAAAAATAAAATATAAAAAAATTAAAATAATGGTACACAAATGTTCTGAGGTACAAGTAGCAGATGTGACCTGAAATTTCAGTGATATCTATTTTCTGTCTAGGCGTGCTTGTGTGTTTATATGTGGATGGGTGCACATGTGTGTACATGCCTATACATAAGGAGACCACAGGTAAAGTCCAAGTGTCTTCCTCGGTCAGTCTCCACATTATTATTATTATTATTTTGAGACAGGGTCTCTCCCTGAACCTAGAGCTCACTGATTTGGCTAGACTCGACGGCCAGTGAGCCCTGGAATTCTCTGTTTCTACCTCCCCAGCACTGGGATTACTGTGCCTGCCACTATGCCCAGCTTTTATGTGGGTGCTGGGGATCTGAACTCAGGCCTCCATGCCCTTGTGCGGCACGTTACCCGCTCAGCCGTCTCCCCAGCCCACAGTGATGTCAGCTAAGGGAAGCGTTAGAGACTCTGCTAATCCGCTTGGGGCTTGCTGCCCCCATCTATAAGGAAAGAGAGTGTGAGATTTCAGGTTGAGACTAGTGAAATATAGTTGCGATTTTCCCTTCCACCCACTTGAGCTCAGAAAGCAGTCTATGAACCCGCCCAGGTTAAAGACCCTGGAAATAAGATCTCGGGGGTCCATTGATATATAAAATGAGGACCAACAGAGAGCTGAGGGAGAAGAAGGGAAGGGAAACTTGACTGGGCCTTAGCCCCTCACATCCCGGAGGCACCCTAAGATCCTAAGCCTGGCTGGCAGTTAGAAAGCCTTAATTCTCTGAAACCTTGGGGCAAGTCCCTTTGACCTTTTCGAGGCTCAGTTTCCCTTTCTGCAAAAAGTGAGCCACTGGGCTGCTGTCCTCTGAGGTCTGGCCAGCTCTGACATCCAGCGAATCTGTTTTCCCTCCCTGAGAGACAACCCCCCCCCCAAGAAACTTGGGTCTGCTGGCGCCCTGGACCCCGGGAAGGGAACAGCTGGGGCCAGGCTGGCTGGCTCCCAATTGTTCCAGGGAGCCGGAGGAGGGCGGGATGCAGGGGCCTCTCCAAAGCGACAGCTGGGTGAGCCTGGCTGGGGGCCTGGGCCCCGCTTGCCATCTGTGCCTCTCTTCCTGCCTTCCCGGCGGGGGTGGCGGGGAGCGATGATGGGGCCCAGGCTAGACTGCAACCTGGGGGAGGAGAGGAGCCTTGGCCCCCCTCACTCCCGGGTGCTTAACTCTGTCACTACCCTCTCCGGGCCAGAGCTTACACAGTTCCAGAGGGGAAAGCCACTCAGGCTACCCGGGTGGCCTTGTGACATTGGCGAAGCTACTCTGACATCGCTTCCCTAAGCTCTGGGCTCTTCCCATGCCCAGTAGGCATCCTTCCCCAAACCTATGCCTTGGGGACTGGCGAGGTGTGACGTGGGTAGTAGGTAAGGAGCCCGGACCCACGCTGCTAACTTCTCCTTGTGGCTCTGGGTCAGAGGCTGGTCCAGAGAGCTCCTGTATCTGGCACTGTGAAATGCCCCTGTTGTTGGAGGGCACCAGAAAAATTGTGGGGCACAGGGACAAGAAAGATGACTCAGTGGAGAAGAGTGCTTGCTGTATGCACACGCAGAGGACTTTGTGTTCAACCTCCAACAACCACATTTAAAAAAAAAAGCTGGCTGGAGAGATGGCTTAGCGGTTAAGGCACTTGCCTGTGAAGCCTAAGGACCCAGGTTCGATTCCCCACAGCCCGTTTAAGCTAGATGCACATGGTGGTACATGTGTCTAAAGTTCATTTGCAGTGGCTAGAGGCCCTGGTGCACCCATTTTTTTTTCTCTCTGTCTCCTTGCAAATAAATAAATAAAAGCATTTTAAAAAATTAAAAGCAAAACTCGCATACATGTAACCCCAGCTCACAGGGGGCTGAAATATGGAGAGCTTAAGGTTCAATGAGAGACTCATCCTCAGGGAAATAAAGAGGAAGAGCAGTAGTGGAGGCGTTCCACCCGACATTCTCTCTGGCTTTATGTGTGCACACAGGGCATGCGCATGTGCACACACGTGTGCCATACATACTACACACCCACCTACACCCACACACACACAAATAGACATTGGGCCACAATTGGTGACAGGTTCTCATTGTCCTCAATACAGGGGACTTGGCAGGCCATCTCTGCTCCTTCTCTTAAGACCCACCTGTAGAAGTTCCATCCATCTGGAATAGTGACTGACGCACATAGGTTCTTGTTTCCACACACGAAAACCTTCAGCCAGCACAAAGGACACACACTGAAGTCTGTCTCCTGCCGAGCGTGGTGGCACACCCGTCTAATCCCAGCACTCGGGAGGCAGAGGTGGGAGGATCACTGTGAGTCTGAGGCCATCCTGGGCTAGAGTGAGACCCTATCTCAAAAACAAACAAACAAACAAAAAACCGACTTGCCTCTCACAGTCGGTGCAATGACTCAGGTCTTCCACTAGGAGGCAGCCAGGGCAATGTCTTCTCCAAGACTTACACACACACACCACACATACACACATACGCGCGTGTGCACACATAAAGTTCTAGATTTACACTGGCTCAACAAGATTTTTTTTTCCTTTGGTTTGTCGAGGTGGGGTCTCACTCTAGACCGGGCTGACCTGGAATTCACTATGGAGTCTCACGGTGGCCTTGAACTCACGGCGATCCTCCTTCCTCTGCCTCCCGAGTGCTGGGATTAAAGGCGTGTGCCACCACACCTGGCTTTCAACAAGATTTTTCAGCTATGCAAAAGTGATCTATGCGCAGTAGAAATTCTACTTCAACTTTTTTTTTCTAAAGGGGAAAGATTTCTATCCATTCTTAAAGTGTTTATTTTTATTTCTTTATTAGAGACAGAGGGAGAGAGAGAGAGAGGGCACACCAGGGCCTCCAGCCATTGCAGACAAACTCCAGACGCATGCACCACCATGTGCATCTGGCTTGCATGGGTCCTGGAGAATCGAACCTGGGTCCTCAGGCTTCACAGGCAAGCGCCTTAACCACTAAGCCATCTCTCCAGCCCTCTACTTCAACTTTGGAGCTCTGAGCTGTTTTCTGAGCTACCATGTCCACACAGCACTCTTCCTGTAAGGCAGCCCCAGCCTCCCACCAGCCACACGATCGCGCGGGGGACTCTGCAGGTGCGCTGTGCCTCTGGGCTCGGGTGTTCAGCGGGTGTATTTTTTTTAACACATACGAGTATGAACATGTTCATGTGTGGATGCATATTGTGTGGAGGTACACGTGTGTGTGCATATGCATATGGAGGCCAGAGGACCACCTTAGGTATCGTTCCTCAGAGGCTATCTGACTTTGTGGATAGCCTTTTAAAAAAATATTTAGCCGGGCGTGGTGGCACACGCCTTTAATCCCAGCACTCGGGAGGCAGAGGTAGGAGGATCACCGTGAGTTCGAGGCTACCCTGAGGACTACATAGTGAATTCCAGGTCAGCCTGGGCTACAGTGAGACCCTACCTCAAAAAAACAAAAAAAAATTAATTTTTTTGTTTTTATTTATTTATTTGAGAGCAACAGATAGAGAAAGAGACAGATAGAGAGAGAGAATTGGTGCGCCAGGGTCTACAGTAACTGCAAACGAACTCCAGATGCATGCGCCACCTTGTGCATCTGGCTTATGTGGGTCCTGGAGAATCGAGCCTCGAAACAGGGCCTTAGGCTTCACAGGCAAGCATTTAAGCACTAAGCCATCTCTCAAGCCCTAAAACATATTTTTAGAAAATATTTGTTTATTTATCTATTTGAGAGAGAGAGAGAAAGAGACAGAGAGAGAGAGAGAATGGGCACACCAGGGCCTCTAGCCGCTGCCAATGAACTGCAAATGCATGTGCCACCACGTGCCACCCTGTGTATCTGGCTTACATGGGTACTGGGAATTTGAACCTGGGTCCTTAGGCTTTGCAGACAGGCATCTTAACCACTAAGCCATCTCTCCAGCCCTTAAATATCTTTTAAATTTTATTTTTATGTATATATCAGAGAGAGAGAGAGAGAGAATGGGCACACCATAGCCTCAAGCCACTGCAAATGAACTCCAGACACATATGCCACCATATGCATCTGGCTTAAGTGGGTTCTGGGGAATTGAACCTGGGTCCTTAGGCTTTGCAGGCAAACGCCTCAACCGCTAACCCATCTCTCCAGCCAGAGAGAGAGAGAGAGAGGGAGAGAGAGAGAGTCTTTCATTGGCTTGATGCTCACCAATAGGCTAGGCTGGCTGGCCAGTGATCTGCCTGTCTCTGTTTCCCCAGCACTGGGATCACAAGCCTGCACTGTCACATGCAGCTTTTTACTGGGGACCAAGCTCAGGTCCTCACACTTACAGGGTAAGCACTTCAATAAGCCCTGAAATTTTATTTTAATTTGATATTTTCGACTTAAGAAGGGTTTATCAGGACATGACGCCTTAAGTCAGGGAGTCTCTTTTCACACAAAGACAGCCAGCCCACTAGCCACCTTGCTCTCTTTGCATCACACCTATTCTTTTTATTACAGATTTTATTTATTTATTTGACAGAGAGGCGGATAGAGAGAGAATGGGCGCACCAGGGCCTCTAGCCACTGCAAACAAACTCCAGACACATGCGCCACTTTGTGCATCTGGCTTTACGTGGGTCCTGGGGAAACCAATTGAGGACAACACTCTCTGCAAACAAGCACCTTTAAGCATTGAGCCATTTCCCCAGCTCATGCATCTTGCTGTTCTTTGTAACTATATCCTTTGATTCTTTTTCTCTCCCCCAGCCCCACTGCCCCGAGGTAGGGCCTCATTCTTTCTGTAGTCCCAGGCTGGCCTTGAACTCACAGCGATCCTCCTACCTCTGTCTCCTGAGTGCTAGGATTAAAGACATGCGTCACCATGCCCGGCTTCTTGGTAACTATGTGTAACTACATACCTTGAACATCAGATCCAGTTTCCTCTTCCATTTTCACTGAGATCCTGTGGTCTGGCAGTACTTTAGGTGCTGACCACAGTGGCCTATCGATGAAGGCTTAGATTCTCTCCACACTTTCACTGCCACTGTGTGCAGACTAAATCTTTCATATATATATATATATATATGATATATATAAATATATGAGGTTTAAGGTAGGGTCTCACTCTAGCCCAGGCTGACCTGGAATTCACTATGTAATCTCAGAGTGGCCTCGCCTGGAGAATCAAACTTGGGTCCTTAGGCTTCACAGGGCATGCACCTTAACTGCTAAGGCATCTCTCCAGCCCTGATTTCTTTTTTTTTTTTAAAGAAAATTTTATTTTTATTTATTTATTGGAGAGAGAAAGTGTTGGGGGGAGGTAGAGAGGCAGATAGATAGAGAGAGAGAGAGAGAGAGAATGGGCACCCCAGGGCTCCAGCCACTGCAAAACAAACTCCAGGCGCATGTGCCGGCCCCTGTGCATAACTTGGGTCCTTAGGCTTCACAGGCATGCGCCTTAACCGCTAAGGCCATCTCTCCAGCCCTGATTTCTTTTTTTTTTTTTAAGAAATTTTTATTTTTATTTATTTATTGGAGAGAGAAAGTGTCGGGGGGAGGTAGAGAGGCAGATAGATAGATAGATAGAGAGAGAGAGAGAGAATGGGCACCCCAGGGCTCCAGCCACTGCAAATGAACTCCAGGCGCGTGCGCCCCCTGTGCATCTTGTTTATGTGAGTACTAGAGAGTTGAACCTGGATCCTTAGGCTTCCCAGGCAAGCACCTTAACCACTAAGCCATCTCTCTAGCTCGAATAATTGATTTCTAACCCAGTATAGGCAAAGATTTCTTACCAAGATTAACAAGTAATAAATTGGACTTTACCAACATTAAGAACTTTTGCACATATAGAGCTATATTAAGCAAGTAGGCTGGGAATATGGCTGAGCTGATGGAGTGTTTGCCTAGCATGCACAAAACCCTAGGTTCTATCCCCAAAACAGCATAAACCTGGCATGATATGTAATCCCTGTGCTTGGGAATCAGAAATTCAAGGTCATCCTCAGATACATAGTGAGTTTGAGGCCTGCCTGAGCTACATGAGACCCTGTGTTATAAAGATCTTTTAGGGGCTGGAGAGATGGCTCAGCAGTTAAGGCACTTTCCTGCAAAGCCTAAAGACCTTGGTTCCATTCCCCAGTACCCACGTAAAGCCAGATACACAAAGTGATGCATGCAACTAGAGTTCATTTACAGTGGCTAGAGGTCCTGGCGTGCCAATTTTCTCTCTCTCTCTTCTCTATGTCTCTCTGCTTGCAAATAAATTATATATTTTTGGGGGGGGAGGGTTCAAGGTAGGGTTTCACTCTAACCCAGGCTGACCTGAAATTGACTATGTGGTCTCAGGGTGATCTTGAACTCAAGGTAATCTTCCTACCTCTGCCTCCCAAGTGCTGGGATTAAAGGCATACACCACCGTACAGGCTTTAATAAAATATTTTTTTTAAAGATCTATTACTGGGCTGGAAGGATGGCTTATCAGTTAAGGCATTTGCCTGCAAAGCCAAAGGACCCAGGTTCGATTCCCCAGGACCCACGTTAGCCAGATGCACAAGGGGGCACATGCATCTGGAGTTCGTTTGCAGTGGCTGGAGGCCTTGGCGCACCCATTCTTTCTCTCTCTCTCTCTCTCTCTCTCTCTCTCTCTCTCTCTCTCTCTCTCTTTCTCTCTCTCTGTCAAATAAATAAAAATAAAATATTTTTTTAAAGATCTATTACACAAGCAAGAAGGCAAGGTATAAACAGTAGCTATATTGCATTTCTTGTAAATGAACAGGACTAGAATGACATACACTGGAATTCCAGGATGGGCCAAAGGCAAGGGATGGGGGTCAGAATGTGAATGGGCCTTGCATGAAAATAGATATCTATACACCTGGAAGGCCTGTGAAGCAGGACTGTTTCCCAAGGTAGTTTCTTTGATGGAGCTTCCCCTTAACACTGTCAGCCTCAGATAAACCCTTTCCTCCCATGAGCTGCTTCTGGTCGGGTGTTTTGTCCCAGCAACGAGAAGGTAATGGCTATACTGGGCCGTTTACTTACCGTGAGACAGGGCCTTAAAGGAAGAAAGTTCCCTGGCAGATACTGGGTGTAGTGGGCACAACACCTGGCATGTGGCAATGTATCGGGTAATGCTTAGATATACAAATACCAAGGATGAGGCCCCAGGGGAGCTCAGCTCCCTGCCCAGGGTACCGCTGGTGTGAGAAGTAGAGGGAAAGCAGGCCGTGGTGGCGCATGCTTTTAATCCCAGCACTCGGCAGGCAGAAGTAGGAGGATCGCCATGAGTTCAAGGCCACCCTGAGACTGCATAGTGAATTCCATGTCCGCTTGGGCTAGAGCAGGACCTTACCTTGGAAAAAAAAAAAAAAAAAAAAAAGCAAAGGGCAGGACAGGAAAGAGAGGGAGAGGAGGGGAGGGGAGGGGAGGGGAGGGGAGGGGGGGAGGGGAGGGGAGGGGAGGGGAGGGGAGAGGAGAGGAGAGGGAGAGGGAGAGGAGAGGAGAGGAGAGGAGAGGAGAGGAGAGGAGAGGAGAGGAGAGGAGAGGAGAGGAGAGGAGAGGAGAGGAAAGGAAAAAGAAGGAAATGTGGATTTAGTGCATGGGGGGGGGCTGACGCTCAGAGAGGGGAGGAGGCCAAGCACAGCAGCCCCCACCCCCAGTGCTCTGACCTTCTGCACAGCAGGTGCGGACGGGGGAGTGCATTCCAGAAGACCAGCTCTTTCCTGACAGCTGGGGGCACTTCCTCTTTTCCTTTACTTCTTGCCTCCTGCTCTCGCCTGGCCTCGCAGAGGCTTCCAGCGGAACCCCAAATCAGGGAAGTGGCCTGAGAAGGCGTTTCTGGCCTCCCTGAATGAGCTCTTCCTGGATGGCTTGTGGGGAGAAGGTGCACTAGGAAGAGGGGGTGTGGGCCCAGAGTCGGGGTGTTGGGGTTGGAGGATGACTTTGTGCCTCTTCCGCGCCTGTGGCGGACAGGGGGGCTCCCAGCCTCATTTGTTTCTCTATACATGTTCACAGTCATCGCATTGAGCAAAACGAACTTGGACAAGAAAGCACCCGGTTTTGTAGTCAGGTGGACTTGGGTTTGAGTGCAGGAACGATAAGAGACTATAATGTGCGCTCTGCCGTTAAAGGTGCTTTCTGGCAAAGCCTGATGTCCCGGGTTTGATTCCCGGGTATCCATGTAAAGCCAGATGCACAAAGTGTTGCATGTGACTGGAGTTTGTTTGTAGTGGCAGGAGGCCCTGGCACACCCATTCATTCTCTCTCTCTCTCTGCTTCATTTTTTTGTTTTTTCAAGGTAGGGTCTCACTCTAGCTCATGGCTGACCTGGAATTCACTATGGAGTCTCAGGGCGGCCTCGAACTCACGGCGATCCGCCTACCTCTGCCTCCCGAGTGCTGAGATTAAAGGCATGCACCACCACGCCTGGCTTCAAATAATTTTTTAAACTATGATGTTCCTCAGTCACTCGCCAGCCACCTTGTTCTTTGAGACGGGGTCTCTCACTGAACCTAGAGCTCACTGATTTGGATAAACTAGCCAGCCAGAAACCCCCAGGGATGCTCTGTCTCTGTATCTCCAGTGCTGGGATTACAGCGTGCACCGTCATGCTCAGCATTTATGAGTGCTGGGGGCCTGAACTCAGGTCCCCATGCTTACACCACAGTGTCTGACCCACTTAACCATCTCCCCAGCCCACTGCTTCTCTTGTATACAAACTACCTTGAAGGGTCGGCTGGGATGCCAGCCCTCATCCTCCCCTGTTGTACATGTCCCACAGGTCCAGGGCTGTTGAGTCTCTGAATGGTCCCACTGGATGCTCACAGCAACCCTAAGAAACAAAGGCTGCCCTGTTTCTCACATGAAGAAACTGAGGCACAGGAAACTTAGGCAACTCACACAAAGTCACACAAGCGGAAAGTGGTAAGATAGATCACAGGACTGGAGAGATGGCTTAACAGTTAAGGCACTTGCCTGTGAAGCCTAAGGACTCTCCAGGTCCCTGGTAAGCCAGACATGCAGTGACGCAAGCGTGCAAGGTCACACATGAGCACAAGGGGGCGCATGCATCTGGAGTTCGACTGCAGTGGTTGGAGGCCCTGATGCACCAATTCTCTCTCTCTCTCTCACTCACTCTCACATTAAAAGGGGGGGGCAGTCTGTTGGGCTTGCCTCAAAAAAAAGTGATAAGATCAGAATGGAACATGGAACAGGCATCAGGGTGAGGGAACTCCAAGAGATCAAAGAAACTTCTGGACCTGTCAGAGACAAATTAAAAAAAAAAAAACTTGCTTCAAAGTCGGTATGGTGCACACCTTTAATCTCAGCACTCAGGAGGCAGAGGTAGGAGGATCACTGTGAGTTCGAGACCTGCCTGAGACTACATGGTGAATTCCAGGTCAGTCTGGGCTAGAGCGAGACCCTACCTTGAGAAAATAAAACAAAACAAAACACTTCAGTGAGAGACCTGGAAGGGCAGTGTAAGGTCAGCCGATCTGGAGATGGCTCTGGAAACCTGGAATGGGAAGGAGCCAGGCATACTGGATGAGGTGTTGCAGTCAGGTCGCATTGCTGGTAGAAATCACCCGACCAAAAGCAGCTTGTGGGGAAAAAAAGAGGTTTATTTTGGTTTACAGGCTTGAGGGGGAAGCTCCACGATGGCAGGGAAAACGATGTCATGAGCAGAGGGTGGGCATCACCCCCTGGCCAACATCAGGTGGACAATAGGAACAAGAGAGTGTGCCAAATACTAGCAAGGGGGCACTGGCTATAACACCCATAAGCCCGCCCCCAACAATACACCGCCTCCAGGAGGCGTTAATTTCCAATTGCCATCAGCTGGGGAACCTAGCATTCAGAACACCTAAGTTTATGGGGGACACTTGAATCAAACCACCACAGAAGGTAAGAGAGAGAGAGAGAAGCAAAGACGGGGCTGGAGAGATGGCTCAGTTCGGTAAAATGCTTAGCCACGTCAGCATGAGGCCCTGAGCTCTGACCCCCAGGACTCACGTAAATGCTGAAAGCAGCTTCACATGCCAGTCATTCCAGCCCTGGGGAGGCGGAAACAAGAGGATCCTTGGGGCTTGTTGACTAGTTAGTCTAGTGAAACCGGTGAATTCCAGGCTCAGTGAGAGACCTTGACTCTGAAAATAAGGTAGGCAGTGATTGAGGAAGACTCCTGATGTTGATCTCTGGCTTCCACACAAAAAAATGTGTATCTACATGCACACACATACAAATGCAAAAGAAAATTAAGGGCCCAGCATGTAGGTTAATGGTAGGTAGAACATTTGTCTACCGTACACAAAGCCCCGCGGGGGATGCCCAGCACCATCAAAAACAAATTATTTGTGTCAGACAGGGAGACAGTTTAGAACAAAGTATAATGACATAGGTATAAAAATGCCGTAACAAAACCCATTATTATTTTTATTTTTTTAATTTTGTGTTTTAGAGAGAGTGATTGAGAGAGACAGAGGCAGAGAGAGAGAGAGAATTGACGCCCCAGGGCCTCAGCCACTGCAACCAGGAACTCCAGACGCTTGCGCCACCTAGTGGGCACGTGTGACCTTGCACTTGCCTCACCTTTGTGCGTCTGGCTAACGTGGGATCTAGAGAATGGAACATAGGTCCTTAGGCTTCGCAGGCAAGTGCCTTAACTGCTAAGCCATCTCTCCAGCCCAAAACTCATGATTTTGTATACTAACTTAAAATTAATTTTAAAAAATTGTTTATACATAACCAAGTAGGTAGAAGACTAGCTAGGGACTAAAAAAGCAAAGTAGAAATATTTAATTTTTATACTGGAGAGATGGCTCAGCAGTTAAAGGTGCTTGCTTGCAAAGCCTCTAGACCCAGGTTTGATTCCCCAGTACCCCGTAAAACCAGATGCACACAGACACGCATGCATCTGGAGTTGGTTGTAGTGGCAGGAAGCCCTGGTATGTCCCCATATATTCATTCTGTGTGTGTGTGTGTGTGTGTGTGTTCCTCTTTCTCTGAGAAAGAAAGAAATATTTACTTTCTGTAGATGGATGAGGAGTGGAGAGGAAACAATAAGTGTGGTGAAGAATTAATAAATACACCGAGTTAATGTCTCTACTATACAAACAGCTCTTATAAGTTGTTAAGAAAAAGAAAATCACTCCATTAAAAATTGAGTAGCTCATATAATTGGGAAATTCACAAGCAAATAAATGAGCAAATGAAGGCATAATGAACCTTACCAGGCACTCAAGACTTGTGTGCGAAAACAATGGGATATCATATTTTACCGAAAACTGAGCAAATAAAAATATTAAAATATTCTGTGCTATCTAGGGTGTAGGGAAATCATTATTCTTGCATTCCTGCTGTTAGTACCATTGACATAGCCATTGTGAGGGTATTTTAAATTCCCAATAGTCCACTCCTGTAATGCCAGCACTTGGGAAGCTGAGACAAAAAGATTGTGAGTTTGAGGCCAACCTAAGGACAAAATATCTGACCAAAGCAGCTTAAGGAATGAAAGGGTTTATTTCTGCTTCTCTCTCTCACTCGCTCTCTCTCTCTCTCTCTCTCTCCCTCCCTCAAATAAGTAAATAAAATATTTTTAAAAAAGAAATTATAGGGGCTAGAGAAATGGCCCAGCCAGGTTCGATTCCCCAGAACCCATGTATAACCAGATACACATAGAGGAACATGCATCTGGAGTTCGTTTACAGCAGCTGGAAGCCCTGGCAAGCCCAGTCTCTCTTCTACCTCTCTCTCTCTACTTGCAAATAAATAAATAAAATATTGATAAAAATATCCGGACATGGTGGTGCACGCCTTTAATCCCAGCACTTGGAGGCAGAGGTAGGAGGATCACTGTGAGTTCGAGGCCATCCTGAGACTACATAGTGAATTCCAGGTCAGCCTAGGGCTAGTGTGAGACCCTACCTTGAAACACCAAAAATTACATAAAATAAAGTATCAATAAAAATAAAAGAAAGGGGCTGGAGTGATGGCTTAGCGGTTAAGCGCTTGCCTGTGAAGCCTAAGGACCCCGGTTCGAGGCTCAATTCCCCAGGACCCACGTTAGCCAGATGCACAAGGGGGTGCATCCATCTGGAGTTCGTTTGCAGTGGCTGGAGGCCCTGGCGTGCCCATTTTCTCTCTCTCTCTCCCTCTCACTCTCCCTCTTTCTCTCTGTCTGTGTTTCTCAAATAAATAAAAAATTTTTAAAAAAATAAAAAAATAAAAGACATTATAAACCATTTATGGATCCCAAATAGGGACTGCATCATATGTTGTGAAACAACTGTTCCATGGATACAATGCAGCCATATAGAACTGTGGTAGCAAAGCAAATTGAATGACATGGGGGAAGTTAGACAGCTTTCTCTTGCTGGGTGTAACGTGGAGCCAAGGCCTTGGATCCCCGGGTTCATTTTCTACTGGAACAGAACAAATGACCACAAATACAACTGGGTCTCCTGGCCCAGGGTCTCTGTGAGGCTGCTGTTATGGCCGCATGCTGGACTTTGTCCACCTGAAGTCTAGACTGGGGACATGAGCTCACAAGCTCAGTCCTCTAGCTGCCAGTAGGAGGTCTCAGCAACTGCCATAGTCCAGGCCTCCTCCCTCAGGAGAGCTGGTCTCCTCTGAACGCTGGTCAGGGAGGAGACCATGAGCCCAAGGCAGAAATTATGGTCCTGTTAGTATCCGACACCAGCCTGGTGTAAGGGGAAAGGGGGCTGACCAGGGTGTGCATCGAGGAGGGCGTGCCAGGGGCCATCCAAGCTAAAGTGCCCGGCAGGGAAAGGTGGGATGGTGAGGGATACTGTAGCCACAGAATTAAAAAAAATTTTTTTTTGTTTACTTATTTGTAAGCAGAGAAGCAGAGCGAAAAAGAGAGAATGGACGTACCAGGGCCTCCTGTCACTGCAAATGGACTTCAGATGCATGCTCCACTTTGTGCATCTGGCTTGACGAGGGTACTGGGGATTCGAACCCAGGCCGCCAGGATTTGCAAGCAATGGCTTTAACCACTAAGCAATCTCTCCAACCCTTCCTACAGAATTCTGACTGCCCTGACCATCTAAAGCCCTGGTGTGCAGGGCAGTCGGCCATGGAAATGTGAGCAGACCAAAGTGCCTATTCCCCTGTTCGCTGAGTGAAGCCTGGGGAAGAGTCACACCAAAACAATGGCAGCTTGTCCTTGGGGGTGTGGGGGAGTGGCATGGTAGACTGGGTTTGGGGCTTTTCAAGCTATCTTTTTTGAGTTATGAAATTTTTTAAATTTTTTATTTGTTTATTTATATGAGAGTGACAGAGAGAGAGAGAGAGAGAGAGAGAATGGGCACACCAGGGCCTCCAGCCACTGCAAACGCACTCCAGATGCATGTGCCACCTTGTGCATCTGGCTTAACGTGGGTCTTGGGGAATCAAGCCTTGAACCGGGGTCCTTAGACTTCACAGGTAAGCGCTTAACCACTAAGACATCTCTCCAGCCCAGTTATGCAGGTTTTTTGTTTTTTTTTTTTGTGTGTGTGTGTGTGTGTGTGTGTGTGTGTAGGAGGGTTTTGAGGTAGGATTGCCCTCTAGCCCAGGCTGACCTGACACTCACTCTGTACAGTCTGAGGCTGGCCTCGAACTCATGGCAATCCTCCTACCTCAGCCTCCTGAGTGCTGGGATTAAAGGTGTGTGCCACCATGCCTGGCCAGTTGTTGATGCTAAAGTTAAAATGCTTTGGAATGGTCAGTGCATCGGACTCAGAAAGGTAATGCATTCTAATGTTGTAACAGAGAAAAGAAAGCACGAAAACCCAGGAGCAAATGGGCTTAGGCCAGGGGACTCCAAGGAAGAGGGGCCAGTGCAAGGGAGAGCAAGCTCTGCAAGGTTCACGCCCGCCCCCACCCCGCCGACCTCTCCCTGCCGGGTGGCCAGGGGCTATAGAGTGGCTGGTGAGGGCCAGTAGAGTGAATAAATTAGGAATGGGCAGGCTGGCGACATAGCTCAGTGGTTAAAGGCACTTGCTTGCAAAGCCTGATGACCTGAGTTAGATTTCCCAGCACCCACATGAAGCCAAATGCATAAAGTGACACGGGCATCTGGAGTTTGTTTACAATGGCAGAAGGCCCTGGCATGCCCTTTCTCATACTCTCTCTCTATCTCTCTCTTCCTCCCTCCCTCCTTCCTTCCCTCAAATAAACAATATAGGTCTGGAGAGATTGCTTAGTGGTTAAGGTGTATGCTCGTAAAGCCTCAGGACCTAGGTACCCCAGTTCAGTTCCCCAGTACCCACATAAAGCCAGATGCACAAAGTGGTGTATGCATCAGTTCATTTGCAGCTGCATGAAGCCCTGGTGTAACCATTATCTCCCCCTCTCTCTTTGCAAATAAAAAAATTTTAAATATATTTTAAAATTTAGGCGTTGTAGACCACACCTGTAATCCCAGCACCCAGAGATGGAGTCAGGTGGTTATGAAGTTCAAGGTTATCCTCAGCTATAGTGAATTCAGACCAACATGTGCTACAAAACGCCTACCTCAAAAAAATGGGGGGGGGGGAGACGCTGGGCGTGGTGGCGCACACCTTTAATCCCAGCACTTGGGAGGCAGAGGTAGGAGGATGGCTGTGAGTTCAAGGCCATCCTGAAACTGCATAGTGAATTCCAGGTCAGCCTGGACTAGAGTGAGACCCTACCTTGAAAAAAAAATAAGAAGAAAGAAAGAAAGAAAGAGGGAGGGGGGCTGGAGATATGGCTCAACAGTTAAGGCACCTGCTTGCAAATACTAAGGACCCAGGTTCGATTCCCCAGTACTCATGTAAAGCCGGATGCACTGCCACTTTCCTAAAAGCTTGCAAATAAAAACGTGCCTGGCTTCTGTGGCCCCAGAAACAGAGGAGGGAGAGAAGAGAGGGGGAGACCGTGGCTAGGTCAGGCGCAAGAAGTTAGAGAGTGTTTTCTCTTGGAAAAGTGCAGAAATGTTTGAATTGGGCACAGCCTAGAGCCTAGGTTAATCCGGCCAGTAGCCAGCCTTCAGAAAGATTGGTCTACAAGCAACGCCGCCATCGCCCTCTGCTGGTGGAATTGCGGTAGCACATCCTCCTGGCTGCACTAGTCGTCTAGACTCTTAAGGGGTTGAGCTCAGAGAGCTGGGGGGCTTGGGAGAAGGAGTTGGTTTGTTGCCTGCACAGACGTGCAAGGAAGATAAGAAGTCATTAGAATTCCCCTCAAGGGCTGGAAAGATTGCTTAGCGGTTAAGGCGCTTGCCTGCAAAGCCTAAGGACCCAGGTTCAACTCCTCAGAAACCATGTAAGCCAGATGCAGGGTGGCACATGTGTCTGGAGTTCCTTTGCAGTGATTAGAGGCCCTGGTGCACCCATTCTCTCTCCCTGTAATAAATATAAAAATGGGCTGGAGAGATGGCTTAGCAGTTAAGTGCTTGCCTGTGAAGCCTAAGGACCCAGGTTCGAGGCTCAATTCCCCAGGATCCATGTTAGCCAGATGCACAAGGGGGTGCACGCGTCTGGAGTTTGTTTGCAGTGGCTGGAGGCCCTGGCACGCCCATTCTCTCTTTCTCTCTCTCTTTCTATCTGCCTCTTTCTCTCTCTCTCTGTTGCTCTCAAAAACATAAAAGTGAACAAAAAATAAATATATATATATATTAAAAAAACAACTTTTAAATAAAAAAAGGAGGCTAGAGAGATGGCTTAGCAGTTAAGGCATTTGCCTGCAAAGCCAAAGGATCCTGACTCTCTAGGACCTATATAAACCAGATGCACAAGGGGGCGCATGCATCTGGAATTCATTTGCAGTGGCTGGAGGCCCTGGCGTGCTCATTCTCTCCCTCTCTCTCTCCCTCCCTCCCTCCCTCTCTCTCTTTGTCTCATAAATAAAATGAAACAAGACTCTCAAAAATAAATAAATAAATATCCCTTTGAAATGGAAAAAAAAAAAGGATTCAGGAGCGGTGGTGCATGCCTTTAATTCCAGAGCTCAGGAGGCAGAGATAGAAGGATTGCTGTGAGTTTAAGGGCACCTGAGACTACATGATGAATTCCAGGTCAGCCTGGGCTACAGTGAGACCCTACCTCAAAAAAAATAAATAAATAAATAAACTTGGGCTGGAGAGATGGCTTAGTGGTTAAGCACTTGCCTGTGAAGCCTAAGGACCCCGGTTCGAGGCTCGATTCCCCAGGACCCACGTTAGCCAGATGCACAAGGGAGCGCACACATCTGGAGTTCGTTTGCAGTGGCTGGAGGCCCTGGCGCGCCCATTCTCTCTCTCTGCCTCTTTCTCTGTCTGTTGCTCTTAAATAAATAAATAAATAAATAATTTTAAAATTAAAAAAAAAGAACTTGAATGGATTAAAAAAAAGAAGAATGTCCCTCAAGTGCCTGTAACAGGGGAGTGACCCCAGTGGTTGTCCCCAGGTAACTGATGTCTTTGTCTCTCAGGGAACTCCCCACCTCTCATAGGTAGGGCCTGCAGATTATCAGCCCTGCTGATACTTACCTGAGTGTAATCCCAGGGTTTAGGAAGTTGAAGCAGGAATCGAAAGTTCAAGGCCACCCTGGAATACATAGTAAGGCTCTGTCTCAAAAAAAAAAAAAAAAAAAAAGCCAGGCGTGGTGGCACATGCCTTTAATCCCAGCACTCAAGAGGCAGAGGTAGGAGGATCACAGTGAGTTCCAGGCCACCCTGAGACTACAGAGTAAATTCCAGGTCAGCCTGAGCTAGAGGGAGACCCTATCTCGAAAAAAAAAAAAAATGAAGGCTGGAGGGATGGCTTAATGGTTAAGGCATTTGCCTGCAAAGCCAAAGAACCCAGGTTCGATTCCCCAGGACCCACGTTAGCCAGATGCACAAGGGGCACACGCATCTGGAGTTCATTTGCAGTGGCTGGAGGCCCTGGTGCACCCATTCTCTCTCTCTGTCTTGCTCGCTCCCTCTTTCTGTCAAATAAATGAATAAATAAAAAATATTTTTTAAAAAATGAGTTTGCCTGGATCCCAGCCAGTCTCACTCTAGCTCAGGCTAACCTGGAGTTTACTATGTAGTGTCAGGGTGTCCTCGAACTCACAGCAATCCTCCTACCTCTGCCTCCAGAGTGCTGGAATTAAGGGCGTGCACCACCACACCCGGCCAACCAATTATTCTTTCATCTCTCCCCTCAGTCCTTCCCCTCAGAACTGCCTTCAGTGGAGTCCCCAGGGTTACTCTTCTCCCACTGATCTCTCTCTGTGTTCTCCTTTTTTGTTTTATTCCCCTGCATGTGCATATGTGTGTGGTGTGTGTTCATGTGTGTATGTGTGTGGCCATGTTAGGTGGGGTGGGTGCATGGGGAGGCTAAAGTTGACGTTCTTTTCAATATTTATTTATGTATGTATTTATTTCTTTACTTGAGAGAGAAAAAGAGGGAGGGAGAATGGGCGTGCCAGGGCCTCCAGCCCTGCAAACAAACAAACTTCAGACGCGTGCGCCACCTCGTGCATCTGGCCTATGTGGCTCCTAGGGAATCAAACCTGGGTCCTTTGGCTTTGCAGGCAAGCACCTTAACCCTTAAGCCATCTCTCCATCCCTAAAGTTGACATTCTTATCCTCAGTCACTCTCTAAGAACAGACTGGTCTGTCACTGAACCTGGAGTTCACTGACTGAGCTAGACTAGATGGGCAGTCTGGGGGTGAGAGGGGATCCGCCTGTCTCTGCCTCCCCGCCTCTCAGATTCAAGGCATGTGTCACCACGCTGACATTTTATGTGAAGATACAGGTCTTGGTACAAGCGCTTTATCTACTAAGCCATCTCCCTGGTCATTATCCACCCCCCCTGCGCCCCTGTTCTCCTTAGCATGACTACGTCTCAAGAGCAGCTGGCAGAGCCCCAGAGGAAAGAGTCCCTAATGGTGGAATTTCTGGTGTCAGTCGACTAGAGAGTCCTTGTACAAGTCAAGCCCTTGAGGTTAGGAAAGGAGGACACGTTGCCCCGCCCTTCCGTGCCAGTCTGACCACGGGCTGAAGTGTGTGGTATTGTTCTCGGCTCCCTGAGCCACACTTGAATTGGGAAATAGAGCAGAAGGCGATGTGAAGTAAGCAGCCGGCGTGGCGAAAAGGCCTCTGGTCTAGCGTGAATTAGGGTGTCTGTATCCCCCCACCCGCAACATGCTCCAAATCTCTTGCCAGCCTCTGCCTCTAGCTTGGCTGTCAGTCACTTTGTGGGGGCCTCCCTGACTGGGGGGGGGAGGGCAGAAGTAAGCCCCCGGTGTCTGTGCTCTTCCTTCTGGAAGCTCACTGTGCTTACCCATCCCCCACATCTGTGCTTTCTCCAGCTCCCCCCCCCGCCCCCCAGAGTGAACACCGTGGTGGGATTGCAGCTTCCAGACAGCAGGGGGTCCTGGAATCCAGAAGGCCTGGGAACCTTGGAGAGGCCAAGTCATAGGTTCACGATGTTAGCTATGCTTCCTAGAACAAGTCCTCTACCCCTCTTGGACCTCAAGTCTCTCATTTCTAGGGTCAGGGAAACCACACTTCTCTTATTTGGGAAACCCAAATAAGGTGCTTCCATACATGTTCATAAATCATAAAACCAAGGCCATTCCTAGGAAAATCCACCCACCCCTTGCTCCCAAGACACACTGGCTTAGAATCCTAACCCTCCATGATCTATAAAGTAACAAGCTAGGACATTTAAAAGAAATAATTTGGGCCTAGAGAGATGGCTTAGTGGTTAAGGCACTTGCCTACAAAACTTAAAGACCCAGGTTCGATTCCCCAGTACCCACATAAGCCAGATGCATAAGGTGCCACATGTGTCTGGAGTTTGTTTGCAGTGGCTCAAGGCCCTGGTATGCCCATTCTCTTTTTCTCTCCCTCCCTCAAATAAATAAATAAAAATTTAAACATATTTATTTATTTAAGAGAGAGAGAGAAAGAGCTGGACGTGGTGGCGCATGCCTTTAATCCCAGCACTCGGGAGGCAGAGGTAGGAGGATCGCCATGAGTTCAAGGCCACCCTGAGACTACAGAGTGAATTCCAGGTCAGCCTAGACTAAAGTGAGATCCTACCTCAAAAAAAAAAAAAAAAAAAGAGAAAGAGAGAGAGGCAGACAAAAAGAGAGTGAGTATGGGCACACCAGAGCCTTCTGCCACTGTAAACAGACTCTAGATGCATGTGCCACTTTGTGTATCTGGCATTATGTGGGTATTGGGGGATCAAACCTGGGCCATGCTTTGCAAGCAAGCTCTTTTAACTGCTGAGCCATCTCTCCAGCCCACATGAGCTTGATGCTCGGTGAATATCAGCTGCTCTGGATGAGAGAACTTTCTCCACCCATTTTTGCTGAGCGCCTACTACTGTGTGTCAGACGCTGTTAGAAGCGCTGGTGCCCCAGCTGTGAGTGCGATGGACAAAAGTCCCAGCTTCCCTGGGGAGGGCAGACGGTACAGTAAGCATATCGCAGGCCGTAAGACGAGGGAAGCAATGCTAGGAGGAGAAGTACATCAGTGGTGAGCACAGGGCTGTAGGAGGAGGAGGATTAGAACTTTAAATAGGGGGCTGGAGAGATGGCTCAGAGGTTAAGGTACTTGCCTGCAAAGCCTAAGGCCCCAGGTTCGATCCTCCACTGCCAACGTAAAACCAGATGTACAAAGTGGTGCATGCATCTGGAGTTAGTTTGCAGTAGCTCCAGGCCCTGGCATGCCCATTCATTCATTCATTCTCTCTTTCTCTACTTACAAATAATTTTTTTAAAAAGATAAATGTTTTTGGAGAGATGGAGAGATGGCTTTAGTGGTTAAGGCACTTGCCTGCAAAGCCAAAGGAGCCAGGTTTGATTCCTAGTACCCTCGTAAGTCAGCTGCACAAGGGGGCGCATGTATCTGGAGTTCGTTTGCAGTGGCTGGAGGCCCTGGGGCACCCATTCTCTCTCTGTCTCCTCTCTCTCTGCTTGTCTCTCTCTCTCTCCCTCCCTCTCTCTCTGCTTGCAAATAAGTAAATAGATAAAAATTTAAAAACTTAAAAAATAATTTAAAACAAAAAACAGAACTTTAAATAAGGATCTGATTGGCTCAGTTTGAATTCATCCTTCATTCTAGTCCAATCAGCTGTGTGGATGTGTGAGAGTGAGGGGTGAGGACAGATCGGGAAATCTGATTGGCTCAGTTCATTCTGATGATCCAATCATTTTATTTAGTGTGTGTGTGTGTGTGTGTGTGTGTGCGCGCGCACACACACACACACGTGTGCAAGAATGTGCTGGGAGTGAACGTTTTATAGGTGGATCACAGCTGCTAGCCTCAACATCTGTGGGGAGCAGGGCACAGAGGTAGGGAGCCACTGTGAACTGAAGTTCTCCTCTTCCTCCCCTTCCTCCTCTCTGCTCTCCATCATCCCTTCACCTTGGCCTTCAGGGTCCCAGGACCTGGCCTGACTAAAAGGTCATTTGAGCCGTCAGGACTGAAGTGAGAAGGTTATGGTCTGCTT
Source organism: Dipus sagitta (assembly GCA_036346955.1). Taxonomy (NCBI): domain Eukaryota; kingdom Metazoa; phylum Chordata; class Mammalia; order Rodentia; family Dipodidae; genus Dipus; species Dipus sagitta. The sequence goes on from CM070780.1 coordinate 16,216,462, forward strand.
TATTTTTATTTTATTTATTTATTAGAAGTAGGGTCTCGCTCTAGCCCAGGCTGACCTGGAATTCACTATGGAGTCTCAGAGTGGTCTCAAACTCACGGTGATCCTCCTACCTCTGCCTCCCGAGTGCTGGGATTAAAGGTGTGCACCACCATGCCCAATTATTGTATTGTATTGTATTGTATTGTGTATACTCACATATAAATGGGGACACATATGTGTGCAGAGGCCAAAGGACAACCATGGGGACAATGTCCACCTCTTTTTGAGACAGGGTCTCTCACTGGCCTGGAGCTTACCAGTGAAGCTTGACTAGCTGGCTAACAAGCCCCAGGGATCTTCCCACCTCCTCCCCCCCCATAGGGAGGATTACTGGCACATTCTAGCACACCTGGCATTTTTATGTGGGTTCTGGGGGTGGAATGCAGGTCCTCGTGCTTGCGAGGCATACATTTTACCCACAAGCCATCTCCCCAGCCCCAAGAGTCTGCTTTAGTAGCAGATACAGCCTCCTCCCATGAGCCCAGCAAGCGCCAGCCACCTCCGCACTGCCTGGCTGTTAACTGGCAGGCAGCCCTGCTGGCTGCAGAGGCAGGACTAGAACCTGGGTCCACAGGCTGCTGTTGCCTGGCACCCTAACGTCCTTGACTGCGCATGAGGGGCTCAGCACAGGGGAACCTGTGAAATGGGGTTCCAGACGCTCTTGCCTATTGGACTGTGACCCCAGCAGGCCTGGCACCCTCAATCCTACCAGCCCCCTTCTGCCGTACCCCTCCCTGCTTCTATGCCCGTCCTGAAAGCATGACTCGTCTCGCTGCCAGGAGCCCCTCACGTTGCTGTGTTTAGAGGTGTCCTACCCAGCCCTGGGTCTGAACAGAGACTGCCAAGTCTCAGAGGTCACTCTGCAGTGTAGAGTAAGGTTCAAGATGCAGCAGGGGCAAGGGCCCTGGGGTTTCTGGGAAAATATGTCAGAGAGCATGAAGGTAGGGGGATGGGTATACTGGGAAAGGCTGGGGGGGGCAGGTGGAAAGCTGGGGTCAGAGCATGGGGCTCTCGGGGTGGCTTAGAGACACACTCACCTTCAAAGCCTCCGTGACAGAAAGGAACTTGCTGCGTGCCCTGGTGAGTTGTGTTGGGAAAGCTCACTCCCTTAGCTAGCCCCACTCCATCTTGGTACTGAAACAGCCCTGTGCGTGTGTGTGCGTGCATGCATGTGTGTGTGTGTGTGTGTGTCTCCTGCCTCTCCGCTTCCCTCCGCCGTCCCGCAGCATGGCTGGTGGCCAAGTGGCCTCTACTGCCACGTGGAGACCAGGGCCTTGGTCCCCTGGCTCAGCTGCCTGGGGTCTCTGCAGCCAAGGAGGGACCTGAAGCCACGCTGGGCTGAGATCTCTGGTTGTTCAGAGATCAGACCTTGGGGACAATCCCCCTTGCTCTTGAGCCTCTTGTCATCCCGAGTCTTAGCTCAGGAGACCGACCTTGGCTGCCCATGGTTGCTAAGAGACCCTTTTCCACTGCTGGCTCAGCCCTCGGCCCCCGTGATGTGGCCGCAGGGCCACCGTGGAGAAGAGACAGGCTCAGCAGTAAGTAGACAGGACAGCCAAGACCAGCCTCAGAGAGGTCCCCCTTACCACCTTAACCCTGGGCAGCCCCACCACAGCCTGAGACCCCATGGCTGGGTCCCCAGGACTCAAATAGGGCAGCCCCCCCCCCCATGTCCCACATACCATTGGAGAATTAGAGTAGAAAATGCGGTCTGGGTCACTTTCCAGAGACTGGCTGTGGCGAGGGGCCAGGTCCTGTCACACTCCAGCTGCCAGCAAGCAAGGCAGCAGGGCCCAGCCTCTGCCCTGGTCCTCGGTGTGCGTGGGGGAGGCTCTCGGAGCTTCCAGAAAGTGCCACCTGCTTGTGCTTGTGCATTTGCTAAGTACTTCCTGAGAGACTGTCTGGTGCTTGTGGGGCTTGTTTTAAGGAAGGCACCCCATCTCATTCATGCACGGGGGGCCAGGCCCCGGGGTTCTCGACTTCTCTGATGAGCACCTGGGGAAGGTCACTTATTACAGGCAATACAGGAAGTGGGGCAGAGGGTGCAGTTCTGGCATTTCTCCTGGATGCATGAGCCACTGACCGGGCTCAGTCTTCGGTGCCGGGGCGTGGGACATGCGCAGAGCGCGGGGGTGGGGGAGGCGGGGGCTCACCCACACTCTGCACCAGCCTGTCTCTTCCGGTGCTCACTGTGCATAGTCAGTGCCAGGTACTTTTCCCGGTGGTGATCTTATGTTGTTGGCTTGGGAGGAAACTGAAACCCAGGAGGAAAGGACGGACATGCCCAGTCCCTCATCACTGCGTGCATAGAATCGAAGCTGGCCCCTGGCTTCTAGAAACCTGGGGCACTTATATTTCTTCTCTCTTAAAAATTTTTATTTTATGTATTTATTTACTTGAGGTGGGAGAGAGAGGCAGGTAGAGAGAGAGAGAACAGGCGCACCAGCGCCTCTAGCCACTGCAAACGAATTCCAGATGAATGTGCCACCTTGTGCATCTGTCTGGCTTTATGTGGGTACTGGGGAATCGACCCTGGGCCCTCTGGCTTTGCAGCAAGCGCCTTCACCACTGAGCCATCTCTCCAGCCTTTATGTTTCTTCCTTTCCACCCTGAGTCCTGAGAACCATCCTCGGATCCTAGCCTCAGTGGCTACAGCAGAGAACAGCCTGGTGTAGGCGGGCCCGTCAGCTAACACATGGGCTGTTCACTTGCCAAGACACAGATTTTCAGCAGGGAGTGGTGGCGCACGCCTTTAATCCCAGCACTCAGGAGGTCAAGGTAGGAGGATCGCTGTGAGTTCGAGGCCAGGCCTGAGACTACATAGTGAATTCCAGGTCAACTTGGACTAGAGGGAAGACCGTACCTTGAAAAACAAACGAAAGAAAGAAAGAAAGAAAGAAAGAAAGAAAGAAAGAAAGACAGACATAGATTTTCAAGATCAATGACATCCCAAGACCATGCTCTGGGGTGGTACAGCCCTTCTCTGACCTTTTAGATGGCCCTGGGCGAACAAGGCTGAGGGTCTGAGGCCCTTGCCCTGCCCACAGGCCCCATAGCCGCCACGGGGCAGTCTTGGTGGTGTCTAGATAGGGCACTGTGGGCATGGAGCCCCATGCTGGATTGATGGCAGTGTCTGTCAAGGAGCAGCCCAGCTTTGGAGTGAATGAGAGATGCAGGGGATCCTGTCGCAGCACGTACAGAAGAATAGAATCTATGCAATGGCAGCGTGTGGCAGCAGGGGCTCATTTGATCCTGAGATAGACTGACACTGTGGGGGGGGGGGGCAGAGGGTGGAAGACACGAGTCTTATCCTCTTCGGGTATCACTTGTGTCTCGTGACTGTCTCGTTTAAGAGGAAAGCGCTGCAAAGCTCGTGGGAGAAGACAACACTCAACGGCGAAATGAGCGAAGGAGACAAGATCTTGAGAAGCAGAATGACACTGGGGACAAGCCTGAGCGTCACAGAAGGCTCATGTCATGCGAATGGTACCCCGTCTTGTTGTTCAGTACGTGGTCCGTGCAACTGTACAAGAGGTTCTAACTAGGCTCACAGGGGGGCTGGAGAGATGGCTTAGCAGTTAAGGTGTTTGCCTGCAAAGCCAAAGGATCCCGGTTCGACTCTCCAGGACCCACGTAGGGCAGATGCACAAGGGGGCGCACGCGTCTGGAGTTTGTTTGCAGTGGCTGGAGGCCCTGGCGCGCCCATTCTCTCTCTCTCTCTCTCTCTCTCTCTCTCTCTCTCTCTCTCTTAAATAAGTAAAATATATTTAACTAGGCTTACAGGTTTATGGCATTTAAAAAAATTTTATTTACTTTATTTATTTGTGAGGAGAAAGAATGGGCACACCAGGTCCTGTTGCCACTGCAAAGGAACCACAGATGCATGCACCACTTTGTGCATCTCATTTTATGTGGGTCCTGGGGAATCGAACCCAGGCTTGCGAGCAAGCGCCTGCGAACAGCAGAGCCATATCCCCAGGCCAGTTTACGGCGGTTTTAAAATGTCCACGGGCGTGCATCTGTGTGTAGGTGCACACATAACATAGCACGCACGTGGAGATCAGAGGGCAACTTGAAGCGTTGGTCACCTCAAGACAGGGTCACTTGTGTTGTTCTCTGCTGCATAGGCAGGTCAGCTGGCCTGTGAGTGTGTGGAGCATGTCCTTTCTCTGCATAGCATCCTGCTGTCAGGGTGGCCTCGAACTCACGGCGATCCTCCCACCTCTGCCTCCCGAGTGCTGGGATTAAAGGCGTGCGCCACCATGCCCGGCTATCATTTCTTTTATATATATATATATGTGTGTGTGTGTGTGTGTGTGTAATTTATTTATTTGAGTGAGAAAAAGAGCCAGATAGAAAGAGAATGGGCATCATAGGGCCTCTAGCCACTGCAAACAAATTCCGGATGCATATGCCATTTTGCGCAGCTGGCTTACACGGGTGCTGGGGAATCGAACCTGGGTCCTTAGGCTTCACAGGCAAGTATCTTAACCGCTAAGCCATCTCTCCAGCCCTCTGTGACCATTTCTTAAACATGTCTACCAGCTACAGTGTTCAGTGCACGTCATTCTGTTCCACACTTGGACCCCAGGACGTGATGCTGCGATGAAAACATTAAGGGACTCCCCTTCCTCTGCCTCCCCAACCCCATCTCATCACACTCAAGGCCTTAAATGCCAGGAAATGATGGCTTCACTGGCTCAGGACACAAGTGACCTCGTGCCCTTTGTTACTACCCTCCAGGGAGGCAGTGGGCCTCTCAAAGGCCCAGGCAGGGTCCGCAGGTGTGCTGTTGCATGACCTTGAACAAGGTCTCTTGCTCTAAGCCTCGGGTTTCTCACCTGTCACCGGGGAGGAGGTATTAACTTCAGCTTCGTCCACCTGTCCAAGTGCTGGAAGGCCCCTCCCTGGGGATTAGCTGTGTGCAAAAGTGGATGCGGGCAGTGGAAACCAGGTGGGTGAAGAAGGAATGAGATATGTGGAGTTGGTACCTCCACTGAGCTTCCTGGCTTGGTTTCTCCCCTTGGGTAAAATGGGACTGGCAAAGAAGTGTGTGGAAGCTCTCGGTGGCCTGGTACAGAGCTCAAGTACCCATCTGTTCGTTCCTATGACAGGGTTGGCCTGAAATGGAAGGGGGAGGGAGCCACCGTCAGCGGCACGGGACACAAAGGGGTTGATGTCATGGAAGGCCTGCTCAGGGATGGGCTTCTGGGACCAGCACCCCTTCTGACCTCCCTATGCTTCTGGGCTGTCTCGCAGAATGTTCTCCTGCGTGTAACTATCAATGCCCGAGCTGGTCAAGCCCAGATTCCTTCACAGGGCGGCAAGTTCCTCAGCACCCAGAGGACCCTGGCCTCCCTCCCCAGCCCTGACCCTCTCCCTGCACTCACTTTTCCTCAGCAGACCTGGGCCTCTTCAGGCCTCTCCCAGCCTCTCCCCCGCCCCTGCCAGATCTCATCTGCAGTGCTTACCCTCAGCCCCTCCACAGACCCCCCCACCACATCCCCAGTGGCCTGACTCTTTTTGTCACCTGATTGACAGTGAGCAGCCAGGAGAAGGCACCTCCCCCCATAGGATGCCCATCAAAAGGCCCACTGTCCCCTTCCCTGAAGGTCTGGCAGGCATGGACAGTTTGGAGACTTCTTGTCATTTTGGGGTTTCAGCACCGGGTACAGCAGAGAGACAAGGTCGGAGGTCAGCAGTGGGGTGGGAGTGGGGATCCCTGGGTCCTAGAGAACTGGCCAACACACTCACAGGAGCATGCACACATACACGTTTGCACATTTACACAGCGTGCAGTACACACATGCACGTCCGTGCACATGCATACACATAGACACATGCATGTGCGTGCATGTTCATACATGGACATGCATGCACACACATGCACACTTGCATGCACATACACAATACACACATGTGCACACACACACACACACACAGTTGCTCCATATCTTCCGGTCCCAAGCTCAGGCAGCCTCTTGTCTCATTAGAGGACTATAAACATCCTGGCCTGAACGAAGCACAGTGGGGACCCAGCCAGCAGAAGGGCATGTGCCTCTAGGAGTCAAAGCAGGGCATAACTGCAGGTGGGCAACTTGCACCTTGGATCAAAATCCCACCTCAAGCCGGGCGTGGCGGCGCACGCCTTTAATCCCAGCACTCGGGAGGCAGAGGTAGGAGGATCGCCGTGAGTTCGAGGCCAGTCTGAGACTACGTAGTGAATTCCAGGTCAGCCTGGGCTAGAGCGAGACCCTAACCTTGAAAAGCCAAAAAAGAAAAAAAAAAAAAAAGAAAGAAAAAAAAGAAAAGAAAGAGAAGAGAAGAAATCCCGCCTCATGTAGGAATACAAGACACCGTCTGACCCTACGGGGAACGCAGAGCTCTGGACCTGCACAAAACCCTTCCGGTTCTATCACGTCACCTGAGCTGCAGCAAGTTTCCCTCACTGGCCGAGGCTCCTTCTGGGTGACATCCGTGGGGATACGACACACGGGAGTGTGGAGGGTTGTCTAAATCTAAGTTGTGACGGTCCCAGAAGGGCCAGGGGGACTTTACAGGTTGCCACGCATTATACATAAAACAATGCCAATAAGTTGTTTGACACTTGAGCACTCTACACACTCTGTTTTTAAAAATCTATTTATTTATGAGTGGAGAGAGATGCAGAGGCAGAATGGGCACGCCAGGGCCTTCAGCTGCTACAAACAACCTCCAGATGCGTGTACCACTTTGTGCATTTGGCTCTACATGGGTACCGGGGTATTGAACTTAGGTCCTTAGGCTTTGCAGGCCAGCACCTTAACCACTGAGGTATGTCTCTAGCCCTCCACACACTCTTGATACCCATCTTTTTTTTTTTTTCCGGTTCCTGCTAGTCTGCTACCGCGGTGCTTCTGACAGCAGACACGTAGATGCCTGCTTCTGTCATAGGGTATTAGAAGCAAAGAACTTGGGGTTATCTGTGCGCTCTGTTCTGTATGGTAGAAAGGGTAACCACGACGAAGCAAAGGGGCATGAAGCCAGGGCCTGGCGGTCTGGCCAGCCCAGAGAAGCCAGGGACTGCATTCAAGGTCACCCAGCCAGTCAGTGGTGGAACCCTGCGCGGAAACCCCACCTCCTGCTCGGTGTGGGTTTTCTGCCTGGCTGAGCTGATTTCTCCAGGTAAGAAGGTATTTTGCTTCTGTGGACAAAATTCAAATTCAGCTCTGCAGCAGTGAGCGTTCCGGGAGCCAGAGCAGAGCTGCAGTGCACGATTTTTTTTTTTTTTTTTTTTTTTTTTTTTTTTTTTTTGCTTTTCGAGGTAGGGTCTCACTCTAGCCCAGGCTGACCTGGAACTCACTATGTAATTTCACAGTGGCCTCGAACTCATGGTGCTCCTCCTACCTCTGCCTCCCAAGTGCTGGGGTGTGTGCCACCACGCCCAGAGGGAGTTTTTTTGTTGTTGTTTTTTCCTTGAGAGAAAGAGAGAGAGAGAGAGAAGCAGAAGGGGAGAGAATAGGGCTGGAGAGATGGCTTAGCAGTTAAGCGCTTGCCTGTGAAGCCTAAGGACCCCGGTTTGAGGCTCGATTCCCCAGGACCCACGTTAGCCAGATGCACAAGGGGGCGCACGCGTCTGGAGTTCGTTTGCAGTGGCTGGAGGCCATGGCGCGCCCATTCTCTCTCTTTCTCTCTCTATCTGCCTCTCTCTCAATCTCTCTCTCTCTGTCATCCTCAAATAAATAAATAAAAGTGAACAAAGAAAGAAAAGGAGAGAGAATGGGCACACCAGAGCCTTCAGCCACTGAAAACGAACTCCAGATGCGTGTGCCCCCTTGTGCATCTGGCTAACATGGGTCCTAGGGATTCGAGCCTCAAACCAGGGTCCTTAGGCCTCACAGGCAAGTGCTTAACCACTAAGCTATCTCTCCAGCCCCCGAGTTTATTTTTTTTTAATTTTGTTTATTTTTATTTATTTATTTGAGAGCAACAGACAGAGAGAGAAAGAGGCAGATAGAGAGAGAGTGAATGGGCGCACCAGGGCTTCCAGCCACTGCAAATGAACTCCAGATGCGTGCTCCCCCTTGTGCATCTGGCTAACGTGGGTCCTGGGGAATCGAGCCTCGAACCAGGGTCCTCAGGCTTCACAGGCAAGCGCTTAACTGCTAAGCCATCTCTCCAGCCCCCCCGAGTTTATTTTTAATACCATCTTTGGGGCAAGAAATGTAGCACAGAAGTAGAGTGCTTGGCTAACATGCACAGGTTCTGGGTTCAATACCCAGAACTACAAAAAAAAAAAATTAATAAAATAAAATCTAACTTTGGGGGGCTGGAGAAATGTGCTTGAAAAGCCTGCCAACCTGGGGTTCAGCTCCACAGTACCCATGTAAAACCAGATGCACAAAGTGGCATATGTTTCAGGAGCTCATTTGCAGAGGCAAGAGGCCCTGACACACCCATTCTTTCTCTTTCTCACTTTCTCTCTCTCTTCCTCCCTCTCTTTCCTTTTATCAATAAACAAAAAGTTAATAATCTAACTTTTTAATAAAATTGTTAGGGCTGGAGAAATGGCTTAGTGGTTAAGATGCTTGCTTGTGAAACCTAAGCACCCAGGTTTGATTCCCCAGGACCCACTTAGGCCAGATGAACAAGGTGGAACATGCATCTGGAGTTCATTTGCAGTGGCAGGAGACCCTGGAGTGCCCATTCTCCCCCCCCCCCACTTTCTTTCTGTCCCTCTTTCCCTAAAATGAATAAATTATATATATATATATATATATATATATATATATATAGAGAGAGAGAGAGAGAGAGAGAGAGGGATTTTAAAATGTTAAATATTGGGGCTAGGGGTGAAGCTCAGTAGCAGAGCACTTCCTAACATATCTGAAGCCCTGAATTTCCTCGCCAGCACTACAAAATATTTTTCAAAAAATTTATTTATTTATTTATTTATTTTATTTTTTTGGTTTTTTGAGATAGGGTCTCGCTGTAGCCCAGGCTGACTTGGAATTCACTATGGCATCTCTGGGTGGCCTTGAACTCAATGCGATCCTCCTACCTCTGCCTCCCGAATGCTGGGATTAAAGGCATGCGCCACCACGCCTGGCTAAGATTTATATTTTTTAAGTTAACTATTTATCATAAATAATCAGAAGCCCCTAAGATTATCCATCTAGCCAGAGGTGACCACTATGAAGATTACGGTATATTTTCTTATAGATTGTGTATGTGTATGTGTGTGTGTGTGTGTGTGTGTGTGTGCGTGTGGTGTGTGTGTGTTAGGGGTATGGTGTGCACTGTGGTGTGTTGTGGTGTGTGTATGTACATACATAGACTGTGTGTGTATGTGGTATGTAGATGTGCACGTTCACATGTAGGTACAGGGAGGCCAGAGAAGGATGTTGGTGTCCTCCTCTGTTGTTCCCGTGCATTGTTATCCAGATCTTATCTCAATAAATAATGATAATAACAGTAATTACAAAATGTTGGAGGAGGGCTGGAGAGATGGCTCAGGGGTTAGAGAGTTTGCCTACAAAGCCCGATGACCCGGGTTGGATTCCCCAGGACCCACACACAAAGCCAGATGCACAAGGGGGCACACGCGTCTGGAGTTCATTTGCAGTGGCTGGAGGCCCTGGCGCACCCATTCTCTCTGTCTCTCTTTTGGGCCCCAGTCACTCTAAACTACCTAACAATGCTACCTGATTCCCTCTCACCCTCGTGTCCTGGGCACAGCTTTGGTTGAATCAGTATGTCTGGTCATGGCCCTGGAGACATGATCATGTTGGACCCTTCCCAGACCACGGCTCCCACGAGCCCAGAGCTCACGTACTTAAGGCTGGGTAGAAAAGCTTCCTCACGGGTCCTGGGAGTGCCCAGCAAGGATGCCCTCTGATGCTTACAGCACCTTCAGCCCCACCAGTTTGAAACCCCACTGGACTTCAGTCCCCTCCAGCAGCCGCTCAATCCTACATGGCAAGCAGGGTCTGCCTCTGGATTCACGAGAGTTCCGCCTGAGCGGGGCGAGCAAGCAGGGAGGCGTGGCCTGCACAGCAGCGCACCCGAAAACCCAGAGCAAGCTGCGTACAGAACACCTGCATAAGCATTTCCTGTGTCATCATTTCTTTTTTCCTTTTTTTTTTTTTTGGTTTTTCGAGGTAGGGTCTCACTCTGGTCCAGGCTGACCTGGAATTCACTCTGTAGTCTCAGGGTGGCCTCGAACTCACGGAGATCCTCCTACCTCTACCTCCCGAGTGCTGGGATTAAAGGTGTGAACCACCACACCTGGTTTTTCTTTTTAAAAAAATTTTTTAAATTTTATTTATTTACTTATTTGAAAGAAAGAAAGAAAGAGGCAGAGAGAGAGAGAATGGGAGTGTCAGGGCCTCCAGCCATTGCAAACGAACTCCAGATGCATGCGCCCCCTTGTGCATCTGGCTTACGTGGGTCCTGGAGAATCGCACCTGGAATCCTTTGGCTTTGCTGGCAAACGCCTTAACCACTAAGCCATGTCTCCAGCCCCCTGCTTTTCTGTCTTATCATTTCTGTGTCAAGCTCTAAGCGCGCTAAAGTCTCCTAACGCTGCAAAAGCGACACACTGTGTCCTGCGTGGCACCGGCGAGAGCCTGCGGCTGTTTCTAGGAATTTTGAAAGCCAATTGTTAAGCACAGCCTTTATTAAAAATTAAATCGCATTAACGTAATTAAATAAATTATAGTAAAAACAGAGCTAATGCATATTAAAAATTCATCACTTTTAAATTGTTTTACTACTCTGTTCTTGGGGTTATTTATGTCGATTGCATGTGCGTAGTGGAAATCGTACAGGACCGTGAGCTGCAGAGGGTCTGTTTGAGGCTAAGGGACGTAGCTCGGTGTGTAGAGTAGCACAAAGCCCTGGGTTCCACACTGGGTGTGGGGAGCAAGCCTGTAATCCCAGCGCTCAGTGGGTGGAAGCAAGAGGAGCAACAGCTCAAGGTCATCCTCGGCTTCATAGTGAGTTCAAGGCCAGCCTGGCATACATGTAACCCTGTATAAAAAGAGAGAGAGAAAGGTCTGGAGGGATAGCTTAGCAGTTAAGGCATTTGCCTACAAAGCCCAAGGACCCAGGTTCGATTCCCCAGAACCCATGTTAGCCAGATGCACAAGGGGGCGCACGCGTCTGCAGTGCGTTTGCAATGGCTGAAGGCCCTGGCGTGCCCATTCTCTCCCTCCCTCTTTCTCTCTCTCTCTCTCTCTCTCTCTCTCTGTCAAATAAATACATAAATAAAATATTAAAACGAGAGAAAGAGAGGCTGGAGAGATGGCTTTATCAGTTAAGTCACTTGCCTGAGAAACCTGAGGACCCACGTTAATCTGCCAGTAGCCTCGTGGGCCAGATGCATGTGGTGGCACAAGCGTCTAGAGTTCATTTGCAGTGGCTGGAGGCCCTAGTGTGCCCATTCTCTCCCCCCCAGCCTCAAATAAATTTTTTTTAAATTTTTTTAAGAAAGAAATTGGGCTGGACAGATGGCTCAGCAGTTAAAGACACTTGCTTGTAAAGTCTGACTGACCTGGGTCTAATTTCCCAGGACCCACATAAAGCCAGACGCAAAAAGTGGCACATACATCTGGAGTTCATTTGTAGTGGCTAGAGGCTCTGGTATGTCTATACTTTCTCTCTCTCTCTCTCTCTCCTTGCACATAAATAAATAAACTATTTTTTTTAAATATTGTCCCCTTCTCCAGAGTGGAACTTGGGCCTCTCCTCGTTCTGCCTGGGTTCCAGGCCTGTGACTGGCACGTCCGTCCAGTACTTTTCCCCACAAGCTGCTGGCTCAGTGCTGCTGTGAGCTAATAGCTACCTATTGACGGGCTCGGCGTTTCTCAGAGTGGTCCAGCCGGGCTGGGTTCCAGCAGCTTAACGCAGACGGCAGACAGCGTTGCTCGGCAAACGCTCAAGAGCAGCTTTGAGCTGAAACGTAAGGAACGGCCCTGTGAGCGAGTACGTGGGCTGCGGGAAAGGAGGGTGCAGGATCTGTCTGCCCAGGGCGAGTCAGAGCCGGAGGAGGGGAGCTGGAGGGCTCGGAAAGCTCACCTTGAGTCACACTGCGGCAGCCCAGCTTGGCTTTCGCCTGGTTGGTTTTGAGAAAGTGACTGCACTTGTCTGGGACCTCTTTTCCTCATACATAATTCACGGGTTTGTTGGGAGAGTTAAGGATAATGTCCAACCCTAATGGATCCCAGAGTTACAAGTGACACAGTCTCTGCTTACTATCTCATTAGTGTGTGTGTGTGTGTGTGTGTGTGTGGTCTAGAGCTGGGGCTGGGGCTCGGTAGGTAGAGTGCTTACTTCCAGGCTCAAGGTCCTGGAGTCCATTCCTAGTACCCCATAAACTGCGTCTGTGGGCCACACCTACAATCCCAGCACTCAGGAGGTACAGGCAGAAAAATCAGAAATTCAAGGTCATCTTCAGCTACATAGTGAGTTAGAGGCCAACTTAGTCTACATGAGACCTTATCTCAAAAAAGAAGAAGAAAAAAAAAAAAGCCAGGCATGGTAGCACATGCCTTCAATCCCAGCACTCAGGAGGTAGAGGTAGGAGGATCCCTATGAGTTCAAAGCTGCTTTGAGACTACGTAGTGAATTCTAGGTCAGCCTGGACTAGAGTGAGACCTTACCTAGAAAAAAAAAAAAAAATTAAAAAGCAAAAGGCAGGAGTTGAGAAAATGGTTCAGCAGATAAGAATGCTTGTTGTGCAAGCATCAGGACACGAGTTCAGTCCCCAGCACCCACCTAAAAATCTGATCATACAGTGATTAATGTGCTTGCCTGCAAAGCCTAATGACCCAGGTTTGACTCCCCAGTACCCACGTAAAGCCAGATGCACAAAGTGGCGCTTGCATCTGGAGTTCATTTGCAGCGGCTGGTGCGCCCATTCTCTCTGTCTTTCTTCTCTCTTTCTGTCCCTCCTTGCAAACAAATAAATAAAAATATTTTTAAAGCTAGGCATGGTGGTGCATGCCTTTAATCCCAGCACTTGGGAGGCAGAGGTGGGAGGATCACTGTGAGTTTGAGGCCACCCTGAGACTACATAGTGAATTCCAGGTCATCCTGGACTAGAGTGAAACCCTACCTCAAAAAAACAAATGTAGTGTGTGTGTATACATTTTTTAAAGGACTGGAGAGATGGCTTAGTGGTTAAGGCCTGCGAAGTCTAAGGATCCAGGTTTGATTCCCCAGAACCCACACAATAAGCCAGATGCACAAGGTGGCGTATGTATCTGGAGTTCATTTGCAATGGCTAGAGGCCCTGGTGTTCCTATTTTCTATCTCTCTATCTCTCTCTCCCTCAAATAAATAAATTAAATTAAATTATGAAAATAATATTTTAGCCGGGCGTGGTGGCGCCCGCCTTTAATCCTAGCACTTGGGAGGCAGAGGTAGGAGGATCACTGTGAGTTCAAGGCCACCCTGGGCTAGAGTGAAACCCTACCTCAAAAAAAAAAAAAAAGAAAAAAAAGAAAAGAAAAGAAAAAAACTGAGCATGGTCACACACACCTGTAGCCCCAGTCTCCTGTTAGAGGTGGACACAGGAGAATCACTGGGGCTCACTGGTCATCCTGTCTGACAAAAAAAAAAAAAAAAAAGATATTTAAAAGTCTTCAGATGTTACATTCGTGGTAAGTAATGGGCCAGTCTTGAATGGAAACTTTTTTTTTTTTTTTTGTCAGCTCTCAGTAACGACTAGCGTTTGTCATTTTATCTTTGTCACACGGTTGGAAATGTGTACGAGTGGGTTTTATTTCTGGTAACGAATTATTAGAAAAAAAGTAAGATTCTATTCCTTGCTTTGGACCCTCTGGGTTAAATCCCTACTGAGTCCCAGAGATTCAGTGCGCTTCTGTAAACTTTACTGTTTTACCTTTTGTGTAAAAAGATTGTGTAAAGATTCAGATTTTTATAATAAAAATGGTAAATAAAAACATTCAATGCCTGAAAAGAAAAACAAAAACTATCCACATACGTAGTCTAATAACACAAAAGTAATTGACTTCAATCTCAGATGATTCCCTTGGGGCATATGGAAGAGGACCCCATTCGTACTGATAACAGTGCTTCTCCACCCTCTCCTCCACTCTGGAACGTTCTGAAGCACACAGCATGTTCATGTCTCCCTGGAGCCAACCTGTGAGGTCTTCCCTCACTTTCATACAGTGGCACTTTCTCCAGGTCTCTTTTTCTCTATGATCCTGCCATTGCACTCAAATATTTGTGTGTGTGTGTGTGTGTGTGTGTGTGTGTTATCTAATATAATAATTATCTGGAAATAGTTTTTCAGATAGGAAAAAGTGGGAAAGGTGACCACTGTCTCTGACACCTCTGGTGTCCCAGCACACTGGGAGGTAATGGAATCTCGATGGAAATGGGTTCTGTCCCTCCTTGTGTTCACAGGAGCGGGAGGGACGGACGCTTGCCTGGAGGATCTCCCACTTGCCTGAGCCAGTCTATTACCAGACAGAGGCCTCCCTACCTTGTTCATTCCCAGTGCTCCCACAAGTTGGCTGGAGAACCCTGGGCACGGGACGCAGCCTGCACCTCGAGTTCCCCTCCCCCATCTCTGAAGTCACTAGGGGAGCACGGACGGGGGTCCCTGGAGGAGGTGACCTCTAACCTGCACTATAATGACACTGAGAGCTTTGCTAAGCACATTGGCGTGCCTCCTGCCCACAGCCATGCCAAGAAGCCAGTGCTTGGGCTGGAGAGATGGCTCAGCACTTAAGGCATGCAAAGCCTATGGCTCCAGATTCGATTCCCCAGTGCCCACACAGAGACAGATGAACAAAGTGAGGCGTGTATCTAGACTTCATTTGCAGTGGCCAGAGGCCCTGGCACCCATTCTCTTTCTCTGTCTCCTTACAAATAAATAATTAAAAAAAAAAAAAAGAAGGAGCCAGTGCTGCTAGCCTCATTTTGAAATGAGGAAACCGAGGCTCAGAGGACGAGCGGGAGCTCACTGATCTTCCCAAGGCCTCATGGCTAACTTGGATCATGGCAGACCTGTGATTCCCACCCAGTCCTGGGTGGCTCCAGAGTGCACTGTCCACCACAGGGCTTTGTGTACATGTGCTGAAGAGTCACGCTGATTCACAAGGATGCCTATTCACACTTGTGTTTACGTGGACCTGGATTTTTGTGCCTCTCTGCTGGCTTCTGGAGCTGCCAAAAACAGCCTCTTCTGACCCAAATCTGGGTCAACTCCTTCAGTGTGCATGGGGACAATGGGTGAGGGGGTGGGTGAGAGGGTGAAGAGCTTGGCCTGTGTGTATGCTACCAACGCTACTAGTCACGGGGTTTCAAGTGACCCAGTGGAAAGTGACATCTTACCTGAAAGTGTTTTTTTTTTGTTTGTTTGTTTGTTTTTACATGTCTTTTAATCAATTTTTTATAATTTTTATTTATTTATTTATTTATTTTATAGATAACAGGTTATACACTTTTATTCCCTCCCCCCAACTCCCACTGTCTCCAGGACCCTCAGTGGGGTTATGGTATTCACTGTGGGATCATGAAGGCCTCAGTCTGTGGGGTGGGGTGGTGAGGGGACTGTGCCTCAGAGTATTCCTACCCACTCTGTGGTTCTTACAGTCTTTCTGGCCCCTCTTCCACAATGTTCCCTGAGCCATGGCAGGCCTGTTGGCAGTCCAATTTAGTGTTCTCTGCAGCCTCTGGATTTCTGCCTTGATAGGTTTGATTGATCACTGTGTCTGTCACCATCACCGTGGAACTGGTTGTCAGGCTAGCAGTAAGAGCAGTGCTCATGACGTCGCTCTAGAAGCGTTCTTACTGGAGGAAGGCACACCTCCACGTTGGTAGAGATGTCACACGAACCAGCACTGTGCCATTGTTACCCACCCCCACCACAACTCACAGTGGTGGGGAGATCGCAGCCTCATGACTGTGATCTAGTCCAGCAGGAAGGAAGACCTCAAACTGTCCTCAGATAGGCCACCTAGATGTTTTCCTTTCTAATTATTTTTTAATTGTTTTTATTATTTACTTATTTATTTATTTATTTATTTTGGTTTTTCGAGGTAGGGTCTCACTCTAGCTCAAGCTGACCTGGAATTCACTATTTAGTCTCAGGGTGGACTCGAACTCATGATGATCCTCCTGCCTCTGCCTCCCGAGTGCTGGGATTAAAGGCATGCGCCACCATACCTGGCTCTTTATTTATTTATTTATTTAACAGAGAGAAGTGGGGAGAGAGAGAGAGAAAGAGGCAGATAGAGAGAATGGATGGCCAGGGCCTCCAGCCACTGCAAACGAACTCCAGATGCATGCATCACCTTGTGCATCTGGCTTACATGGGTACTGGGGTATTGACCCTGGGTCCTTAGGCTTTGCGGGCAAACACCTTAACTGCTAAGCCATCTCTCCAGCCCTAGCCTTAATTTATTTATTCATGTGCATGTGTGTGTGTGCACATGTGTGTGCATACAGGAGTGTGCCCAGGTCTCTTGCCACCGCAAATGAGTGCCCATCCAGGTTTATGTGGGTGGCTGAGGACTTGAACCCGGAACCGTAGGCTTTTCAAGCAAGTACGTCTAACCACTGAACCATCTCTCCTCTGGCCCATGCAACCCATATTTCTAAGAAGCACTGAGCACAAGTGATTCTGCCAGTCCTCTGATTCAGATGGCATAGAAGTCTGTAGCTTGTTCTCACAATGGCCCCTTGGTGTGACCCTGATGAAGGGTCAGGATGGAGTTTGTGTGAAGGTTTAGGGAGATTACTGGCTCATAGCAGTTATTTGGACAACAACCTGGATACCTTTATCAGAGCATGGGAAGGTTCAAGATGTTAAGGGATGCTATTATTTTTGATCAGGGCACAGAAAACAAGTGGAGGGCCCTGGGGAACCATAATCCAGCTAAGAAGCCAAGGGAATCCAGGTGTGGTGACACAGGCCTGTAATCCCAGCACTGGGGAAGTAGAGGCGGGAGGATCAGGAATTCAAGGCCATTCTTGGTTCACTAGTGAATCTGAGGCCAGCCTGAGCTACATAAGACCTTATCTCAAAAGTCGGGGGGACACGGAAGAGATGGCTCGGTGGATAAAATGTTTGCTGGGGGGAAGGAGGGGGGAGAGATGGCTTAGAGGTTAAGCACTTGCCAGCAAAGCCAAAAACCCATATTTGATTCCTTGGGACCCATGTAAATCTCAATCTGCTCTCTCTCTAATAAAATAAAATATATCTTTTAAAAATGTTTGCTGGGAAGCCAGGAGTAGTGGTGCACACCTTTAATCCCAGCACTCAGGAGGCTGAGATAGAAGGATCACCATGAGTTCGAGGCCACCTTGAGAATACAGAGTGAATTCCAGATTAGCCTGGGCTAGAGCAAAACCCTACATCAACTTTTTTTTTTTGCTGGGGCTGGAGAGAAGATTTAGTGGTTAAGGCACTTGTCTACAAAGTCTAAGGACTCAGGTTCAGTCCCCCAATACCCACATAAGCCAGCTGCACTAGGTGGAACATGCATCTGGACTTTGTTTGCAGTGGCCAGAGGGCCTGGCATGCCCATTCTCTTTCTATCTGCCTCTTTCTTAAACAAATAAATTTAAAAAAATTTAAAAAAAATAAGAAAATGAAAAAAAAAGAAAAACCCTAGAAAAGAATTCTCTTTTCGAGAGCCGGGCATGGTGCAACACGCCTTTAATCCAGTACTTGGCAGGCAGAGGTAGGAGGATCGCCGTGAGTTCAAGGCCACCCTGAGACTACATAGTGAGCTCCAGGTCAGCCTGGGCTACAGTGAGACCCTACCTAAGAAAACAAAAGAAATAAAATAAAAAGAAGGTATTCTCTTTTCTGATCCACTCGTAATACTCTCTCTCTCTTTCCCCTCTGCAGACAGGCAGGATTGAGCCTAACTACCCCAAAGTGTGCGGCCACCAGGGCAACGTGCTGGACATCAAGTGGAACCCCTTCATCGACAACATCATCGCCTCGTGCTCCGAAGACACTTCGGTGAGCTGAGCAGAGGGTGCTCTCCCGAAGGGGCCCCGGATGCCTGCCTACCTCCTCTGGGCCCCTTCTCCTCACCCTCCTAACCTCAGCCCTTACTCCTACCCTAACCATCCTCCTCCTCCAAGTAGCCAGTAGCCTCAAGATGGGGGAGGTCAAGACTCTAGAAAGGACAGAGGGAACAAACCCAGGGGCTGTCGAACACATCTTGTGCTCTAGTGTGGTTCAGTTTGCTGCGTTGCTTTGTAGATGAGAATTAGAACCACAAAAAAAAAAAAAAAAATAGGTGCGTGAGTCAGTTCCCCTCCCCCTGCTGGTGCTCAGGCGCAGCTGGGCAGGAGGGAGCAGCAGAGGAGAGGGGAGGAGGGAAGAGGGGCACCACAGGGAGGGGAGTGCTGAGCATTGCAGGCTCACGTGGCCAAAAGCCCCCTACTTTGTCCTTTTGGAGAAGAACATTGGGCTTCAAGCACTGTTGTGACTGTCAAGGACCACTCTGAAGTCCTGGAATTCCAGCTTCTTATATGACCCACTCCTAATGGGAAGAGAGAAGAAATGGAGGAGAGAACAGAGGAGACAAGGGAGGGGTAGAGAACAGGCGGAGGTGAAGATGGGATGAATTGGCCAGAGGCAACTTAGAGAAGGGACTGAAGAATGTGGGGGGGCTGGGCGGGGAACAGTGGCATGGATGCTGTCTGGGGTCTGCTCCCTCCCTCAGGTGCACCCTCGCAGATTCAGTGGGACAGAGGTGCCCTTGTAGTGCCAGGTTTCTGGGCAGGGCCAGGCTGTTCCCCACACTGCCCCTGAGCAGAGGCAGCTCTCCAGCCTGCAAGCAGACTGGACTCACTGTCTCAGGAGAAGCTCCTGTGTTCCCCGGCGAGGAGGCTCTGCCTGCCAGCCAGGCTCTCAAGACTACTGAGAGCTGGCAGGTGTAGTCTAGGATCAGGCTGCATTCCCCGGAGCTGGAGCTGGGAAGGGCTTCTGAACTGCGTGTCCCCGTTTTCCCAAGCTGAGCTGTGGGCTCAGGAGGGCAGAGACTACAGACTGCGGGCTGTGAGCCCCTAGAATCCAGCATGGAGCCCAGAGCCTGAAAATGCTTGTTGTGGATTGGATGGATGGGGCAATGGATTCATGGATGGACAGATGGGTGGGTGGACGGAGGGATAGATGGATGAACAGATGGATGGGTAGATGATGAATAGATAAATGAATGAATAGAAAGATGACTGGATGATTGATAGATAGATAGATAGATAGATAGATAGATAGATAGATAGATAGATGATAAATAGGAGGTAGGGCCAGGCGTGGTAGCTCATGCCTTTAATCCCAGCACATGGGAGGCAGAGGTAGGAGGATCACTGTGAATTTGAGGCCATTCTGAGACTACATAGTGAATTCTAGGTCAGTCTGAGCTAGAGTGAAACCCTACCTCGAAAAATGAATAAAAAAAAGGGGAGAGGCTGAAGAGATGGCTTAGTGGTTAAGGCATTTGCCTGTAAAGCCAAAGGATCCCAGTTCAGTTCCCCAGAACCCACATAAGATAGATGCACAAGGGAGCACATGCATCTGGAGTTCGTTTGCTGGAGGCCCTGGCGTGCCCATTCTCTCCTCCTCTCTTCTCTCTCTCAAATAAATATATAAAATATATTTTTTAAAAAAGATAATAGGTAGGGATGGATGGGTAGATAAATAGATAGATAGATAGATAGATAGATAATGAAAAGGTAAAGGAGGGCTTGAGAGGTAGCTTAGTGGTTAAGGTGCTTGCCTGCAAAGCCTAAGGACTTCCCAGAACCCACGTTTGCCAGATTCACAAGATGACATATGCACACAAGGTCACACATGCTCACAAGGTGGTGCACACGTCTGGAGTTCAATTACAGTGCCTAGAGGCCCTGGCATGCCAATTCTCTCCCTTTCTCTCTCTTATTCTCTCTCTCTCATAAAAAAAGAAAAGGTAGGGCTGGAGAGTTGGCTTAGCAGTTAAGCGCTTGCCTGTGAAGCCTAAGGACCCCAGTTCGAGGCTCGATTCCCCAGGACCCATGTTAGCCAGATGCACAAGGGGGCACACGCATCTGGAGTTTGTTTACAGAGGCTGGAAGCTCTGGCGCGCCCATTCTCTCTCTCTCTCTCTCTCTCTCTCTTTCTCTCTCTGCCTCCTTCTCTCTGTCACTCTCAAATAAATAAATAAACAAAAAAAGTATTTAAAAAAAAGAAAAGGTAAATGAATGCATATGGTGTAATAGCCAGTGATTGAAAGAGACAGATTGGCAGTGGCATCGCCACGAGGACTTCATCAAGTTGGGTGTGAGGTCAGTGGGTCCTGAACTTACACAGGAGAGAGGCGGGCGGAGGCCGGGACCGTGCGGGCATGAGAGCAGGAGCCGGGAGGCAAGTCCCACGCGAACAGTGGACGGTGCTGACGGAGACAGCCCTTCAGTGTTGCAACTTTCTTTAGGCACGTCAAAACCCAAGTGATCAGGGAACAGCTGACAGGGGCAGGTCGATCACGGGAGAGGCAGAGCTGCAGAAGGGTGGACAGGAAGTGGAACCCAGGAAAGATGACGGAAGCCAGGGAGAGCACACTGGCTACTTCCTGAGCTGGGAAGATACAGATGGATCCCGGGGGAAGGAGGGTGCAGTGGTCAGTGAAAGAAAGGCCCAGTGCCCAGCAGGAGAGAGGGGAGGGGAGGGGAGACCCTACCCATCCAGGGGATCCTGGAAGGAGTATAGCAGTCACAGCTGGCTCTGTCCCCTCCTGCTGGGGTGTGTGGAGTGGTTGTCACTAGCCGGCGGGGAGCAGTCATGCCTGAAACTTGGAGTCTACACGCGCTGAGTGTGTCACGTGCATTTGGTCTCTGGCCACCCTGCAGGACCTGACACCGCTGGTGGGGGGGGGCCACAGGGTTGATAGAGCACCCATTCGGACAGTAGAACACCTAGGCAGGGAAAAGAACTGCTCTATCTCAAAAGAGCAACCCGATCTGTCAGAAGAGCAGCCCCATCTCTCAGAAGAGCCGCCCCATCTCTCTCTCTCAGAAGACTCAGTGTAGGAAAGGAAAAGATCAGGCCATGGCTCCTCCTCAGATCAAAAACTTCTGCCAGCCTCAGACAAGCTGGAGCCTGCCCAGGATTAGCTCAGCCCCTTCTCCCACCCAGCGCTGCCTCACGCTCTGGAATGCAACTACTATGCAAGACAGCTATGGTGTGTCTTCAGACAAGCATGCGCCCCCAACCCTCCAATCTGCCACAGATGCCAAGTGACTGGCACCCAGTGATTGTCAGACTGTGTTTGGGGCTCTCCTGGCCACAGGAGTCGAAAGAGATCTCGACTGTGGAGCCTTGTAGACATGAAGGAGGAGCTCGGCATTACCATCGGCCAGCCAGGCGGCCAAGAGCACGTTGCTAACCTCTCTGGGCTCTGGTTTTGTTCGTCTCCGCAGCAGGAAAAAACAAGAAGTTACCTGGGTCTGGCCCTGGGTCTGGCTCCCACCAGTGCCTGCTGTCTCCACCCTGCTTTGCAATCTTCACAGGAAGGAGGCAGGGCCCAGGGATTGCTAGCCAAAAGGAAACGCAATGCAGATGAGTCGGGGATGTCCCTGAAGGCCAGGGGACAGCTGCCTTGTGCACCAGCAGAAGAAAGACTAGTGCTGACCAAGGAAAAGGAAGCTTTGGGAGAGCTGGGCCTGGAAGACCCATGACTTTGACTCTTTGACTGGCAGGGAAAGGGTTATCGGATTCCCAGGAGGAGACCTGACCCAAGCCAAAGCTTGAGGAGAAGACTGAGGATCACTAGGAGGAGCAGGGAGTAGGCAGAAGAGGCTGCAAAGGGAAGCTGCGGCAGACAAGGCACGGAGGCAGGGTGCTGAGCTTTACTGGGGACCCCTGGGCTTCTCCAGACATATGAGCATCAGGGCTGGAGAGATGGCTTAGTGGTTAAGGCACTTGCCTGCAAAGCCAAGGGACCTGAGTTTGATTCCCCAGGACCCATGTAAGCCAGATGCATAAGGTGGTGCATGTGTCTGGAGTTTGTTTACAGCAGCTGAGGGCCCTGGCGTGCCCATTCTTTCTTTCTCTCTCTGCCTCTCTCTCTCACACACACACAACTAAATAAAATAAAAATATCTTAAGCTGGGCGTGAGCACTTGGGAGGGATCGCCGTGAGTTCAAGGCCACCCTGGTCAGCCTGGGCTAGAGTGAGACCCTACCTCGAAAAAAAAATAATTTTTTAAAAATATTTTTAAAAGAGGGCTGGAGAGCTTGCTTAGTGGTTAGGGCACTTGCCAGCGAAGCCTAAGGACCCAGGTTCCATTCTCCAGGTCCCACATAAGCCAGATGCACATGGTGGCACATGCATCTGAAGTTCGTTTGTAGTGGCTGGAGACCCTGGCGTCCCCATTCTCTCAATCTTTCTATCTCTTTCTCTTTCATAAATAAATAAATATAAAATATTTTAAATAAAAATATTTTATTTTTATTTATTTATGAGAAAGAAACAGATAGAGAGAAAGAGAGAATGGGCACACCAGGGCCTCTAGCACCGCATAGGAACTCCAGACACAAGTACCCCCTTGTGCATCTGGCTTACATGGGTCCTAGGGAATTGAACTTGGGTCCTTAGGATTCACAGGCAAATGCTGTAACCCCTAAGCCATTTCTCCAGTCCTAAAATAAAATATTTTTTAAAAATAATTATTATTTTACTTTTTTCTAAAAAAGAGAGACAGCCATGTGTGGTGGCACACACCTTTAATCCCAGCACTCGGGAGGCAGAGGTAGGAGGATCACCGTGAGTTCAAGGCCACCCTGAGACTACATAGTGAAGTCCAGGTCAGCCTGAGCTAGAGTGAGACCCTACCTCGAAAAAACAAAAAATAAATAAATAAAAAAGAGAGACATATGAGCATCAGCGGGGCCTGGAAGATCCATGACCTTTGACTGGCAGAGAGAGGGTTAGGAGAATCTCAGGGCATGGGGTGAGGTAAGCGGTCACTGCCAGCTTGGTGGAGGAGGCGAGGCTATGAGCTAGCTCAGTGCAGACTGGTATGAGGATGGGCAGAGGGAGTGGAAACCCTCCTCCCGCTCACACACACAGGAGGGAGGAGAGAGGGAAGGGACAGGCCAGGCGAGGGGCCTGGGAGTGAGGCTGATCCAGACAGGAGATGAAGGCTCAGGATCAGGGAGGAGCTCAGCTCTTCTGCTGCTAGGAGACCAGCTGCCCCAGAAGCCCAGCTTAGAGCCCCACCTTAGCTCTCAGGTTTCTGCCCTACCTGGGGACCAGGACTTTGGCGTTGGGGCCCACAAGCCTGAGGGTGATGCTCAGCTGCTCCCGAGGAAGACAAGCCAGGGGCTGAGGTCTCAAAGGGACCGTGGTCCCCACAAAGATCCCCAGCTGGCTCTCCTTCCGTCTCCCCCAGGACCTGTGAAAGTGGTAGGCTCACAGTGTTAGATTTTTGGGGTTCACAATGGAGAGCCAAGACAGACCGCTTCTTGGATCTAATACTTTGCTGTAATGGGCTGGATAAGGCGCTTGCTGGTGAAGCCTAACGGACCTAGGTTGGACTCCCCAGAACCTAAGTTAGCCAGACATACAAGGTCACGCATGTGCCCAAGATAGCACACCCAGTTCAATTGCAGTGGTTGAAGGCATTGGCATGCCTATTCTCTCTCTCTCTCACTCTTATAAATAAATTTAAAAAAAATTTTTTTTTGAGATAAGGTCTTCCTCTAGCCCAGGCTGACCTGGAATGCACTATGTAGTCTCAGGGTGGGCCTCGAACTCACGGCGATCCTCCTACCTCTGCCTCCAGAGTGCTGTAAAAAAAAAAAAAAAAAAATTAAGACTGTTGTAACCGAGAAGAGGGAGAAAGGAGAGAGAGAGACAAATAGAAGGGACAGGGAAAGAGAGTGCATGCACCAGAGGAAAAGAGAGAGGAGGAAAGAGGTGTTGCGCGTCCCCAAGAAGCAGGAGATCCGGAAAAATCGAGTATGAGCCAGGAAATGGGTTTTATGGGAAGAGGCTAGAAACTGCTGTGAGGGAGGGGCCTTGGGTGGTGGGCAGTGGTATGGGCTGGGGGAAAGCGACCTTCTCTCCTTTTGGTTTTTTGAAATTTTTTTATTATTTTTATTTATTTGAGAGTGATAGAGAGAGAAGGAGGCAGATAGAGGGAGAGAGAATGGGCCCGCCAGGGCCCCGAGCCACTGCAAGGGAACTCCAGACGCGTGCACCCCTTTGTGCATCTGGCTAATATGGGTCCTGGGGAATCGAGCCTGGAACCGGGGTCCTTAGGCTTCACAGGCAAGCGCTTAACCTCTAAGCCATCTCTCCAGCCCCCTTCTCTCCTTTTAACCCAGAGGTAACCCAGGAGGCAGTCCCAGGGAGGGTGGGTCCGGAGCTCTGAGATGAGAGTCATGGCAGGCTGACAGACTGACTGGCTAGGTCCACCACATGGTCAGTATATTCATCGAGATGTCCTCTTTGTCCCTGCCCGTGCTGGACGCTGAAGGGTTCTACAAGGAGGCCTTTGTACCCGGGCCTGGAAATCAATGAGGGGGTCTTCCTGCCCCGATCTGAGCACCTGACACTCCCTTTCCTCAACCCATTCCAACCTAAAGGGTCAATTTGCTGCAAATCAAACGGGCAGAGGCAAGATAAGAAGGCCAGCTGGCGAGGCTCCTGCATGGCAGGCACTGGCGACCGGACAGCTCCTTCCAGAGGACCCCTAAAGAGAAACCCTTGCCCCTGGAAGGGCCTGCCCATCCCTCTGCACCCCTGAGTCTCCCCCACACACACACACTGCTCCCTGCTCTCCTAACAATTGAGAGGATGCTGAAGGCATAGATGTAGGGAGATGCCCCTCAACTTCTCCCCTTGCCCTCACCCCAGAGAAATCTCTGGTGCAGAGTCAAGATCCCCCACATCCCTCCCATCGGCTTCCCTCCTCCAGGGGGTGTGGCGGTTCTGAAGTCCACTCCCATCCCCAAGAGGGTATGCTCAAGCCTGGTTCCCCAGGGGCCCCGCTGTCCTGAGGGAGGGGGCTAGGAGGGAGGGAGCCATAACTCTCCCTGGCATCTGGCAGAATCCAGCTCTTTCCGCCCGCCGGGTGATGTCACCTATTGTTGAAGAAGGGGCTGTGCTGTTTATAGCCTTGTACTGCAGCTAGGGAGGGCAGCTGGCTGGCAGGCAGCGGGGAAGGAAGGCCGCTGTGGCTTTCCAAGACTGGGGCTCCTCACTCTTCTCTGGGGGCTACCTTAGAGGAAGGGAGAGGAGGAAGTAGAGGGCGAGGCAATGGGAAAGAGAAACAGGTAGGGAAGGAGGAAAGGAGAGAGAGATTGACTTCTGACTTCTCAAGGAGAGAGCCCGGGGATCCCAGGAGAAAGGCGGGGCAGCGGGAAGGAAGCCCCTCTCCCCAGTGGGCCAGCTCAGCATTTTTCTTTCATCTTCTATTCAAGCTCTTCCAGCCAGCATCTGCTTTCCATATCCCAATGATTATACCCCTCCTAGGGATGAAGTTCAATAGATAGTGTTTGCTGCAGGAAGCCATGGCTTCCATCTCAAGCACCACATACAGCGATGTACATCTGGAATCGCGGCCTCCCTGAAGTGGAGGCAAGATAGAGACACAAGATCATCCACTACATAGCAAGTTTGAGGCCAGGCCAGGGCTACATGAGACCCTGTTTCACAATCATAATAATTTCGTTGTTGGTTTTCCGAGGTAGGGTCTCACTGTATAGCCCAGGCTGACCTCGAATTCACTATGTAGTCTCAGGGTGGCCTTGAACTCACAATGATCCTCCTACCTCTGCCTCCCGAGTGCTGGGCTTAAAGGTGTGTGCCACCACACCCAGCTAAAAATGATCTTTGTAAAATTGAAAAAAAAAAAGATTAAGAGCCGGGCATGGTGGCACGTGCCTTTAATCCCAGCCCTCGGGAGGCAGAGGTAAGAGGATCACCATGAGTTGGAGGCCACCCTGAGACTACATAGTGAATTCCAGGTCAGCCTGAGCTAAAGTGTGACCCTATCTTGAAAAAAGAAAGATAATGCCCTCCCTAGTGAGTTGGGGTAGAAGGTCAGGGGTTTCAGCCCTGTCAGAAGCCACCACGCTCTGTCCCCCCCCCCCCAAGCTGGAAGAGCAGTTTCTTTTGCTGCTTGGGAGAGCTGTGGAGGAAGACAACTGACGGAAAAACTGTAGTGTGGCCAAAAAGTTAAGCACCAGGCTGCGCGTGCCCTAGGTTCGAATCTGGGCTCTGTGATCTTGAACCGTCTCCTTTACCTCCCTGGGCTGGTGTAAAATGGGGACTGTGTGGCTCATCACACGAGTCAAATCAAGGTCAAGCCAGTTCAGCTGTACTTAGAACTCCTACAACATTCACTGCTACTTTCTTCTCTTTTAAAATATTTCATTTCCCTCTCTCCCTCTTTCTCTCAAATAAACGAATAAAAATAAAAGGGCTGGAGGGATGGTTTCGTGGTTAAAGCACTTGCTTGCGAAGCCAAAGGACCCAGGTTTGATTCCCCAGGACCCATGTAAGCCAGATGCACAAGGGGTCCAAGCATCTGGAGTTCATTTGCAGCAGCTGGAGACCCTGGCATGCCCATTCTCTCTGTCTCTCAAATAAATGAATAAAAATAAAATAGAATATAAAATATTTAATATTTTATTTATTTATTTAAGAGAGGGAGAGGAAGAGGCAGATAAAGAGAAATGTCAGGAACTCCAGCCACTACAAACTCCAGACACATAAACCACCTTGTGCATCTGGTGTACATGGGTCCTGGGGAATCTAACCGGGGTCCTTAAGTTTCCCAGGCAAGTGCCTTAACCGCTAAGCCGTCTCTCCAGCCCTAATTTCTTCTCTTTACACAGGGACATAAGTTTTTAAAATAATTTTAGGGGCTGGAGAGATTGCTCAGTGGTTAAAGCACTTGCTTGCAAAGCCTGATGGTCTAGGTTCTGTCCCCACTACTCACATAAAGCCAAATGCACAAAGTGATGCATGCATCTGGACTTCATTTACAGTGGCACGAGGCCCTGGCACACCCATTCTCTACCCCTCTCTTTCTTTCTTTACAAATAAATAAAATATTTTAAAATAACAATAATTCTTGATATTTTTATTTATTTATTTGAGAGAGAGACAGAGAGAAAGAAAGAGAGAGAGAGAGGGAGAGAGGGAGAGAGAATAGGCATGCCAGGGCCTCTAGCCACTGCAAACAAACTCCAGACACATGTGCCACCTTGTGCATCTGGTTTACATGGATACTGGGGAATTGAACCTGGGTTTTTAAGCTTCACAAGCAAGCACCTTAACTGCTAAGCCATCTCTCTAGCCCAACAATAGTTTTACTTATATACTTACAAGCAAACAGAAAAAAAAAAAAAACATCCAACTGTTTTTTTGGTTGTTTTTTTTGTTTGTTTGTTTGTTTGTTTTTCAAGAAAGGGTGTCACTCTAGCCCAGGCTGACCTAGAATTCACTCTGTAGTCTCAGGGTTGCCTCCAACTCACCGCGATCCTCCTACCTCTGCCTCCTGAGTGCTGAATTAAAGGCGTGCGCCACCACACCCGGCACATCTAACATTTTAAAAAATATTTTAAAGTGTATTTTTATTTATTTGAGAGAGATTTTTAAAAAATGGACACTCCAGGGCCTTCAGCCTCTGCAAACAACCTCCAGACACATGTGCCATCTTGTTTATCTGGCTTATGTGGGTCCTGGGAAATCGAACTTGAGTCCTTTGGCTTTATACACAAGTACCTTAACCACTAAGCCATATCTCCAGGCCGTATCTAACATTTTTATTGTTGTTATTGTTGTTTTGCTGAGCATGGTGGCACACGCCTTTAATTCTAGCACTCGGGAGACAGAGGTAGGAAGATTGCCAGGAGTTCAAGGCCACCCTGAGACTATATAGTGAATTCCAGGTCAGCCTGAGCTAGAGCGAGACCCTACCTTGAAAAACCAAAAGAAGAATATTGTTGTTTCGAGGAGGGTCTCACTCTAGCCCAAGCTGACCTGGAACTCTGGAACTCCAGGCTGGCCTTGACATCTAAAATTTGACCTATAGGAAAGTTGTATATCATCCTTGTGCTGTAGAAATGGGTTAGCAATTAAGGTGCTTGTCTTCAAAGCCAAAGGCCCCAGGTTCAATTCCCCAGGACCCACATAAACCAGACTCACAAGTTGGGGCATATGTCTAGAGTTCATTTGCAGTAGCTGGAGGTCCTAGAGCACCCATTCCCTCTGTGTGTGTGTGTGTCTCTCTCTCTGATTCTCTTTCTCTCATAAATAAATAAAAATATATTCAAAACTAGGTGTGGTGGTGCACACCTTTAATCCCAACACTTGGGAGGCAGAGGCAGAAGGATCACCGTGAGTTCAAGTCCAGACTGAGACTACATAGTGAGTTCCAGGTCAGCTGGGCTAGAGAGAGACCCTACCTCGAAAAATCAATTTTTTTTTTCAATGCCAGACCTAGGAAGGGATGTGTCAGGTATCAAAAAGGGAATGTGGAGGCAAGACAATCAGAATTTTAAGGTCATCCTTGGAAATTGGAGGCTAGCCTGGGCTCTGCTTCAGAGAGACAGACAAAGCAATAGATATGTTGGCATCTGTCCTACAAGAATACTCACACCCATGCATAAATTGTGTTATAAGAATGGTCACTATGGGGTTGGAAAGATGGCTTAGTGGTTAAGGCACTTGCCTGCGAAGCCTAAGGACCCATGTTTGACTCTCCAGATCCCATGTAAGCCAGATGCACAAAGGTGAAGCAAGCACAAGGTCACACAAGCCCAGCAGGTACCACAAGCATCTGGAGTTCAAATGCAGTAGCTGAGGCCCTGGCGCACCAATTCTCTCTCTTACTTTCTCTATCTCTCTAAAAAAATTATTTTAAAGAATGGTCACTGTGAAATGAATTATAATTGGGAAATAGAAATGGGCAAATGCTGGTGTCATTAAGAGAGTGACCAGATTCATCTTAGGACAGTCATGCAACAGATATCTATAAAGCCATTTAAAAAGATAAGGTATGGGGCTGGAGAGATGGCTTAGCAGTTAAGGTGTTTACCTGCAAAGTCAAAGGACCTTGGTTCTATTCCCCAGGACCTACATAAACCAAATGCACAAGGACTGTGCATGCGTCTTGAGTTCGTTTGCAGTGACTAGAGGCCCTGGAGTGCCCATTCTCTTTCTCTCTCTCTGTCGCCCTCTTTCCTCTCTCAAAAATAAATAAAATAAAATAATTTTTTTTAAAAAGGTAAGGAATGGGGCTGAGCATGGTGGCGCACGCCTTTAATCCCAGCTCTTGGGAGGCAGATGTAGGAGATCGCCATGAGTTCGAGGCCAGACTGAGATTACATAGTGAATTCCAGGTCAGCCTGAGCTAGAGTGAAACCCTACCTTGAAAAAAAAAAAAAGGTAAGGTATGGGGGGGCTGGAGAGACGGCTTAGTGATTAAAGGCTTCCGTCTGCTAAGGCATCCCTGTAGGGTTGGGGATGGAGAGGAGGACCTGCCATGTGGGGCTCACAGAGGAGCTGGGCTAAGGAGAGTAGAAGGCAGGATTCTTTTAGGGGATGTGGAAGGGGGAGAAAGGCAAAGACAAGCTTTTTAGTTGGGCACTTACTAGAAGCTGCTCATGACGGCTCTGAGCTTGGTAAGAACACAAGAACAGTATGCCCACAGTAATGGCCTTTTTAAAAAAATTTTTTTTATTTTTATTTTTTTGGTTTTTTGAGGTAGGGTCTCACTCTAGCCCAAGCTGTCCTGGAATTCACTATGTAGTCTCAGAGTGGCCTCGAACTCACCACGATCCTCCTACCTCTGCTTTCCGAGTGCTGGGATTAAAGGCGTGCATCACCACGCCTGGCCCACAGCAATATTCTGTAGCCTCAGAGGCTTAGCAGAGAAAGTCTCCAGAGACCAAGGAGAGCTGCTGTCTGACCTCTCTCACCAAACCCCCGGGCCTTCCCCAGGCCATGAGTCCACCTCCCCAGGCCAGGACAAGCAGAAGTGGTGGTTGAAAGAATGTAGGAGCCAAAGGATAGGGAAGAACACTCTGGAATGCTGTCTTCCAGACAGAGTGGCAACTGTATTTATAACTACACAAGACCTGAATAATATGAGGGCAAAAAAAAAATGACATCAAAACAGAGAAGGAACCAGGTGTAGTGATACATGCCTTTAATTCTAGCACCAGGGAGGCAGGGGTAAGAGAATCACTGTGAGTTGGAGGCCAGCCTGAGACTACATAGTGAATTCCAGGCCAGTCTGGGCTAGTGTGAGGCCCTACCTTGAAAAATAAATAAATAAATAAATAAGAGGGTGCTGAGATTGTCCAATGGTTAGAGACACTTGCTTGCAAAGTCTGCTGTCCTGGGTTCAATTCCCCAGCACCACATAAGTCAGACAAAAAGTGGTCCGTGCATCTGGAGTTTGCAGCAGTATGAAGCCCTGCCCCCTCACACATACTTGCAAACAAATAAAAATATTTTTAGCACTGGAGAGATGGCTTAGCGGTTAAGGTGCTTGCCTGCAAAGCCTAACAACCTGAGTTCAATTCTCCAGTACCCACTTAAAGCCAGATGCATAAAGTGGCACATGTGTATGGAGTTCATTTGCAATGGCTGGAGGCCCTGGTGCACCCTTTCTTTCTGTCTATCTCTGTTCTTCTCTCTCTCTCTCTCTGCTTGCAAATATATAAAATTATTATTATTATTTTGGTTTTTCGAGGTAAGGTCTCATTCTAGCTCAGACTGACCTAGAATTTACTATGTATTCACAGGGTGGCCTCGAACTCACGGTGATTCTCCTACCTCTGCCTCCTGAGTGCTGGGATTAAAGGCATGCGCCACCACACCTGGCTCTATAAAATTATTAATGAATATTTTTAAGGCTGGAGAGATGGCTGAGTGGTTAAGGAGGAGATGGCTGAGTGGTTAAGGAGGTTACATGAAAAGCCTAATGACCTGGATTTGATTCCCCAGTACCAGATGCACAAAATGGCACATGCATTTGGAGTTCATTTGCAGTGGCTAGAGGCCCTGGCACATTCTCTCTCTCTCTTTCTTTCTTTCTCTCTCTCTCTCTCTCTCCTTGCAGATAAATAAATAAATATTTTTTAAAAATATTTTTTTTGAATAATGAAATCCTGCTGTCCCAGAAAGAGGGTCATCTGTGGCACCCCCTGCCTCTGCCCACCCACCAAAGCCCTGGATTCCCTTTTGCAGGTGCGGATCTGGGAGATCCCTGAGGGTGGCCTGAAACGGAACATGACCGAAGCACTCCTGGAGCTACACGGGCACAGCCGACGTGTAGGGCTGGTCGAATGGCACCCTACCACCAATAACATCCTATTCAGCGCTGGCTATGACTACAAGGTGTGCAGCTAGGATGGCGGTGGGGGGAGGGGCGGGCGGGGGAGCCTGGCCAATGCTGGCCCAGTGAGGATTGGGGAGCGCGAGTCAACCACGTGAACCAGTGTGACCTGTCCATTCATTCATTCACCCACTGCACAAGCCTGAGCATCTCCCATGCACCCATCATCCCTAAGCGCATGGCAGCTTGAGGTATCTTTCCTGTCTATGGTGTTTTGTGGACTGGACGGAAATGCCCACACCCTCTGCATGGCAACTCCCCGACCAAGACGTGGCCGCTGTCCTGCAGAACCAGGGAGCGCTCCAAGGTGCCGGTGGGGGAGGGGAGAGAATGGAGCTGCGCGCTTGACCCCCAGCAAGCCCTCAAAAAGAAGTGTGTTGAGGGCTGGAGAGATGGCTTAGCAGTTAAGTGCTTGCCTGTGAAGCCTAAGGACCCTCGGTTCGAGGCTCGATTCCCCAGGACCCACGTTAGCCAGATGCACAAGGGGGCGCACGCGTCTGGAGTTCGTTTGCAATGACTGGAGGCCCTGGCGCACCCATCCTCTCTCTCTCTCTCTCTCTCTCTCTTTCTCTCTCTCTCTCTCTCTGCCTCTTTCTCTGTCTGTCGCTCTCAAATAAGTAAATAAAAATAAAGAAAAAATTAAAAAAAAAGAAGTATGTGGAGTGCTGGAGAGATGGCTTAGCAGTTAAGGCAATTGCCAGCAAAGCCAAAGGACCCAGGTTCCATTCCCCAGTACCTACGTAAAGCCAGATGCACATGGTGACACATGTGTCTAGAATTCGTTTGCAGTGGCTAAAAGCACCCATTCTCCTGTTCTCTATCTGCCAGTTTCTCTCAAATAAAATATAAATATAAAATATATATAAATATAAATATAAATAAATATAAATATAAAATATAAATAAAATATATATATATATATAGTGTGGTGAGCTGGGGCAGTAAAATGCTTGTCACACAAGCATGAGGACCAATTTGGGTCCCCAGTACCCATATAAAAGGCGGACATGAAGACATACACCTGAAATCCTAGAGCTGGCAAGGTAGAGACAAGAGGATCCCTGGGGCTCTCTAGTCACAGTCTAGCTGAATCAGTGGGCTCCAGGTTCAATTCCCCAGTACCCACATAAGACAGATGCACAAAGTAGCACATGTGTCTGGAGTTCATTCACAGTAGCTGGAGGCCCTGGCATATCCATTCTCTCATCTATCTATCTATCTATCTATCTATCTATCTATCTATCTGCCTCTTTCTCTCAAATAAATAAAATATTTTTAAAAAATCAACCTGAGGTGAGCTGGAAATAGAGCTCAATGGAAGAGCACTTGCCTAATATATATGAGGGCCTAGTTAGTGCTTTGGAAAAATAAGGGAAAGAGCCGGGCGTGGTGGCGCATGCCTTTAATCCCAGCACTCGGGAGGCAGAGGTAGGAGGATCGCTGTGAGTTCGAGGCCACCCTGAGACTCCATAGTGAATTCCAGGTCAGCCTGGGCTAGAGTGAGACGCTACCTCAAAAAACCAAAAAAAAAAAAAAAAAAAAAAAGAAAGAAAGAAAGAAAGAAAAAGAAAATCAATTCCAGCACTCAGGAAGATGAAGTAGGGCTGCGGTAAGTTCAAGGCCAGCTCGGGCTACAGAGGGAGTTCCAGGTCAGCCTGGGCTAGAGTGTGACCCTCCTTCACAAAACAAAGGGAGCTGTGACAAGCCTAGGCTTTTTTCTTTTTTTTTTTTCTTGTCTGTGGCAAAAGACAAGTTTAGGCTGAGGCTGGGGCGGGGACCTGTCCAAGGACGTTTTCAGCGGGTGTGTGTAACCGGGATGTATCTGCCCTTCTGTACAGAACCCAGCGCGGACCACTTCTCGCAGGGTCAGGGGGTGTAGATTAAACACAGACGCCCCGGCCACAAGCAGCGGCTGACCCCCGCCTCCTGCCCTTCTGCCTTCCCAGGTCCTCATCTGGAACCTGGACGTGGGCGAGCCCGTGAAGATGATCGACTGCCACACGGACGTGATCCTCTGCATGTCCTTCAACACGGACGGCAGCCTGCTCACCACCACGTGCAAGGACAAGAAGCTGCGCGTGATCGAGCCCCGCTCGGGCC
The DNA here is from genome assembly GCA_036346955.1 of Dipus sagitta. Classification (NCBI taxonomy): domain Eukaryota; kingdom Metazoa; phylum Chordata; class Mammalia; order Rodentia; family Dipodidae; genus Dipus; species Dipus sagitta. The sequence goes on from CM070780.1 coordinate 16,249,972, forward strand.
GTGTTCTGCAGGTGAGACCCCACATTTTGTTGAGGAGCGAGGAGGTATTGGGGCGGGTCTGGGGCTCTGCTTTCAGCCGAGCCCAGAAGAGAGGAGCTGTGCTGAGACCCTCTTCTTATGCACCTCATCAGTGCCCACTGCCCGGCCTGTCTGCTGGGGGGTGCGGGGGGGGGGGCTTTCTCTGCTCATAGGAATTCTGCCTTGTGGGGATGGAGGAACTGAGGACCCTTTTCTGCCCCCATTGCAACCTCCTCCTCCTCCAGATGAACTCTGGACTGCTCTGGTAAGCTTTCAGTGTATCAGTTCCTTAAGACTTAACCATGGGGCTGGAGAGGTGGCTTAGCGGTTAAGCGCTTGCCTGTGAAGCCCAAGGACCCTGGTTCGAGGCTCCATTCCCCAGGACCCACGTTAGCCAGATGTACAAGGGGGCGCACACGTCTGGATTTTTTTGCTGGAGGCCCTGGTGCGCCCATTCTCTTTCTCTATCTACCTCTTTCTCTCTCTGCCTGCCACTCTCAAATAAATAAATTAAAATTACATTTATATTTTAAAAAAGAGTTAACCATGTCCCATCATGGGCAGAGTGGGAGGGGACTTTCAACTCACTGCCCGTCCGGAAACAAATGACTCAGGGGCAGCATCCCCAGCAGCGGCACCAGCTCGGGAGGGGTGGTGAACCTGAACTCTACATCTTGGGCGTAAGAGATTGTGTACTATGTGGGAATAGCCAATGATAATTTCTTGGGCATCTTATTAGGTGTCAGTTGTAGAATAGAAAATCTAAATGAAATGTGGCGATTACCCTACGCAAGAGAGATTGACACCCAGGGCGTGGTGGTGCACGCCTTTAATCCCAACACTCGGGAGGCAGAGGTAGGAGGATTGCCGTAAATTCGAGCCACCCTGAGACTCCATAGTGAATTCCAGGTCAGCCTGGGCTACAGCGAGATCCTACTTTAAAACAACAACAACAACAAAAAAAGCCAAAAAAAAAAAAAAAGAGCTGAGTGGATTGGTTGAGAGGGGAAGGGGATATGATGGAGAGTGGAGTTTCAAAGGGGAGAGTGGGGGGAGGGAGGTAATTACCATGGGATATTGTTTACAATTATGGAAGTTGTCAATAAAAAATATAAATTAAAAAAAAAAGAGCTGGGTGTGGTAGCACACCCATTTAATCCCAGCATTTAGGAAGCACTGAGAGTTCAAGGCCAGCCTAAGACTACATAGTGAATTCCAGGTCAGCCTGGCCTAGAGCAAGACCCTACCTTGAAAAACTAAAAATAAATAACTAAATAAAAAAGAAAGGAATGAAGGAAGGGAGGAAGCCAGGCATGGTGACTCACAGCTATAATCTCAGCACTTGAGAGGTGGAGGCAGGAGAATCTGGAGTCCAAGGTCATCTTTAGCTACAAAGTAAATTTAATGCCAGCTTGGAGTAAAGGCTCTAAGGAAAGAAGGTAGGAAATGGCTCTGTGGTTAAAGGCACTTTGCTTGCAAAGCCTACTTGCCCAAGCTCAACTCCCCAGTACCCACATAAAACCAGATGCACAAAGTAGTACATATGTAGGAAGTTTGCTTGTGGCTGCAAGAGGCCTCGGCACACCCATACTTTCTCTCTCACCCAAATAAATAAATACATAAATATGTTTTTTAAAGAGGCTGGGGAGGTGGCTGCACAGCTAAGGCACTGCCTGCAAAGTCTAACAACTGAGGTTTGATTCCCCAGCACCCACATAAAACCAGATGCACTAAGTGGTATATGCGTCTGGACTACGTTTGCATCAGCTGGAGGCCCTTGCATGCCTATTCTCTCTGTCTCTCTTCTCTCTCTCTGCTTCCAAATAAAGAGTTTTTTTTTTTTAAGTTCTGGCGGTGGAAGGGTTGCTGGAGAGACAGTTTAGTGGTTAGTGGTTAAGGCACTTGCCTGAGACACTAAAGGACCCAGGTTCAACTCCCCAGAACCCACGTAAGCCAGAAGCACAAGGTGATGCTTATGCATAAGGTCACACATGTGTACAAGGTGATTCACGCATCTGGAACTCAACTGCAGTGGCTAGAAGCCCCAATGCACCAATTCTTCTCTCTCTCTCTCTCTCATAAAAATAAAATATTAAAAAGTGTGGGCTGGAGAGATGGCTTAGCGGTTAAGGCACTTGCCTGCAAAGCCAAAGGACCCAGGTTCAATTCCCCAGGACCCATTTAAGCCAGATGCAGAAGGGGATACACACATCTGGAGTTCATTTGCAGTGGGTTGGAGATCCTGGTGTGCCCATTCTCTCTCTCTCTCTCTTCTTTCTCTCCTTTTTTCTCTCTGCCTATTTCTCTCTCTTATGAATAAATAAATAAAAAATATATATATTTTTAAAAGTGCTGACAGGACTGGAGACATGGCTCAGCAGTTTAGGCACTGGCTGGCAAAGCCAAAGGACCGAGGTTGGATTCCCCAGGACCCACATAAAGCCAGATGCACAAGGTGGTGCATGCGTCTGAAGTTCATTTGCAGGCCCTGGCAGTTCTCTATCTATCCATCCATCTATCTACCATCTATCTATCTACCTATCTGCCTCTTTTTCTCTCTAAAATGAATACATAAAATATTTTTTTAAAAATAAAGTCAGTACAGCTCCCTGTTTGATGCTAGTGTTTGTAGTGCTTACCCACACTTAATTAGGGCTCACTGTGTGGCATACACTTGCAGGGTTTATTAATAATGTCACAGTTGGTCCTCAGGACACCCCTCCACGGTAGGCACTGACCCCTCCCCATTTCACATACAAGAATGCTAAGCCTTAGTTTAACTAGGCCTGACCAACCTGCATTCCAAGTAGCTATGAATGCAGAGCAACACATTTGTAGATGACAACATAATGTCGAAAGATCGGACACCCTTGGTAGAGATTTGAATCTCACAGTTAGAGCTAGAGTTCCAACCCGGAACTCATGCTGAAAAGACAGAACGCTGGAGCACAGAGAGCCAAACCCCTAACTTACGGATGAGGACAAGACCCCAGAGGTGGGCTGGAGAGATGGCTTAGGGCTGGAGAGATGGCTTAGCAGTTAAGTGCTTGCCTGTGAAGCCTAAGGACCCCGGTTCGAGGCTTGATTCTCCAGGACCCACGTTAGCCAGATGCACAAGTGGGCGCACGCGTCTGGAGTTCGTTTGCTGTGGCTGGAAGCCCTGGCGCACCCGTTCTCTCTCTTTCTCTCTATCTGCCTCTTCCTCTCTCTGTCACTCTCAAATAAATAAATAAAACTGAACAAAAAAAAATTTAAAAAAAAAAAGACCCCAGAGGCAGTGAGGACTTCTCCTAGGTTGCACTTTTGTTTATTTGTTTATTTAATTTTGGCAGAGCTGAGGCTAAACCTCAGAGGAAGTGATGCCAGCCTAGATCTGTGGGCTGTCTTGCTAGCCTCTTTTCCAACCTGATTGGGTTCACCTGGGAAAGAACAATGGTGAGGTTGGAGGAACTGCAGCATCCTGAGCTGACAGACACAGGATGGGGGACAGGAGCACTCAGTTAAGAAGGAGAGGTTGGAGAGGTTGCTCAGTGGTTAAGGCACTTGCCTGCAGGACCTAACAACCTGAGTCTGACTCCCCAGTATGAACATAAAGCCAGATGCACAAGGTGGCACGTGCGTCTGGAGTTCGTTTGCAGCAGCTAGAGGCCCTGGTGCACCCATTCTCTCTCTCTCTGTCTCCTTCCTCTCTCTCTCTCTGTCCTTGCAAATAACTAAAAATATTTTTACCAAAAAGAAAGAAAGAAAGAGTGAGTTAGTGTACCATGAAGTAGCCACAATGTCCTAGTCCTCAAAATGGGGATAACGAGGCTGGGGGTGTGGTTGGTAGAGGGCTTGCCTAGCATACCCAAAGCCCCGGGAGTTCTATCCCCAACACGGCCTGAACTAGCATGCAGTGGTGCGCGCCAGCAACCCCAGCACTGGGAAGGTGGAGGCAGGAAAAGGAGGGCAACGATTCCTTCCAGTGGATGTCGTAGGGAAGATGAAAAGAGTTGCCATGGCGATAGCATGTGATCCCATGTGGAAGTTCACCCCTCCCTCTCTGTTTTGGGCGCTCTGAGCAATGAAGAGGCCTGGCTTCCTGGGCCCCACAGCATCTGCGCTAGTCTCCTTGGCTGTAACAAATTGTCGTAATCTAGATGGCCTAAAGCAGCAGCAACTTGTTCCTTCACAAGTCTAGGGGCCAGGTGTCCCAAAGCAGGGCGTCTGTAGGGGCATCTTGCCTCCCTCCAGACATGCTAGGAGAGAATGTGGTCTTTTTGTTATTATTATTATTTATTTTAAAAGCTTTTTTTTTAATTTATTTGAGAGAGAGAGAAAGAGGCAGAGAGAGAGAAAATGGGCTCCCCAGGGCCTTCAGCAGCTGCAAACAAACTCCAGATACCTGCGCCACCTTGTGCATCTGGCTTAGGTGGGTCATGGGGAATCATACCTGGGTCCTGGGCTTCAGAGATGGCTTAGCGGTTAAGTGCTAGCCTGTGAAGCCCAAGGGCCCCGGTTCGAGGCTCGATTCCCCAGGACCCATGTTAGCCAGATGCACAAGGGGGCACACGCGTCTGGAGTTCGTTTGCAGTGGATGAAGGCCCTGGTGCATCCATTCTCTCTCTTTCTCTCTCTCTGTCTCTCTGCCTCTTTCTTTCTCTCTCTGTCACTTTCAATTAAATAAATAAAAATAAATAAGCAAAAAAAAAATTTAAAAAAAACCCTGGGACCTTTGGCTTTGCAGGCACCCACCTTAACCCATAAGCCATTTCTCCAGCCCTAGTCTTTGTTTTTGTTGTTATTTTGCTTTGTTGAGAAAGAGTCTCACTGTGTAGCCCAGGCTGGAGCTCCAGCGCCCTTTGTAACCTAGGCCGGCCTGTCACATGGGATCCTTCTGCCTCGGCCTTCCGACCGCTGGATTCCTGGTGTGGTCTTGTCTCCGTCAGCTTCCGGTGGTCCCTGGCTTCTGTGGCTCGTAGCAGCACCACTCCAGTCTCCACCTCCGTGGCCGTGGCCCCATCACCTCCTCTGTTGCCCGTATAAGCTCACCTCTTTCTTACAATGTCACTGGCCTTGGCATTTAGAGTTTACCTGGATGAATCACAGCCACTTCTTCATCTCTGGATCCTGAGCCAAATTGTACCTGCAAGGACCATTTGTTTTTGTTTTTTTTTCCTTTCTAAGTAAGGGGGACTGGAGACGTAGCTCCGTCAGTAGAGTGCTTGCCTAGCATGCCCGAAGAAAGCTCTGAGCTGAGTCCCCAGCGCTGCGCAAACCAGGTGTGGCGAAACACTCCTGTAACCGCAGCATTTAGAAGGTAAAAGCAAGGGGATCAGAAGTGCAGAGTCATCCTTGGCTCAGATCAAGTTTCAGGGCTAGCCTGGGGTATACGAGCCAGGTATGGCAGCTCACATCTACCATCCCAGAGCGAGCCTGGGCTAGAGTGAGATGAGAGAGAAGCTCCTCAGCGGGAGCAGGACGTGAATATCTTGAGCCACCTTTCGGTCCAGCTTGCTATAGAACCCACGTGCCAGGGTCGTTTGCTGACCCACGCTCTCTGTCCCCACCAGGAGGCAAACTGCAAAAACCACCGAGTGAACCGGGTGGTGTTCCTGGGCAACATGAAGCGTCTCCTCACGACGGGGGTCTCCAGGTGGAACACCAGGCAGATCGCCCTCTGGGACCAGGTCAGCGTGGGGAGGCCGACAGGAGGACGGGGGCGGGGGTGGGGGTGGGGACAGGCAGTCTAGACCTGAGCACCTGAGGTCTCCACTTCCCAGACCGGGGCAAGAGCAGAGTGAGGTCTGTGGTCTGGATTTTTCTAGAGCTTCCACTCCAGGAGGAGGCAGAAGGAGAGACCGGAAAAAAGGAAAGGACTGGAATGAGGCTCACGTGGTGATGGGGGAATGGACCAAGAGGTGATACGTCCAAAAGTCTCCAATCCTTACCCATCCTTGGGTGGAGAATAGACAAGACAGGGCCAATCCCATTGGAACGTATATGCTCACAGACTGTTCAGAAATATGCACGTGGAAATTTATGTAAATATTTATGTAAATATGCATGGTGGGGCACGCCTTGAATCCCAGCACTCGGGAGGCTGAGGTAGGAGGATGGCTGAATTTGAGGCCAGCCTGGGACTAATTCCAGGGGAGCCAGGGCTAGAGCAAGGTCCTACCTTGCAAAACCAAAAAAGAAAGAAAGAAAGAGAGGGAGGGAGGGAAGGAGGAAGGAGAAATAGAGAGAGAGAGAAGAAAAAGAAGAAATAAGCATGTATTTATACACACCAATACCAAGTGTTAGGCACCCAGGACTCCCCCCCCCCAAGGAAGCGGAGTCAGCACTTTCACGCGGGGAGCAGGTGCTGAGCTTGGGCCCCCCCTGTGCTTGGCACCACCCCATCAGCACCCGCGTGCGCCCATGTTCCAGCTGTGGCCTCCAGCTGGGCCTGGCTGGCCTGCTGGTGGGTTTTCCAGGTGGTGGGCACCTGTGCGCAGCCTCCTGTGCCATCCTCTCAACCTGAGCGCCACACAGGCCAGTGAGCAGGCCGCGGAGGTTGGCAGTGGGCGTGGGAAGAATGGAAAGCTCGAGCCTCTGTGTCACTTGAGGCCAGGCCTGTTACACCGGGGACAGAAGAGAGGTGTTGCCTAAGGCCATACTGCATACCTGCCGTGTTCTGAGGAGAGCTTCAGGGACTCGATGGGACAGGACGGAAGGGCAGTGGGCAGGCTGGGTTTGAGTGAAAGGAGGCACCCCAGAAAGGCTCTGAGGGTGTCACCAGGAAGCAGCCTTCTAAGAGACCTGGGTAGAGGTGGAGCTTGGGACTTTGAGACGCTGCCTGGCCACACCTTCGAGATGCTGACCTTCTCTGTGAAGGTTGGCCCAGAGCTCCAGAGAGACCCAGAGACTTAATGTGGGGACACGTAGCAAGCCGTGGGAGGGGACATTGAGAACAGGTCCCCAAACCCTACCTTTCAGGACTGTGCTCTGCCCTGTGGGAGGAGATTGTCTGTCTCTAAAGAGTTCTTGGCTTAACAGGGTTGTAGCTCTGGCCGCTTCTGTGGAAGCTTCTGTGGTGGGATGTGGGCCGGTGATGCGGCCTCCTTCCTGGACACAGGCTGATGTGCCCCGCTCTCCCGGCAGGAGGACCTGTCCATGCCGTTGATTGAGGAGGAGATCGATGGTCTCTCTGGCCTCCTGTTCCCCTTCTACGATGCTGACACCCACATGCTCTACCTGGCTGGAAAGGTAGTGGGGGTGGTACTGGACAGTGGGAGACGGCATCCCCTGTGGGACCCCTGCTCCTGCCTTACCCCCCCCCCCCCGAGAGCCAGCCTAACGTCTGTGGCTCTCAAATCCACCTCAACGCTTGGCTCTCACCTCTTCCACCTACATCCCATCACTCTTACTGAAGTGGCAGGGACTGGGCACTCCTTACAAGGGTGAGTTGGAGTGGGATTTTGCATGGGGATAAAGATCCAAGCCTGAAGCACAGTGACCAATGGCAGAATGTGAAATACCCATCACAGGGGCTGGAGAAGATGGCTTGGCGGTTAAGGCGTTTGCCTGCAAAGCCAAAGGACCCTGGTTCGATTCCCCAGTACCCACGTAAGCCATATGCACAAGGAGGCACATGTGTCCAGAGTTCATTTGCAGTGGCTGGAGGCCCTGGCATGCCCTTTTTTATTTTTTTTCTCTCTCCCTCTTTCTCTCTCAAATAAACAAATAAATAATATATTTTAAAATGCCTAGTCACATTGGTGAACATGGCCTTGTTTGTCAGAGAGGCTGTACACATATCCCACCACATACACCGTGTATATACACACACAGATACACAACAGCACACACATATGCACCATATATCACACACATATACATCACATCACACCACACATCCACACATGACCCACTACACCCACATACATACATACACATATATATCACACATATACACACACCAAATCACACACACACCACACAACATCTATCTTAAATTATTTATTTGAGAGCGAGAGATCGAGCAGGGCGCTCCAGGGCCCCCAGCCACCGCAAACAAACTCCGGAAGCATGCGCCACCTTGTGCATCTGGCTTACTTGGGTCCTGGGGAATTGAACCCGGTTCCTTAGGCTTTGCAGGCAAGCGCCTTAACCACTAAGCCATCCCTCCAGCCCAGCATCTCCGTTTTATCCCCAGACTTCTGACCAGCTCTGCGCTCCCTTCTGCCCCACGTCCCTTACAGCCTCTCTCCTGTCCCCAGGGGGATGGCAACATCCGCTACTATGAGATCAGCACGGAGAAACCCTACCTGAGTTACCTCATGGAGTTCCGCTCCCCTGCCCCTCAGAAAGGCCTAGGTAAGGGGCCCAGAGGCCACAGAGCTGCTGTACACAGGAGACTGGGTGGTTTGGGCTTGTGGATCAACACCCCCACCCCCACCCTGCACCACCTTAAATGGCAGGAGGACCCATGGACAATTGAGAATGGCATCCATGGGTGCTGTCCTTGGGCAGGTCAGCTGGCCCCCTGCAGCCGGGCCTGTCGCTCATGGCACGGGCCCCTCCATCTCTGCTTGGCAGCAACCCGCAGGATACAGGTTAGGAGTCTCTGGGGCTGACATGGTGGGAAGTGGCTCAGTGGCTAACTTCAAAGCAGGGGCCAGACCAACCCCTGCCTGAGGCTCTGAAAGCAGGACTGCAGCCCCAGCAGCAGCCTCGGGCCTTGCCCAACAGGGCAGGAAGAAGTTCCGCTCAGAGGAGGAGGCAGAGTATTGTGAGTTCAAAGCCAGCCTGGGTTACATGGTTAGACCCTGTCTCAAACCAGGGTGGGTGGTAAGGATGTGGTTCAGTGGGTACAGTGCTTGGCTAGCATGCACAAAGCCCTGGCCTTAATCCCCAGTACCACATACACACATACCTGCACGGTAGTGCAGGTCTGTAATCCCGGCTTTCAGGAGGTAGAGGCAGAGGATTGTGAGTTCAAGGCTAGCCTGGGCTGTGTAGATAGTGAGACTGCAATTGCAAAAAAGAAGGAAAGGGGGGGGCTGGAGAGATTGCTTAGTGGTTAAGGTGCTCACCTGCAAAGCCAAAAAACTCAGGTTCGATTCCCCAGGACCCACGTTAGCCAGATGCACAAGGGGGCGCACGCATCTGGAGTTCGTTTGCAGTGGCTGGAGGCCCTGGCGTGCCCATTCTCTCTCTCCCTCTTTCTCTGTCAAACAAACAAAGAAAAATAAAATAAAGGTTTAAAAACAAAGAAGAGAGAGGGAAAGGGGAGGGGAAGGGGAGAAAGGAGGAAGAAGGGAAGGAAGAGGACAGGAGACTGTGCTGGCTCCTGAGGGGAGAAGTGATCGGGAGGGGCAGGGGGAGGCAGGAAGGCCACTTAGGCAAGAGAGGCTTGGATGAGCCGGGAGTGTGAACTGCAGAGTCAGCAGTGCCGGGCTAAGATGTCACGTGTGGCAGGTGCAGAGCAGAGCAAGAAGCGAGGCGTCAAAGGTGACTGTCACCTCGTCATCTTCCTCACCAGCAGCCACGGAGCTCCTGGCTATGAGCCTTTCCCCAAGTTCAGGAAGCTTAAATAGCTCAACCTCAACAGACAGTAGAGCTGCAAACATGTCCTCTGGTTCCAGAAATTCTTTTTCTCGTTTTACTTATTTATTTATTTGAAAGAAAGAGGTAGAGAAAGAAGCAGATAGAAGGAAAGAGAATGGACACACCAGGGCCTCTAGCCACTGCAAAGAAACTCCAGACCCATGCGCCACCTTGTACATCTGGCGTTACGTGGGTCCCGGGGAATCTAACTGGAGGAGTCCTTAGACTTTGCAGGCAAGTGCCTTAACCACTGAGCTATCTCTCCAGCGCCAGGAATTCTTGTGTGTGTGTATGAAGAGAGTAGCTTCCCGTTACAGAAGGGCATGCCCTAGAGCCCTCCTTACGTTCGGTTAGGGGAAGGGCATTCTGGCTGGCTGGCTGGCAGTGCTTGGCAAACTGCCAGGCAGGTGTGAGCAGTTTCGCTGTTCGTCTGTCTCCTGACCACCTCAGGTGGGGCCGCTTCTGCCAAAGGAATCGGAAGCTCGGAGTTTCTGAGTTGTCCAGAGACTCCTAGCTAGAAAGAGGGACAGCGTCTCAAATCAGACTCAATTTGTGGGACCCCAGAGCTGAGCTCCTTAGCACCATGTTACCCCGCCTCCTGGGAGTAGCTGTCCAGGAGACGCAGCACCTAGGGTCATAGAGGCTAGTGAAACCCACAAACGATGCAGGCTCACCCGCTGGCCATTCTAGAATGTTCAACAGCACAGCTATCACTTAGGCTACATGGAAACCTCTAGATGAATGGGAAATGGTCTTGCTTTCCTTCTTGTTTTCTCTTTTTTGTTGAATGCTTTCTTTTGTAAAATATATATTTTTTAATCTATTTATTTGAGAAAGGAAGAGGCAGAGAGATAGAGAGGGAGAGAATGGACACGCCTCCAGCCACTGCAAACAAACTCCAGATGCATGCGCCCCCTTGTGCATCTGTCTTACGTGGGTCCTGGGGAATTGAACCAGGGTCCTTTGGTTTTGCAGGCAAATGCCTTAACCACTAAGCCATCTCTCCAGCCCCTTTTTAAATATTTTATTTACTTATCTATGTATTTATTTAAGAGAGAGATAGAAAGAATGACAGAGAGAGAATGGGAGTACCAGGGCCTCTAGCCTCTACAAACGAACTCCAGATGCATGAGCCACCTTGTGCATCTGACTTACATGGGGTACTGGGGAATCGAACCTGGGTCCTTAGGCTTTGCAGGCAAGCGCTTTAACGGCTAAGCCATCTCTCCAGCCCTCCTTCTTGCTTTCTGAGGACTGAGACACAGAGACTTAGGGAAGGCAGTTCATTCCAGAAAGTGCTAGGCTCTGCAGCCCTGCCTTTGTCATACTGTGACCTTGGATCTTACCCTCTAAGCCTGGAGGAGGGATGTATAACAGGGGCGGACTAGATGCAAATAGTCTGTAGTCCTCCTGGTTCTGTTTTGTTTATTCATTCACTTATTTTTGTGAGTGCATGTTTGTTCGTGGTGGGGGCGGGCAGGCCATGGTCTCCTATTGCTGCCAGATGCATGCTCCACTTTGAGTCTGGTTTTCCATGGATGCTGGGGTATTGAACCATGGCTAGCAGACTTTGTAAAGCCTTTAAAGCTGAGCCATTTAATTCTCTTTTTACTTTATTTATTTATTTGAGAGAGAGAAAGAGGGGGAGAGAGAGAGAGAATGGGCACGCCAGGGCCTCCAGCCACTGCAAACGAACTCCAGATGCATGCACCCCTTGTGCATCTGGCTTACGTGGATCCTGGAGAGTTGAACCGGGATCCTTTGGCTTTGCAGGCAAACGCCTTAACCGCTAAGCCATCTCTCCAGCCCCCTCCTGGCTCTTAAAGAGCCCAGTTCTAAAGTGTGTACCATGCACAGGCATATCTGCCCCCTCCAGGGGCACGAGAAGTCACCATTTAGAGTACGAAGGCTGACTCGAGATATCGGGGACCCCTCTGTCTTTTGCATGGGACTGCCAGGCTTCTGTCTAGCTAAGAACATCAGGCAGTGAGTAGGGACGTGGAGGAGATAGTACAGGGACCCCAATGGAGCCATGTGCCTCTCCACAGGGGTCATGCCCAAACACGGGCTGGATGTATCAGCCTGCGAGGTCTTCCGATTCTACAAGCTGGTGACGCTCAAAGGCCTGATTGAGCCCATCTCTATGATTGTACCCCGGAGGGTGAGTGAGGCTGGGCCGGGCTGGGCAGGGCTCTGAGGGGGGCCCCCCCGCGTTGAATCCTACAAAGCAGAAGTCGGGAGGGGCTCAGGTGAGGTAGATGTTACGGTTAGGGTCTCCAAGCTCAAGCCGGGCAGGAGGGTGATGGACACTTTTTTGGGGGGGGAGGTATGTGGTCCGCTTACTCGTGCAATGGGGAAGTTCCAGGTAGGAGGCCCAGCGAAGGCTTGGGAGTGGGAAAACGAGAGGATGGCTGTAGGTCAGTAACAAGAACAGTGTGCTGGCCGGGTCTTGCTCAGAAGTGCTCCCCCACCCCGCGGCTAGCCCTCCTCTCCCTCTCCCCCCCCCCACTGCAGTCAGATTCCTATCAGGAAGACATTTACCCCATGACACCAGGCACGGAGCCAGCTCTGACCCCGGATGAGTGGCTGAGAGGCATCAACCGAGGTACAGCAGCGGGGGTCGGGGGGGCCCCCACAAAAGAGGCCAAGGCTTTGCATGCGCCCTGGTTCCCTTGCATGCCCTCCTGCCCGAATGTCCCCTCCCTCCCAGCCAGTCATCTGTCAAAATCGACGCGATGAGACACACTCGCTCATTAGTCCAACTTGTCACGGGACCGTCTGCCTTACCTTCCAGATCCCGTGCTGATGTCTTTGAAGGAAGGCTATAAGAAGTCTTCAAAAGTGGTATTTAAAGCTCCCATCAGAGAAAAGAAGAGTGTGGTGGTCAACGGCATAGATTTATTAGAAAATGTCCCACCCAGGACAGAGAACGAGGTAAGGGCTATAAGTTATTACCTCCACAGGCCCTGGATGAGCGAGAGCTTTCCACTGCAATTATGGACTTTGGGTCTGGGAGCTAGCTTCACTCTGGGGCACTTCTCTTCCAGTGACAGATGCCATAAGTAGCCTGCCCTTGGTTGGCGTCCGTTGCCTCTGACCTCAATAAATAGAGGCTGGGAAGCGAGGGATATACTGCCCCCCCCACACACACAACCTCAAATTCATTGCGGCAAAGTTGGGAATCTGTTTTCAAATCCATTTCGGAGTGATGCTGTCATGTGATGTTACAGGGATTGTAAATCACCAACAAACAGGGGGCGAGCCTGCATTTCAACCCTGCCTTTCTGCCTGACAGGCCTATCACACTTCCTGCCATTGTAGAAGACTAGCTATTCATATAAAAGGTTTCTTGTTTTGTTTTGTTTTTAATGGGAACAAACTCTGAAGCAACTGGAGGTAGGCCTTGTCCATGCCCCCCCCCTCAAGGCATCTCCTGCCAGCCTGTACCCCCAGGGCCAGATGCCAACACAGTTCAGCTCAACTGGCAGTCACAGGATGTGTACCCTGTGACGGGTTTATGCAGCGAGAGTGGTGATGGCTGCATAAAGCTGTCTGTGTGTGTGGATCCTGGCTCTGCCACTCCTAAGCTGGAACTGAGCAGTTCCTGACCTTTCCAGCGCCCTTTCCCCATGGAAACTTGGGGACATGAGATACTGTGACATTCAAGAGATGACACATTAAAAAAAAAAAAAAAGTCCATGGGGGGCTGGGGAAATGGCTTAGCGATTAAGGCATTTGCCTGCGAAGCCTAAGGACCCTGGTTCAATTCCCCAGGACCCACAGATGCACAAGGGGGCGCTCATACATCTGGAGGTCGTTTGCAGTGGCTGGAGGCCCTGGTGCGCTTATTCTCTCTCTCTCTCAAATAGATAAATAAAAAATATATGTATATTTTAAAAAGTCAGCCGGGTGTGGTGGCGCGCACCTTTAATCCCAGCACTCGGGAGGCAGAGGTAGGAGGATCGCCGTGAGTCGGAGGCCACCCTGAGACTCCATAGTAAAAATTCCAGGTTAACCAAAAAAAAAAAAAAAAAAAATTCAAAAGCCGGGCGTGGTGGCGCACGCCTTTAATCCCAGCACCCGGGAGGCAGAGGTAGGAGGATCGCCGTGAGTTCGAGGCCACCCTGAGACTCCATAGTGAATTCCAGGTCAGCCTGGGCTAGAGTGAGACCCTACCTCGAAAAACCAAAAAAAAAAAAAAAAAAATTCCAGGTTGGCCTGAGCTAGAGCAAAACCCTACCTCGAAAAACCAAAAAATAAATAAATAAATAAATAAAAGTCCAGCGATCTTCCTGGCTCACGCTCAACGAAAGGCCAGCGAGACGAGTTGTCTTGCTGTATAACACGTAATCCCAGGGCGAACTGACTTCCTCCCAAGAAGGTTTATCAGCTCACGGTTTCTGTGGGTGTCTGTGGCACAAGTCTCTCCCGTGAAACTGCAGCTACAACACACGCTGGGGCCGCAGTCACATCGGAGGGCTCCACTGAAGAAGGACCTTGGGCATTTTTAGACATGCTCAGACATTCATTCACAGGGCTGCTGACAGGACTTTTGTCCTCACAGGCTGTGAGACCGACGGCCTCAGCGGCCGGGGGCTTTGCACAGGTTCTGACTCTGTAATAACTTCACCCTGGGGCAGCTCTCCCCCGGGGCTTCCCTCGGAGCATGGAGCAAGAGAGGGTGTCCCAGATGGAAGCTGAGGTCTTTTTGTCATCTGACCTGGAAAAGATACTTCATCACTTTTGCCATAAGAAAATATTTTATTTACTTGAGAGAGAGTGAGAGAAAGAGGCAGAGTGTGGGGAGGCAGAGAATGGGCTTGGCAAGGCCTCCAGCCACTGTAAACAAACCAGATGCACAGCATCTAACTGACACGGGGCTCTGGGGAATCGAACCTGGGTCCTTAGACTTTGCAGGCAAGTGCCTTAACCGCTAAGCCATCTCTCCAGCCCCTATATTCTGTTGCTTGAAGCAAGCCGTTAGGTCCAGCCTGCCCTTGAGGGGTGAATAACAGGAAAAGCTGCTGGTCTCATTAACCAGTGTATGCTATTGCCATTAGTAATAATAATTAAAAAACAAAAAAAAAACAGAGTAACCGGGAGTGGCGGTGCACGCCTATTTAATCCCAGCACTCGGGAGGCAGAGGTAGAAGGATTGCCATGAGTCCAAGGCCACCCTGAGAGTACATAGTGAGTTCAAGGTCAGCCTGGACCATAGAGTGAGACCCTACCTCAAAAAAAAAAAAAAGAAAAGAAAGAAAGAAAGAAAGAAAAAGAAAAGGCTTTAAGTGCAGATCCACTACGGGATAAATAAAGCTTAGGCTATTGGGAAACTCACCCATGGCATTGAGCCTCCCTCGGGCATGTTGCTGGACCCAACTAGCCTTTCCTGGAAAAAAGGGTGGTGAGGTGCTTTGCAAGGACGAGCCTGCAGGCGGGGTGTGAGGATGGGGTGTGCATGGGCTGCCCCCCACCTCCCCCCCCCCCAAGCCTGGGGGAAGCGGGCAGGTTAAGGCAGATCCCCGAGAGCCGTGCTCCAAATGCTGTTCTCACCCGCTCCCTCCCGGTCTCCTCTCGCTCCGCGCCAGCTGCTCCGCGTCTTCTTCCGGCAGCAGGATGAGATCCGGCGGCTGAAAGAGGAGCTGGCCCAGAAGGACATCCGACTGCGGCAGCTGCAGCTGGAACTGAAAAACCTGCGCAACAGCCCCAAGAACTGCTAGCCCCGCCGTGGGGGACCCCGTTTTCTACACTGAGCGCTCTGTTCTTTCTACTGGTCCCTTAACTGACCCGCCCCCCGCCCCTCTTAATCCAGAGACCGAGACTGGAGCTGGGGGCCAGCTGGTGGACCCCACCTACCACCTCAAGAACTGGAAGCTGACCCTTGACCTCACGCTAACACTAGTCCCCAGCCTTTCCTGGACACCCTTGCCCCTTGCTGGCAACCCTTCGCCCCTCCACCCCAGGAGCCAGGCTCCCCCCCCCCGTTGGTTGGCTCCCCAGAGGGGCGTCCTCCAGGGAGCAATGGGGGGGGGGGGGAGCAGGATTACAGCTGGACTTAAAACTTGAACTTTTCCCCCACAGAGGAGCTGCCAGGACACTGGGACTGGGGGCTTAAGCATCATTGCGGAAGTACAGTGAGGAATAGACTGGGGGGTGGGACGGCTCCTCCCCCCCTCACTCTGCTACCAGCTGCCCTACAAACCCCCAAGTCTCCTGACCCAAGGGTGAGCAGCCAGCAGCCCTCTCCTTTCTGTCTTGTCCCCTGCCCTGCCCCCCCCTTGTCTTCAGGGAATGAAGAGGATTCTCCAAGGCCATAACGACCCCTTGTCCCCCCCCCCCCCACACACACACCCAGTTCTCTTCTAAGCTCTTGCACACTCTTTCCCCAAACTTGTAAGCCAGGCAGGGTAGGGGACTAATGTCCCCCATTTGTCAAGTGACAGAACTGAGGGTTACAATCAGGAAGAGACTTGCTGGGTAACCCATGGGTCAGCAGTAGATTCAGAACCAGAATCCTGGGCATCTCAGCCCCAAGGCCAAGGCCCATCCCACTGGATTGAGATGCCAATCCCACGGTGGGCTTCATCAGAACGGGAACAGGGAGCCACTTCTACTGTCCTGCCCGACATCGGTAGTGCCAATGTGTCCCTCACGCTCCGTGCCCCTGGACCCTCCTGGCCGGTACCCTTGGTTCTCACCCCATGAGGCCTCTCCCTTCAGGAAGCTGAGGTTGAGAAGGGTGGAGCTCAGTCCTGGGACTGGCAGAGCAAGGGTCTGCTGGCTTCTAGGGACACACTGCACGTGTCTCTCCCCGCCCCTATCTCAGCCACTTTCAGCCTTACGTACGCAGAATGACCACAGCCACCCCATCCACATAGCACTTTAAACGTTTACACAGTTCTCCGACACATAGGATCTCGTGAACTCTCACGCCGGCTCCATTTGACAGTGGTGGAAACAGAGAAGTGGCCCAACAGGACCCGACTCTGACGTGCCACGCCACGGTTCCTTTGGTCTTCTGCATGCTTTCCTCCCCTCCCCCACTTCCTCCTTTTCTCATTCCATTTCCCATTAACCATAGAGTCTAAACACACTGTTCTCAGAATAGTCACCTTGTGGGGTGGGGGACATCAGGGGATCAAGAAAACGAGTGTCCACTCTTCTGTGTCTTTGGACACTCTATGCCTGCCCTTCCTGTAACCACCCTGCAGAACTTCCCATCTGCTGAGACCCTCCGGAGGAGCTGAGAGGGGACAGCCCGCAGCCCCAAGGTCTCTCCTGTGGGACCTTCCTCCTCTCAGCCAGCTGAAGCTGCCGTCTCCTCTCCCCACCCCCACGGCTAGACTGTCGGCTCTCATCGCCTCCCCCCCCCCACACACTACTAGAGCTTTTCTTTCTCCCCATCGACCTTTGTGGTCTTCTGTGGTTATTTATGCTGCCTCCCAAGGATAGAACTGAAATAAAATGTTTTCATCTTATCAAACCTGGGCATGGCCGCGTGTCCTTTAGCCCTGGGTAGATGCCGTGCTTGGTCACCCCGTTGTCTTGATGGTCAGGACACCCACAGCTCGGGGTGCCTTTCTGGAACAACAGCCCACCTCTGTACCTACAGACATCCTGGTGCGCTTTCATTCATTGAGCACTCCTGACATCGTGGGCTGGAGAATGCTTTGCTGTGAGGGTTGTACCCGCCACACACTGGAGAGTTAGCATTATCCCTGGCCCCTCCAGTGAGCTGCCATGGCAACCCTCACCTAGTTCTGACAAGCAAAAATGTCCCCAGATATTGCCCCCGTGCTTCCCAAAGTTATCAGAAATCACCCTCCCCACGTCCCCAGTTAACTGTCCTACAGCTAGTCAGAAGATAGCTTTTCATGTTGATACGTGTTTGTTATCCCAGGGCCAGGGAGGCAGAAACAAGTGGATTCCTGAAGCCTGCTGGACAACCAATCTAGCCTAATTGACAAGTTCTAGGCCAGTGAAACAAACAAAAAAAATGGCCAGGAGCTGGAGAGATGGTGTAGCAGTTGAGGCCTGTGAAGCCTAAGGACCCATGTTCGATCTCTCTCCAGATCCCACATAAGCCAGCAGAGCAAAGGTGACTCAAGTGCATGGTCGCATATGCCCACTAGGTGGCGCAAGTGTCTGGCGTGCAATTTCAGTGGCTGAGGGCCTGGAGCTCCAGTTCTCTCACTTTGCCTGTCTTGCTCACTCGCTCTCTCTAAAAAAAAGTTGGCCAATACCTGAGGAATGACACCCAAGCCTCCAAATGCATGTACACACACATGTACCCACACATACATGAACCACATGCACAGAAGATATCTGCTGCGGCCAAATGTAAGGACAAACCCTTATAATTCCAAAGAGGCTGAGACAGGAGGATAGCCATGAGGTTGAGGCCAGCCTGGGTTAGAGTGAGGCCCTGCTTCAAAAAAATAAAAGTAGCCGGGCCTGGTGGCGCACGCCTTTAATCCCAGTACTCAGGAGGCAGAGGTAGGAGGACTACCGAGAGTTTGAGGCCAGCCTGAGACTACAGAGTGAATTCCAGATCAGCCTGAGCTAGAGCGAGACCCTACCTCCAAAATAAATAAATAATAAAATAAAAATAAAGGGATTTGCTCTGTCTTCAGTCCTGTGTTGGGGCCTGAGGAGACCAGGGTCTCACATTGGAATAGCTTTCCACAGTTCCTAAGGCACCATGCCATGTATTTGACTCATGTCAGAGCCGTTTTGGGATTCTATCACTATTCCCATTTTCTTTTTTTTTTTTTCCCTCTTCTTTATTTTTTTTTAATTTTACCTATTTATTTATATTTATTTTTTGGTTTTACGAAGTAGGGTCTTGCTCTAGCCCAGCCCAGCCTGACCTGGGATTCACTCGGTAGTCTCTGGGTGTCCTTGAACTCACAGCGATCCTCCTTACCTCTTCCTCCCAAGTGCTGGGATTAAAGGCGCACGCCACCAGGCCCGGCACTATTCCCATTTTCAAGAAGAGCAGTCAGGCTGAGGGGTGACGTGCTTAAGGTCACTCAGCCAGTGTAGAGGGAAAATGTCCCAGGCGATGGGGATGCTCTGGGTCTAGAGCCAGAGAAGCTAGATAGCACGTTCTAAGAGAATGTCTAGGGCCCATCATGAGACCAGGCGGTAGAGACCCATACTCCCTCAAGCCAGAGCTGTCTGGGAGGAGAGTGTTCCACCTATACATGGGACACTGAGGCAACTCAGGGGAGACACAGGAATCCGCAGAGTAAGCTTAAGGAAGGCTGAGGAAGTCAGGAATAGCACGGGGCTGTGGGGGAAGTATATTCTGGAGCCCATTGGCTGTGGGAATTCCTGTATGTAAATCACTTTTCCTGTCTGGGCAACATCTTCTCCATCTGTACCATGAGGGATGGGGACAATTTCTGGGGCCTTTCCTGGTCTAATGCCTGAGGTTTCCATGAAGTCAGCTGCTGATAAGAGAGAGACGCATACTCAAGACCACCCGTGGACTAGTGGTACAAACAAGTTCATCACAAAAAGGGAAACAGAGGGTGGCTTCCTGTAAGTCTGGGGGTGCTGAAGAGTACTTTTTTGTGGGGGGTTCATTTTTTCAAGGCAGGGTTTCGCTCTAGCCCAGGCTGACCTGGAATTCACTCTTTAGTCTCAGGGTGGCCGCCTCTAACTCACAGAGATCCTCCTACCTCTGCAGTCTCTAGGTGGCCTTGAACTCACAGTGATCCTCCTTACCTCTTCCTCCCAAGTGCTGGGATTAAAGGCATGCGCCACCACGCCCGGCCTGAAGAGTATTTTTGAACAAAGACATCTCTGGAGTTTCTGTTCTAGATCGATTCACAGAGCCTGGCTTTGAAAGAAATCTGAGTTCCCGCAGCATGGGGCCCACCTGAGCTCCTTCTCCTCAGATTCTGGGGAAGCCAGAGCTGGTGCCTGGCTGAGGCTTCCCTTGCCTGAGCCCTGAACACTGAGCTTGATCCTTGGGATCTCTGGCATTGACCCAGTGTTCAGTTCTGAGCCCACCTAAGCCATTCTTTTTTAATTTACTTATTTATTTGCAAGCATAGAGAGATATAGAGAAGGGAGAGAGAGAGAGAGAGCATGCAAATGGGTGCACCAGGGCCGCCAGCCACTGCAAGCGAACTCCAGGTGCATGCGCCACTTCATATGTCTGGCTTTATGTGGGTACTGGGGAATCGAACCAGGGTTGTTAGGCTTTGCAGGCAAGTGCCTTAACTGATGGGCCAACTCTGAACCATTTTTTTTAAATCACTGCTTATTAAGGTAAATTATCAGGCTGGGGAGACGGTGCAATGAATAGAGTGCTTGCTGAAAAAGCATGAGTACCTGAGTTCAGATCCCCAGAACCCACATAAAAGCAAGACATGGGGCTAAAGAGATCGCTCAGTGGTTAAGGCACTTGCCTGCAAAGCCAAAGGACCCAGGTCCAATTCCCCAGGACCCATGTAAGCCAGATGCACAAGGTGGCACATGTGTCTGGAGTTCGTTTGCAGTGGCTGGAGGCCCTGATGCACCCATTCTCTCTCCCTCTCTCTTTCTCTATGCGTCTCTCTCTCAAATAAATAAACTGAACTAAATTAAATTAAAAAGAAAAAAGCTAGACGTTGTCTGAGTATCTGCAATCCTAGCATGCCCACTGCAAGAAGGGAGATGGAGATAAGAGGATTGATTCCCCCAAAGCTCAGGGGCCACCTAGCCTAAATAACACAGCAGTGAACAAGAGATAGTGTCTTAAACAAAGTGGGCCAGGCGTGGTGGCGCACGCCTTTAATCCCAGCCTTTGGGAGGCCGAGGTGGGAGGAGCGCCATGAGTTCATAGGCCACCCTGAGACCCTACCTCAAAAAACAAAACACAGGGGCTGGAGAGATGGCTTAGCAGTTAAGGCATTTGCCTGCAAAGCCAAATAAATAAATAAAAATAAACAAAAAATATTAAAAAACAACATCAAGCAAGAAAAGGTGTAAGGCAAGGACTGACACCTGAAATTGTCTTCTGACCTACACACACATGCACACGCACAAATGGTAAACTATCTGAGGTTAAGGTCAGGGTCTACCTTGGTGGTCTCCTTCCTCTTTGGCAGCCCATTTCCCCAATTGCATGTGTTGGATGATCTACCATTTTCCCATTGGTTAGCCATATTCTTAAATTCTTCATATGCCAGACTGGGCATGCAGTTCAGTTGGAGAATGTCTGCTTAACATGCACGAACCCCCAGGCTTGATCCCCAACACCACAATAGACTGAGCATGGATGGTGGCTTACACCTGAAAGCTCAGGACTTGAGAGGTGGAGACAGGAAGACCAGAAGCTCAAGATCATCTTTAGCTACATAATGAGTTGAAGGCCGGCCTGAAGTATATGATGTGCCAAAAAGAAAAAGAAAAAAAACAAAACAAAACCTAGCTGTGCTTGGTGGTGGCGCACGCCTTTAATCCCAGCACTTGGGAGGCAGAGGTAGAAGGATCGCCGTGAGTTCAAGGGCACCTTTAGACTACATAGTAAGTTCCTGGTCAGCCTGGGCTAGAGCAAGACCCTACCTAAAAAAAAAAAAACTTCATATGATAGGATATACTCCATGCCTAGTTTGTTATCTGAGTTCCTATGCCAATGATAGCCCAGCAAGCCCTTCAAGGCTCTTGGAACCATTTTGACTACTGGGTGTTATCGCGCTTTTTCTATCTTGAGGGCTGGAGAGATGGCTTAGGGGTTAAAGTCTTTTTCTGCAAAGCCAAAGGACCTCGGTTTGATTCCCCAGGATCCACATAAGTCAGATGAACAAGGGGGCGCATGTGTCTGGAGTTCGTTTGCAGTGGCTGGAGGCCCTGGCACGCCCGTTATCTCTCTCCCTCTCCCTCTCTGTCTCTTTCTCTCTCAAATAAATAAACAAATAAAATTTTTTAAAAAGCCGGGCGGGGTGGCGCACACCCCTGAGTTTGAGGCCACCCTGAGACTCCATAGTGAATTCCAGGTCAGCCTGGGCTAGAATGAGACCCCACCTTGAAAAACAAAGCAAACAAACAAACAAAAAAGATATCTTGAGATAGACTCCAAGTCCTTCTATTCTAGTGAAAAGTCCCTACTGTCCTTGCTAAGCAAGGGTGCCTCTCCTAGATGTAATTAGAACTCCTTGTCTCACCCCTGACAGCTGATAAGATTTCCAACTAGGTTTCACACACACCAAGCTGCCAGAGTCCTGAATCCTGGGTCTGGGGTCTGCACTCGGCGGCTCCAGTGGGTGTCGGTCTGGAACCCCGAGAGGCATCACACTAGGCTGGGTTCAAGGTGGAGTGGCCAGTGGGTCTGGGTGGCGACTGCTGGCTGTCCTAGGCTGTCTTCCAGCCAGCCTTCTGAGATCCCAAGATGGCCTCGGGCGATTTTAGCCTCCTGGCTCTGGGCAAGCATCCCAGGCTGCCAGTGGACCATGCAGAACGTGGCTGCCTCTTCACTGTGGGAAATGATTTCATCCTGCAAAGGCACACCCCGCCCCCACCCCACCCCGTGCTCCCGTCCAGAAGGGCTGTAGCGAAGGTGACGGCATGGGGCTGCTTGGCGGGCGGCAC
The DNA here is from genome assembly GCA_036346955.1 of Dipus sagitta. NCBI lineage: Eukaryota > Metazoa > Chordata > Mammalia > Rodentia > Dipodidae > Dipus > Dipus sagitta. The sequence continues at coordinate 16,272,145 of CM070780.1, forward strand.
CCCGTCCACGGGACACCTTACCGGATCCCTCCTGGTCCTTCTGGGCCTGTGATAAAGGGAGGGGAGGGGGATGTCCTCCGGGACTCTCCCCTGGGAGAGTCTGTGGGAAGACCCTGCCACTGGCTTTCCTCGGAATTCCAGGTCCCTAACAAACACAAGGACTTGCAGCTTACTAAGAGCCCCTCCCTGACACCTGGCTCAGCACCCTGCCCCTGAAACCCCCTTTTTTGGATTCAGTTCTTCCCAGGATGAAATCATATACATATCCCCGGGGTGGGAGGTTGCTGTGAACAAGGTTTAATGGAAGAGGCCCAAGTGGGAGGAGGGAAGAGGACAATGGAGGTAAAGATCTCGGATTTCCAGGCTGGAGAGATGGCTCCGCAGTTAAGGCACTTATCTGCAAAGCCTAATGGCCCAGGTTCGATTCCCCAGGACCCATGTAAAGCCAGATGCACAAAATGGCACATGCATCTGGAGTTCATTTACAGCTGCTAGAGGCCCTGGCACACCCATTCATTCCTGTCCTTGCGCCCCGCCCCCCCCCCCCACACACACATACACACACTTGCTCTCGCTCTGTCTCACTTTCTGTCTCTCTCTGCTTGCAAATAAATAAAACTTCTTTTTAAATATTTTATTTTTGTTTATTTGAGAGAGAGGCAGAGGAGAGAGAGTGAGAGAATGGGCACATCAGGGCCTCCAGCCGCTGCAAATGAACTTCAGATGCATGCGCCACCTTGTGCATCTGGCTTATGTGGGTCCTGGGAAATTGAACCTGGGTCTTTTGGCGTTGCAGGCCTGCACCTTAACTGCTAAGCCATCCCTCCAGCCCAATAAAAGTACTTTTTTAAAAGCCTGGTGAAGCCAGCTGTGGTGGTGCACACCTTTAATCCCAGCACTCGTGAGGCAGAGGTAGGAGGATCGCCGTGAGTTCGAGCCTACCCTGAGACTACATAGGGAATTACAGGTCAGCCTGAGCTAAAGTGAGACCCTTCCTGAGAGGGAGTCTGGAATGATGGTGTACACCTTTGATCCCAGCACTGAGAAGGCAGAGGTAGGAAGATCGCCATGAGTTCTAGGCCAGTCCCTGAGACTGCATAGTGAATTCCAGGTCATTATGGGCTAGAATGAGACCCTACCTCAAAAAGACAAAAAGAACAGAAAAAATGAAAATGAAAAGATCTTGGATTTCAAGGTTGTAGTGATCACAGCAAGATTCAAAGAATTTGCTAGAAGCTTGTATCCAGCCAGCAGGTGGCAGATTATGGCCTTGCTATCAGGACTGTTTGTTGGGAGCTGAGTTCTTCCGCCACCTCCCACCCCATCTCTGAATTGATGTTCCATCCACAGGCACCAGAGCCTCGAGGCTAAGCAGTTACATAGGCCAGCCAGGGGCTGACCCAGCCAGGTGTGGGTAGAGGGAGCTTCCCAACAGAGCCTCAAGGCTCCTGCTGTTCTGAAGGTCAGCTATCTGAAGAGAGACCAGAGGAGGGCGCTTGCTCTTCCCTCCCAGTGAGACCCCAGACACAGTGGGCTTGCCAGGTGACCTCTGAGCTTGCCCTGGAAGGAGGCTGGCTTCCTATCCCTGCCCAGGCGTGACCTGAACTGGGACTTTGAGCAGTTTTCCACAGGGAGGGGCTCTTTCTGCCTGGAGGGTCTGACATTCAATGAGTAGAGTAAGGTGGAGGAGAGAAGAGAAGAGAAGAGAAGAGAGGAGGGGAAGGGGAGGGGAGGGGAAGAGAGGGGAAAAGAAGAGAAGAAGACGGAGGGGAGGAGAGGGGAGAGGAGAGGAGGGGAGGGAAGGGAGGGGAGGGGAGGGGAAGGGAGGAGAGGAGAGGAGAGGAGAGGAGGGGAGGGGAGGGGAGGGGAGGGGAGGGGAGGGGAGGGGAGGGGAGGGGAGGGGAGGGGAGGGGAGGGGAGGGGAGGGGAGGGGAGGGGAGGGGAAGGGAGGAGAGGAGAGGAGAGGAGAGGAGAGGAGAGGAGAGGAGAGGAGAGGAGAGGAGAGGAGAGGAGGGGAGGAAGGAGGAGGAACTGGGTCCTAGGCAGACTCCTGTAGCCCAGCTCTGGAGCTCTCCAGCGCCAGCCCCCACATAGTCTCCTGGAAGCTGCTGGGGAGAGAAACAGAAGGATTTGGTAGCCAGCATGGATAAGGATTAAAGCTCAGAGGAAGGAAATGAAGCCAGCCAGAGAGGAGGAGCCAGGAAGGGCTGGAAGCAGTCTCTCCTGCTGTTTGGTCAGGAGAGGACTGCAAGACCGCAGTCTGTGGCCACACCAGGTCCAGTTTAGGTGCTACTGGTGTGGCCAGTGGCCAGTACAGATATGACAGAACTTACTGAGATATGGGATTGACCTTGGTGTAGGAAAGAGGAAAAGGAGGCAGCAGAGGAGAGGACAGGGCTATGTTAGGAGAAGGCCCAGGAGTGGAACTAGAGCTGAATGAGAGATGACCCCTACTGTCCAACAGGGCACACCACAGAGGGGGGGGAGGGGATAGTGTTTCAGATTTCCTTTGCAAATCACCACCAACTGGAGACCTGAACAAACTGTGCTGGCGGCACATTGCTTAGCAAATGTCTTTTTGGCTACCTAAGAAAGGAAGGGCAAAACTAGGAAAACTTGCTGGGGCTGAGGTTGGAGAATCGCCATGAGTTCAAGGCCAGCCTGGACTTCAGAGTGAGTTTCAGGTCAGCGTGAACTAAAATGAGACCCTGCCTCAAAAGAAAGGAAGAAAAGAAAGAGAGAGAGAGAGAGAGGGAGAAGGAGAGAGAGAGAGAGGAAGGGAGGGAGGGAGAGAGAGAAAGAAAGAGGGAGAGAGGAGTCTGGAGAGATGGCTCAGTGGTTAAATGTATTTGCTTGCAAAGCCTGACACACCGGGCTTTGATTCCCCATCACCCACATAAAGCCAAGTGTATAAAGTGGTACATTGCCTCTGAAGTTCCTTTGCAGTGACCAAAGACACTGGTGTACCCATACTCACTCTCTCATCTCCTTCTCTCAAATAAATATAATATTTATTATTTATTTATTTATTTTGGTTTTTCGAGGTAGGGTCTCACTCTAGTCCAGGGTGACCTGGAATTCACTATGTAGTCTCAGGGTGGCCTCGAACTCATGACAGTCCTCCTACCTCTGCCTCCCGAGTGCTGGGATTAAAGGTGTGTGCCAACATGCCAGGCTTTTTTTTTTCTTTTTTGAGGTGGGGTCTCACTGTAGCCCAGGTTGACCTGGAATTCACTATGTAGTCTCAGGGTGGCTTGAAACTCACGGCAATGCTCCTACCTCTTCCCCCTGAGTACTGGGATTAAAGGCATGCACCCACCACTCCCAGCAACTGAGAACTTTTGAAATCTGTTTAGAAACCCAAATGTTGGTGACTGAGGAAGACACAGCCAAGGCAGATCCTATGCCCACAGCTACCTGGATATGCCACGATTATCCCCATGTAAGGCATAGCCTTCCATCCTACAAAGTGGCAATTGAAATGAGAAGAAAGCTTCGTTTGGAGTATATATTGATATTGGGATTCTGGGAAACTTTGAAAAGTACTCAAAAGAACTAACTAGGGGGCTGGAGAGATGGCTTAGTGGTTAAGGCACTTGCCTGCGAAGACTAAGGAACCAGTGTCAGTGCCCAGTACCCATGTAAGCCAGATACACTAGGTGGCACATATGTCTGGAGTTCCTTTGCAGTGGCTGGAGGCCATGGTGCACCCATTCTCTCTATATATCTGCCTCTTTCTCTCTCTGTCTCTCTCAAATAAATAAAATAAATAACAATTTAACAAAAGAGCTGAGCATCATGGCACACACCTTTAATCCCAGCACTCTGGTGGCAGAGGTAGGAGGAGCGCCATGAGTTTGAGGCCACACTGAGACTATGTAGTGAATTCCAGGTCAGCCTGGACCAGAGTGAGACCCTACATTGAAAAATAAAACAAACAAAAAAAGGTGGAGGGAAGGCTAATCAAAATCTAAGAGGATATAAATAAGTCATATGAAAACCTACTTTTTTAAACAATTGAACACACAGGAGCCATAGATTGTTACTAGAAAAATTTCAGTGCCAGGGATGGGATATCTTCCAGTGAGTTGTTGGCCAGGGAGGTCCCTGATGCCCCCAAAACATTACAGGCCATTGCTGAAGCCCTTGATTTCCCACCAGGAATAGATGGTAAGATCTTATAGCTGAAGACTCCACATACTTGGGCTGCAAGGCCACTGAGAAATCCTGCTGGAACTGAGCTGAAAACCTCCTCCATGTAGATCAGCTGACAGAAAGCTGGAAAAAGCCATTCTGCATGCAGTTCAATGGGAGAGAGAGAAATCACCAGTGAAGATACTCAACAGTGGACACTGCAAGCCTTATATTTGGCCAGCCAGGCCAAATGAGCCAGTGGGTGCAATAGTGGCATGTCTGTTATGGGGGAAACCAACCACCCTCTAATTTGACTGGAGACCTGCTCCATGGGAGGGACTACATCCCTGATACTGAAAGCCTACAATAGGGTTAGTCATGAGCCCTAGGGGTGTAACGTCTTCTGCTGTCTGGCTAAAGGTATATACTATGCTCACCAAACCATCCAGTAAGCACTTCTCTTAATGTTCACACCGATATATTAATGCTGCTCTCACTTTTGGTTAGAGAACCTTCTCTTTTTAGATGGCAGTGACCTTGGGATGACTCAGAAGGCTCCATGGTGCTGGAAAGAAGTGACAGAGGAGTGCTCAGCACTGAAATATCGCTATCACACCTTCCAAGGCTCAGGGTCCATTGCAGAAGAGGTGACAGAAAGAATGTAAGAGCCAAAGGAAGGGTAGGACTCCTTACAATGCATTCCTCCAGACACAAAATGGCCTGGATATCCATGACCTCACAGTGTCTGACACTACCTACACAAGACCATCATAATAGGAGGAAAAGATGATGACATCAAAATAAAACAGACACTGATTGAGAGGGGGAGGGGATATGATGGAGAGTGGAGTTTCAAAGAGGAAAGTGGGAGGAGGGAGGGATTTACCATGTTTACAATCATGGAAGTTGTCAATAAAAAATTTTTAAAAAATGGTTAGGGCTGGAGAAATGGCTTAACAGTTAAGGCACTTACCTGCAAAGCTAAAGGACCCCAGTTTGATTCCCCAGGACCCACATAAGCCAGATGCATAAGGAGGTGCATGCATTTGGAGTTTGTTTGCAGTGGCTGGAGGCCCTGGCACACCCATTCTCTCTATCTGCCTCTTCCTCTCTCTCTATCTCTCCCTCTCTCTCAAATAAATTTTAAAAATAAAATAAATAAAATAAAAAGAAAATGTTTAGCTATGCGTGGTGGCCCACACCTTTAAATCCCAGCACTCTGGGCGATCACAATGGCTTAGCAGTTAAGGCACTAGCCTGAGAAGCCTAAGGACCCAGGTTCAATTCCCCAGTACCCACCCATGTAAAACTGATGCACATGGTGGTGCATGCATCTGGAGTTCGTTTGCAGTGACTAGAGGCCCTGGTGTGCCCATTCTCTCTCTCTCTCTCAAATAAATAAATAAAAATATTTAAATCCCAGCACTGGGGAGGCAGAGGCAGTACTGCTGTGAGTTTGAGGACATACTGAGACTGCATAGTGAATTCCAGGTCAACCTGGGCTAGAGTGAGACTCTACAGAAAGAAAGAAAGAAAGAAAGAAAGAAAGAAAGAAAGAAAGAAGAGAGAGAGAGAGAGAGAGAGAGAGAGAGAAAGAAAGAAAGAAAGAAAGAAAGAAAGAAAGAAAGAAAGAAAGAAAGAAAGAAAATGTTTGGAGGCCACAGCATGGGGTATGGGGGCACAGGCCTTTAATTCCAGCACTCAGGAGACAGAGGTAGGAGGATCACTGTGAGTTCAAGGCCAGCCTGGGACTACAGAGTGAGTTCCAAATTAGCCTGGGCTAGAGTGAGACTCTACCTTAAAAAAAAAAAAAAAAAAAAAAAGGCAGGGCATGGTGGCATACACCTTTAATCCCAGGCCACCCTGAGACTACATAGTGAATTCCAGGTCAGCCTGGGCTACAGCAAGATCCTGCTTTGAAACCTCTCCCCACAAAAAGGAAAAAGAAGGGCTGGAGGGATGATTTAGCAGTTAAGGCGTTTGCCTGAAAGACAAAGGACCCTGGTTCGATTCTCCAGGACCCACATTGGCCAGATGCACAGGGGGGAGCACGTGTCTGGAGTTCATTTGCAGTGGCTGGAGTCCCTAATGTGCCCATTCTCTCTCTGTGTGTCTCTCTCTCTGTGTCTCTCTCTTTCTCTTTCTCTGTCAAATAAATAACTGAAAATATTTTTTTTTGTTGTTATTTTTTCAAGGTAGGATCTCACTCTGACCTGGAATTCACTCTGTAGTCTCAGGGTGGCCTCGAACTCACGGTGATCCTCCTACCTCTGCCTCCCAAGTGCTGGAATTAAAGGCGCGTGCCACCACGCCCGGCAATAAAAATATTTTTTAAAAAGGAAAAGGAAAGTGGTCAGAAATAGAATTGAGGACGTGCACGACTTTAACCTCAGCTATCTCCACTTTGCCTGACCTGGGAAGTACCGGTAGAGCAGGAAGCTGGGGCCTGCACCCCAGAGAAGGCGGGTAGGGCTTACCTCTATGATGAAGATGGGGCTGTGACAAAGGAAGAGAGAGAGAGGAAGACCCCAAAGTTGAGTATGGTTCATTTATCGGTGACTCTAGCTAGGATCCTCATGTTGAGATGTAGCTCAGTTGGCACCTTCCCAGCATGCAAGTATCCCCAACATGCATAAATTGGGGTATAGCAGTGGTTGTCTGTCACCCCAGCATTTGGGAGCTGAAAGCAGGAGGAAGAGGATGAGAAGTTCAAGGCCATCCTCAGCCACGTAGTTTGAGGCCAGCCTGGGCTACATGAAACCCGGTCTCAAAACAAAATAACCTGGGCTAGAGCCAGACTCGACCACAAGCAAACAAGCAGCGTTCCAGTCTGTCCTCGGGCAGTGTCTTTGCCGGTTGGGTTGGAAGAGAGGGAGGTATAGCAGGAACTCTAGAACCAACAGTTGTATTATTTCTAAAATCCACCCTCACCACCTCCTCCTGTCACACACATGTACAATTGGACCATTAAAATGGCCAAAGATGGGCTGGAGAGATGGCTTAGCGGTTAAGCACTTGCCTGTGAAACCTAAGAACCCCGGTTCAAGGCTTGATTCCCCAGGACCCACGTTAGCCAGATGCACAAGGGGGCGCACGCGTCTGGAGTTCGTTTGCAGTGGCTGGAGGCCCTGGCGTGCCTTTCTCTCTCTCTCTCTGCCTCTTTCTCTCTCTGTCTGTCACTCTCAAATAAATAAATAAAAATTAAAAAAAAAATGGCCAAAGAGGGCTGGGCATGGTGGCACACGCCTTTAATCCCAGCACTCGGAAGGCAGAGGTAGGAGGATCGCCATGAGTTCGAGGCCACCCTAAGACTCCATAGTGAATTCCAGGTCAGCCTGGGCTAGAGTGAGACCCTACGTAGAAAAAAAAAAAAAAAAAAGAATGGCCAAGGAGCTTTAGACCATATGGAATGGAGAGACTTTAATTAATGATGATAGGAAACCAGAGAACAGTGTTCTTTTGCCAATTTTTAATTAACATCTTCTGGACAGTGACACTATGGTAGGTACCAGTAATAAAATAGACTGAAAAGCCAGGCACAATGGCGCCTGCCTGTATCCCAGCACTTGGGGGGTAGAAAGTTCAAGGTCTTCCTCAAGTACATAGACTTCAAGGCCAGCCTGAGCTACATGAGATTCCGTATCTGGGACGGGGTGGGGGAGAGCTAGACATAGTGACTCACTCTTATAATCACAGCGCTCGGAAGAATCACAATAAGTTCAAGGGCAACCTGGGCTACATGTTGAGTTCCAGGTTAACCTGGGCTAATAGTGAGATCCTGCCTCAAAAGCAACAACAAATCAGACTGAGGAGAGCTAAGGAAACAGCTTGGCTGGCGGTGGTGGTGGGGGGACCTGAGTTTAGTCCCCAGTATCCATGTAAAACTGCTGGGCACAGGGGGCTGGAGAGATGGCCCAGTGGTTAAGGCATGGGGAAGTCCAATCCAATTCAGTCAGTACGTGTCATGGCGGTCCACAAGTGCCGAGAGTGGAGGAAGGACCTCTTAGTTCTTGGGGTCAACGCAGCTCTCCCCCAACAAGGAAGAAAGGCCTTGAGGAAACAGCAGGGTGTCCAAAGTCGCCAAGAAGGGCAACAGCTGGCACGAAGAAGAGGGAGTGGCTGAAGCCAAGGGAAAGCCGGCAAGGACAGTGTCCACAAAGAGCCTGCCAGGCGTACTGTCCCCTTGGAAAGTGCTCTTCAGGGGAGAAGAGTCTGGGGAGAGAGGTGCTGTCGCGTCAGCACGACTGGATGAGCTTGGGAGAGTTTTCTTCTTCTTTTTAAATGTATTTTATTTATTTGAGAGAAAGAGGGAGAGAGAGAGAGAGAATGGGCGCGCCAGGGCCTCCAGCCACTGCAAACAAACTCCAGATGCATGAGCCCCCTTGTGCATCTGGCTTACGTGGGTCCTGGAGAGTCGAACCAGGATCCTTTGGCTTTGCAGGCAAGTGCCTTAACCGCTAAGCCATCTCTCCAGCCCTGGGAGAGGTTTCTCATAGGATGTATATTCACTTCTGTCTGAGACACATTGAGGTGAGGGGCTAGGCAAAACGCACTTCTGGTTTTTTGTTTGTTTGTTTTGTTTTCGAGGTAGGGTCTCGCTCTAGCCCAGGCTGACCTGGAATTCACTATGTAGCAAGGGACATTTTCCATTTTCCTAAAAACTCCCAAGAAATGAGATAATTTGAGTCAAAATCTGGGCTCAAGTTCTACCTCAGAAATTACTGTTTTATCATTTTTTTTTTTCCCGAGGTAGAGTCTCACTCTAACCCAGGCTGACCTGGAATTCACTATGTAATCTCAGGGTGACCTCGAACCCATGCGGTCCTCCCACCTCTACCTCCCGAGTGCTGGGATTTAAAGGCGTGCGGCTGTTTTGGTTTTTTTAAAGTAATGTCTTGCTCTAGTCCAGGCTGACCTGGAGTTCACTAAGTTCACTATGTACTCTCAGGGTGGCCTCGAACTCAAAGCAATCCTCCTAACTCCGCCTCCCAAGTGCTGGGATTAAAGGCATGCACCACCACTCATAGCACAAAAAAATTTTTTTAAAGCCAGGCCCCATCGTCCTAGCACTCCATAGGTTGAGGTAGGAGGATTACTATGAGTTCAAGGCTACATAGCAAGATCCTGTCTCAAAAAAAAAAAAAAAAAAAAAAAAAAAAAAAAAAAATCCAGGTGCAGTGTCTGACACCTTTAATTCCAACACACCAGAGGCTGAAGTTAAGAGAATTGCCATGAGTACAAGACCAGCCTGGGCTACAGAGTGAGTTCCATCCAGGTCAGCCTGGGCTACAATGAGATCCTTTCTCAAGAAAAACCTAGATAGCAGGCCTTTAGTCCCAGCAGAGGTAGGAGGATTGATGTGAGTTCAAGGCTACCCTGAGACTACATAGTGAATTCCAGGTCAGCCTGAGCTAGTGAGACTCTACCTTGGAAAAAAACAAACAAACAAACAAACAAACAAACAAACAAAAAGAAACCTAGATAATGAAATGGGTTGATTGCAACTATCCGGACTTCCTCCCAAATGCCTCAGATCCAATGAGACCGTAACTAACCCACCAAAGTCACCAGACGTACAATCATTATTTTTCCATTGGTCAGAAAGCCCAAGAATGTCAGTTCTTCCAAAACATAAGCCTAACTTGGCAACTTTGACATTGCTGTGGATAACAGAAGTTATTACTTTATCATCTGGCACCAGAGTTCCTTCTAGGGAAGGAAGTGTCTTTGTTTAGGAAAATGCCTTGATAAGCCCCCTGAGGGTAGAAAGAAGGTGAGGCCTCAGACCGAGGTTGAGAGGAAAACATAGATAGCTAACCAGTTCTGCTGAAAGAATGAACAGGAACTCAGAGAAGAAGAACAATCAGGAAAGAGAAAAAGGAAGCTGGGTAATGGATCAGACGCTGAAGTCTGTAGCTGGTGAGATGGCTCAGAGGCTAGGGAGGCAGAGGGAGGAGGATCGCCGTGAGTTCGAGGCCACCCTGAGACTTCATAGTGAATTCCAGATCAGCCTGGGCTACAGTGAGACCCTACCTCAAAAAACAAACAAAACAAACAAAACAAACAAAACAAAACAAAACAAAACAAAACAAAACAAAACAAAACAAAACAAAAGCTGAAGTCCACCTCAGGGGGCCAGGAGGTTCACACCTGTCATCCTGGCACTGGGGAGGCTGAGGCAGGAGAATCACCAGCTGGAGTCCAGCTTGGACTATACAGTGAGGAATCCCATCTTAGAAAGTCAAGCTCAGGACTGGAGAGATGGCTCAGTGGTTAAAGGTGCCATGTGGTCACATGCACAAGATGGGGCATGTGTCTGGAGTATGCTTATATAGTGGCAGGAGGTCATGATGCACCTATACTCACTCTCTTTTGGTCTGTCTCTGTCTCTATCCCTTATTTCTTTCATTTTATTTTTGGTTTTTCGAGGTGTGGTCTCACTCTAGTCCAGGCTGACCTGGAGTTCTCTATGTAGTCTCAGGGTGGCCTCGAATTCATGGCAATCCTCCTACCTCTGCCTCCCGAGTGCTGGGATTAAAGGTGTGTGCCACCATACCTGGCTTTCTTTCTCTGTCTCTTAAATAAATAGTGAAATAATAAAATAAGGGCTGGAAAGATGGTTTAAGGTGCTTGCCTGCAACGCCAAAGGACCCGGGTTCAACCCCCCAGAACCCACGCAAGCCAGATGCACAAGGTGGCACATGCATCTGGAGTTGATTTGCAGCAGCTGGAGGCCCTGGCATGCCTATTTTATCTCTATCTGCCTCTCTCTCTCAAATAAGTAAATAATTTTTTTTATTTAAAAAAAAGAGATCCTGTCTGAGAAAGTAAGGTGGGAACAAGACACCCAACATTGACTTTTCTGGCCTCTGTACACTCATGTACAAATATGCACATTACACACATAAAAATAGCTGTCAGATATAATCTAGCCCTTCTCGCCACTATACTCCATCCCAAAATTGCCAATAAATGTGTATTACACCACCTCTGTGCTCAGAAATAAGTGTGAACTCACCACCCAGCCAAGAGGGACAATTAGAGTCAGAAGTGACCCTAAGAATCCTAAACCCAGGGAATTCCTGGAATTTGTGGTGAAGGCCTGGGGTTTCCCCTAGTTTGTCCCTTTAAAAAAAAAAAAAAGAAAAAAATTTTTTAAGTCGGGCGTGGTGATGCACGTCTTTAATCCCAGCACTTGGGAGGCAGAGGTAGGAGGATCGCCATGAGTTTGGGGCCACCCTGAGATTACATAGTGAATTCCAGGTCAGCCTGGGCTAGAGTGAAACCCTACCTTGAAAAACAAAAACAAAAAACAAAAAACAAAAAAACAAAAAACAAAACAAAAAAAAAAAAAAACAGAAAACAACAACAAAAAAGCTAAAGTTCACCTCAGGGGGCAGGAGGCTCGTGCCCGTCATCTGTAATCCTAGCACTGGGGAGGCTAAGGCAGGAGGATCACCAGAGAGACGGGGAGAGAGAATGGGCCGCCAGGGCTTCCAGCCACTGCAGACAAACTTCAGACACATGAGGTACCTTATGTATCTGACTTACGTGGGTCCTGGATCCTTTGGCTTTGCAGGCAAGCACCTTAACCACCAAACCATCCCTCCAGCCCCATAGTTTGTCTCTTGTTGACTTGCTTGTGTTGGTATCACCCCAGCAGATGCCTGAAAGGCTTGGGTCTCCTGGGCCCATGCGTTATTTTTCTCTAGGCTTCTCTGTGGCTGTGTCAGTCTACTGTTTGGCTGCTGTTCACTGAATGTCTGTCCTAACTTTGGAATGAAACAGGTAAGAGTACACCACCTTCTGGCTTCTCTTTTATGACTGCGTCTAAGCCACTATATGCTCTGGGAAGTGCTATCTGACACAGACAGGTAAGATTTTTAAGATAACAATCTCTTTAAAACCTTTCCACTATCTTATCTCATTGGCTATAAATGACCCAGCAAAGCAGACAAGGTGTGGACATTCCTAATGTCAGCAATGAGCTCATCAAAACTTTGTATTTAGCTGGGCATGGTGGCTCAAGTCTTTAATCCCAGCACTCGGGAGGCAGAGGTAGGAGGATCACCATGAGTTGAGGCCACCCTGAGACTACATAGTGAATTCCAGGTCAGCCTGAGCTAGAGTGAAACCCTACCTTGGAAGAAAAAACAAAAAACTTTGTATTTATTTATTTTTACATTTAAAAAATATTTTAGTTATTTGAGAGAGAGAAGGAGAGAGCGAGAATGGGTGCACCAGGGCCTCTAGCCACTGCAAACGAACTCTAGATGCATGCACCACCTTGGGCATCTGGCTTAAGTGGGTCCTGGGAATTGAACCTTTAGCTTTGTAGGCAAATGCCTTAACTGCTAAGCCATCTCTCCAGCCCTTAAAACACTATTTTTTTCAAGCACTCTTTTTTCATTTTTTAAAAAAGATTTATTTATTTTATTTATTTATTAGAGACAGAGAGGGGTAGAGAGAGAGAATAGGTGCGCCAGGGCCTCCAGCCACTGCGGACAAACTCCAGATGCATGTGCCACCTCTCCAGCCCCAGTTTTGTTTTGATTTTTTACAAACAGAGAGCAATAGAGAGAAGAGAGACAGAAAGAATAGGCGTGTCAGGGCCTGCAGCCGCTGCAAAGGAACAAACTCCAGATGCATGTGCCACTTTGTGCATCTGGCTTTTAATGGGAGCTGGGGAATCGGACTACGGTCATTAACTATAGTCATTAGGCTTTGAAGGCAAGTGCCTTAACTGCTAAGCCATCTCTCCAGCCATGCTGTATTTTGTTCTGAGGTAGGGTCTCGCTGTAGCCCATGCTGATGTGGAATTCACTATGTAGTCTCAGGCTGACCTTGAACTCACAGCAATCCTCCTACCTCTGTCTCCTGAGTGCTGGCTCAAACACTCTGGTTGCATGATTTCCTTGGCTTGAAGCTGCCTTGAAATTTAAAACTTGAGTTCACACAGGTGCAAGGTTTCAGCTCCATATACCTTGACCCTGAAACACCAATTCTGGAAGTCCGTGCTCCAGGTATCCTAGCTGCCCCCACAATGATTTGTCTACAGAGGTATTCATCATGGTATTGTTCGTAACAGTGACAGACTAGAAAGTAAATGGGGGACTTGTTAAATAACTCACGGCCCATACACTCAATGCACTGATATATACAAGCATCTCACAGAGAGAAAAAATCTCTCTGTACCAATGCAGAGCAATAACCAAGATGTATTTTTAAGTGAAAATAAGAGTGGAATAGCTAACACAGCCCGCATTTCATCAATTCCAAGATGCGTACTTTTTCACTCGGCAACATATTTGAAAAGAGGATGGATTATAGTCAAAGGCAGGTCGTAATTTAATTGGCATACTTTCTTTCTTAGTATATAAAATAACGATGTGTTTTACAGTCCATGGCATTTTGGATTTGATGAAAGTGTTTACCAAGCGCAGTGCATGTTCTTAAGTGATGTATAGACATATCATGTACCTTTTTCTTTTTTCCATCTTGATCTTACAACACCCTATGAGAGTGGGCACTATTGTCTGCATTCTACTGGTAAGGAAATGAACTTGACCTTGGACAGCCCTGCTCCAGAGACCATGCTCTTAGGTTAAGGAGACCAAAGCTCTCTGTGATAACAACAGTGCTGTATATAGAAGGCTCACTGGACACCAGGTATGACTCCCGGGCTTCCCATATGAGCTCATTTAATCTTCAAGTAGCAGCATAATAAGACAGATGCTATTGTGATCCTCCTTGTACACAAGGAAACTGAGGCACCAGGAAGTTATGAAACTGCCGATGGGAAAACACACAGCTCAGGAGTGGCAGAAATGGAGTTTTGAACATGGCCATCGCAAGCTTGCCTTCACAGTCCATACTGGTTTTGTTTTGTTTTGTTTTGAAAGATGAGATTGTAGAATTTATTGGCTTCTATAAACACATGAACTTTTCAGCATAATAAATTTGTTCCTTTTTTTTTTTTTTTTCTTTTTCAAGGCAGGGTCTCGCCCTAGCCGAGGCTAACCTGGAATTCACTATGTAGTCTTAGGATGGCCTCGAACTCACAGCGATCCTACCTCTGCCTCCCAAGTGCTGGGATTAAAAGTGTATACCACCATGCCCCTGCTTTCTTTTTCTTTTCAATTTATTTTATTAACAATTTCCATGATAATAAAAAATATCCCATGGTAATGCCCTCTCTCCACCCACTCTCCCCTTTGAAACTCCACTCTCCATCATATCCCCTCCCCCTCTCAATCAGTCTCTCTTTTATTTTGATGTCATCATCTTTTCCTCCTATTAGATGATCTTGTGTAGGTAGTGTCAGGCACTGTGAGGTCATGGATATCCAGGCCATTTTGTGTCTGGGGGGAGCACGTTGTAAGGAGTCCTACCCTTCCTTTGGCTCCTACGTTCTTTCTGCGACCTCTTCTGCAATAGACCCTGAGCCTTGGAAGGTGTGATAGAGATATTCAAGTACTGAGCACTCTGGTCACTTCTTTCCAGCACCATGATGCCTTCTGAGTCATCCCAAGATCACTGCCATCTGAAAAGAGAAGATTCTCTAGCAAAAGTGAGAGTAGCATTAATATAAGGGTATGAACATTAAGAAAAGTGCTCACTGGGCAGTTTGATGAGCATAGTATATTCATTTAGCCAGACAGCAGTAGAGGTTAACACCCCTAAGGCTCATGACTAACCCTGTTTTAAGTTTTCAGTATCAGGGATGTATTCCCTCCCATGGAGCGGGCCTCCAGTCCAATAGGAGGGCAGTTGGTTTCCACCATGACAGATGTGCCACTATTGCACCTATTGGTTCATTTGGCCTGGCTGGCCAAATATAAGGCTTGCAGTGTCCACTGTTGAGTATCTTCACTGGTGATTTCTCTCTCTCCAATTGAACTGCATGCAGAATGGCTTCTTCCAGCTTTCTGTCAGCTGGTCTACATGGAGGAGGTTATTAGCTCAGTTCCAGCAGGATTTCTTAGCGACCTTGCAGCCAAGTATGTGGAGTCTTCAGCTATAAGATCTTACCATCTATTCCTGGTGGGAAACCAAGGGCCTCAGCAATAGCCTATAATGTTTTGGAGGCATCAGGGACCTCCATGGCCAACAACTCACTGGAATGTATCCCATCCCTGGCACTGAAAAATTTCTAGCAACAATCTACGGCTCCTGAGTGTTCCATTGTCCAAAAAAGTAGGTTTCCATATTTTTTATTTATATCCTCTTAGATTTTGATTAGCCCTCCCTCCACCTTTTCTTCACTCAATCTTTTCCCCTGACCTCACTATGGGCCCTTTTACCCCCAATAATCTATTCTTCTTCTTACATATATATAATACCATCCTATTAAGTACCCTGGCTCCCTTCCTTTCTCTTCCCTTTATATCTCCTTTCTAGCTTACTGGCCTTTGCTACTGAGTTTTCTTCCTACTCACACAGAAGTCCAATCATCTGTAGCTAGGATCCACATATGAGAAAGAACATGTGATGCTTGGCTTTCTGGGCCTGGGTTACCTCACTTAGTATATATAATCCTTTCCAGATCCATCCATTTTCCTGCAAATTTCATAATTCATTTTTCTTTACCCCTGAGTAGAACTCCATTATATAAATGTGCCATATCTTCATTATCTATTCATTAGTTGAGGGACATCTAGGCTGGTTCTATTTCCTAGCTATGTGATTGAGCGGCAATAAACATGATTGAGCAAGTATCTCTAAGGTAATGAGATGAGTCCTTAGGATATATGCCTAGGAGTGCTATAGCTGGGTCATATGGTAGATCAATTTTTAGCTGTCTTAGGAACCTCCACACTGATTTCCACAATGACTGAACCAGATTGCATTCCCACCAACAATGTAGAAGGGTTCCTCTTTTTCCACATCCTCACCAGCATTTATGGCCATTTGTTTTCATGATGGTAGCTAGTCTGACAGGAGTGAGATGGAATCTCAAAGTAGTTTCATTCTGCATTTCCCTGATGACTAGAATGTAGAACATTTTTTCAGATGCTTATTTGCCACCCATATTTCTTCTTTTGAGAATTCTTTATTTAGTTCCATAACCCATTTTTAACTGGCTTGTTTGATTTCTTATTATTTATTTTTTTGAGTTCTTTGTATATACTAGATATTAATCCTCTACCAGATGTATAGCTGGCAAAGATTTTTTCCCATTCTGTAGGTTGCCTCTTTGCTTTATTCACAATGTCCTTTGCCATATAAAAGCTTTGTAATTTCATGAGGTCCCAGCCTTTAATCTGTGGTTTTATTGCCTGAACAATTGGGGTTATATTCATAAAGTCTTTGCCAAGACCAATATGTTGAAGGGTTTCCCCTACTTTTTCCTCTAGCAGTTTCAGAGTTTCAGGTCTGATGTTAAGGTCTTTAATCCATTTGGACTTAATTCTTGTGCATGGAGAGAGAGAAGAATCTATTTTCATCCTTCACAGATACATATCCAGTTTTCCCAGCACCATTTGCTGAAGAGGCTGTCTTTTCTCCAACGAGTATTCTTGGCATTTTTATTGAATATCAGTTGGCTATAGCTACCTGGGCTTACATCTGGGTCCTCTATTCTATTCCATTGATTTACATGTCTGCTTTTGTGCCAGTACCATGCTGTTTTTTGTTACTATGGCTCTGTAGTATAGGTTAAAATCAGGTATGGTGATACCACCAGCCTTATTTTTGTTGCTCAGTGTTGTTTTAGATATTTGAGATTTTTTTGTGATTCCAAATTAATTTTTGGATGTTTTTCTATTTCTGTGAAGAATACCATTGGAATTTTGATGGGAATTGCATTAAATGTGTAGATTTTTTTTTTTTTTTGTAAGATTGCCATTTTCTCAGTATTGGTTCTTCTGATCCAGGAACAAGGGATGTTTTTCCATTTCCTAGTGTCTTCTGCAATTTCTCGCTTGAATGTTTTAAAGTTTTCATTGTAGAGATGCTTCACTTCCTTGGTTAGGTTTATTCCAAGGTACTTTATTTTCTTTGATGCAGTTGTGAATGGGAGTGATTCTCTGATTTCATCCTCTGTGTGTTTGTTGTTAGCATATAGGAAGGCTACTGATTTCTGTGTATTTATTTATCCAGACAGCAGCAGATGTTACACCCCTAGGGCTCATGACTACCCCTGTTTTAGGTTTTCAGTATCAGGGATGTACTCCCCCCCATGGAGTGGGCCTTCAGTCCAATTGGAGGGCAGTCGGTTTCCACCATGACAGACATGCCATTATTGCACCCATTGGCTCATTTGGCCTGGCTGGCCAATTATAAGGCTTGCAGTGTCCACTGTTGAGTATCTTCACTGGTGGTATCTCTTTCTCCCATTGAACTACATGTAGAATGGCTTCTTCCAGCTTTCTGTCAGCAACTCTATGAATTTTTTGATTTCCTTCTTGATTTCTTCATTGACCCATTCATCATTTAGTAGTGTATTGTTTTGTTTCCATGATTTTGTGTATGCTCTATAGCTTTTCTTGCTATTGATTTGTAGTTTGAATCCACTGTGGTCAGATAGAATGCCAGGAATTATTTCAGTTGCCCTGTATTTGTTAAGATTTGCTTTGTGTCCTAATATACGGTCTATTTTAGAGAATGTTCCATGTGCTGCTGAAAAGAATGTATATTTTGTAGCATTTGGATGAAATGTCCTATAGATATCTGTTAGGTCCATTTCTTCTATGACCTCATTTAATCCAGATGCCTCTCTGTTTATTTTTTGCCAGGATGACCTGTCAATTGATGAGAATGGGGTGTTGAAGTCACCCACTACCACTGTGTTTGGTGTTATCTGTGACCTTAGTTCTAATAGCATTTGTTTGATGAAGTTGGGAGTCCCCATGTTAGGTGAATATATGCTTAGGATTGTAATGTCCTCCTGCTGGAATGTGCCTTTACTCAATATAAAGTGACCTTCCTTATCTTTCCTAACTAATGTTGGACTGAAGTCTACCTTGTCAGATATTAGGATAGCAACCCCTGCTTGTTTTCTAGGCCCATTTGCTTGAAACATTGTTTTCCAAACTTTCACCCTAAGATAGTGTCCATCCTTTGTAGAAAGGTGAGTTTCTTGGAGGCAACAAATTGAAGGATCCTGCTTTTTAACCCAGTCTGCAAACCTGTGTCTTTTGGTTGGGGCATTGAGGCCACTGATATTAAGAGATATTATTGAAAGGTGTGTGTTTATTTTTTCCTTTTTTTGTAGTTCTTCCGGTTTTACCTTTGCTCTCTTGCGTTAACTACTATTTGAGTATTGTTTGTTTTTTCTAGGTTCCTTATATGTGTGCTTTTCTTCTTTTCAGAATGGAGGATCCTTTCAAGTATTTTCTGTAGAGCTGTTTTTGTCTTCAAATACTCCTTTAGCCTGCTTTTGTCGTGGAATGTCCTTATTTCTCTGTCCATTTGAATGGATAGCTTTGCAGGATAAAGTAACCTTGGTTGACAGTTGTTATCTTTCAGAACTTGGACTACATCACTCCATGCCCTTCTGGCTTTTAAAGTTTGTGTTGAGTAATATACTGTAATCCTGGTAGGTAACTTGATTTTTCTCTAACTGCTTTCAATATTTTTTCTTTGGTTTGTGTGTTTGGTAGTTTGATTATAATATGGCGAGGAGAGGTTCTTTCTAGGTTTTGTCTGGCTGGTGTTCTAAAGGATTCCTGTATCTGCATTGGCACCTCTTTCCCAATTTGGGAGAAGTTTTCTTCTATGATTTTGTTGAAGGCACCTACTATGCCTTTGGAGTGAAATTCTTCTCCTTCTACTATGCCCTGAATTCTTATGTTTGATCTTTTCACAGTATCCCAAATATCTTGAAATTCCCATTCATACTTTCCTATTAGTTTGTCTTTCTCTTTGTTGGACTGTATTATATCTGCCACCTGGTCTTCTAGCTTAGATATTCTGTCCGCTCCTTCATCCATTCTACTGGTGAGATTTTCTACAGAGTTTTTTTTATTTCATTGACTGTTCTTCATTGCTAGTAATTCTGACTGGTTTTTCTTTATAATTTCTATTTCCTTATTTATGTCTTGTATTGACCTCTTTATTTCATTAAATTGGTTTTCTGTGTCTTCTTTGATTCCTTTGATTTCCTCTTTCATTCCTTTTATTTCCTCTTTGACCCCTTTGAGCATATTTATAATCATTCTTTTGAAATCTTTCTCAGGCATTTCCTCACTGGATGTAATTTCTGATGCATTAATATTTTTTGGTGGATTTATATTTATATTGATTTTTGGTGTTTCTTGTGTTATAATGTATATATGGTTTTTTTTCCCTACTGCATATATTTTTTGCATCTTGGATTAATTTAATGCTTGCATTTTCTAGTTAGCTGCAGTATTATTAGATGTATCAATCAATCTGATGTTATATATTTTCAGGGCAGGAGCTTAAGGTGCTAGGTGTGGCTCTCAAGACTCTCAGAGTATCTACCAAAGTGACCCCACATGTTGAGTTTGACTGCTATGAGAGTATTCAAGTAGGCTGAGTGGAACAAAATACAGACAGATTCTAAAATTTAACTAAACAATGTACACTTTCAATGAAAAACAGCACAGAGTATTTATGCAAGAGTAGGTATTATGACAACCAGATTCTCTAACAGAGTCATTGTCCCTTAGGGTGTATGGTGACACATACCTTTAATCCTGTTAACAAGGAGGTTAAGATTTCTGGTCCATGGAGGGTTCCAAGTCAGCTTGTGACCAGGTGAGACCCTTCCCTAATGTACAGCAGAAGAGGAAACAAAGCCACTATAAATCAAGAAGCAACAAATAACAAGCCCAAAATATAGCACATTTAAGAATGGCAAATCCAACCATCCATCAGGTTTAACATATAATTTATCCTGATATGGAAGGTGCAATCAGGCCTATATACCAGGCTTATTTGGTGGGTACTGACCTGGTGTAATGCCAGGTTACCTTTTGGGGTGATTTTGGTCTCAGTTATGCTGCACTCCTGCTTGGATTCCTCTTTGGTGCACTGTGGGTTCAAGTAGGCTGGCTGGGTCATTGGATCGCTGCTCTGGTCGCCTGTGCTGGGTGCTGTGAGCTCCCTTCTCCTGGTCTCTGGTGCTTGCTGGCGCTGGGAAGGCTGTGGATGGTGGCTCTAGTTCTCCCACTGGTCCACTTGATCCTCTACCTCGTGATCCGCTCCTCCATTGTTCACTGCCGTCCTCCCTTCATGTTTCTTGAGTTTGCGAAGAGCTCTGGTGTGAGTGGAAAATCCCCTCACCTGGCTTTTCCTGCGGCTCAAGCCGAGCCTGGCAGCTGTGGCCCCGCAGACCTGGTGCCGCCGCCGCTGCTGGAGCCACTTTTGCCGGCCTGTGTGGGCTCTGGATGCTCTGGATCTCTCCTGCTTCTCTGCTGCCATTTTAATTTCTCTTTTTTTTTTATTTATTTATGTATTTGAGAGCGACAGACAGAGAGAGAAAGAGGCAGATAGATAGATAGAGAATGGGCACGCCAGGGCCTCTAGCCACTGCAAAGAACCTCCAGACGCGTGCGCCCCTTGTGCATCTGTCTAACGTGGGTCCTGGGGAATCGAGCCTCGAACCGGGGTCCTCAGGCTTGACAGGCAAGCGCTTAACCACTAAGCCATCTCTCCAGCCCCCGTTTTCATTTCTTATACACCTCACTTTTTAGTAGAAGAGTGTATTTTTTAAAATATTTTTTTGTTTATTTTTACTTATTTATTTGAGAGCGACAGACAGAGAGGGAGAAGGAGAGAGAGAGAGAGAATGGGCGCGCCAGGGCTTCCAGCCACTGCAAACGAACTCCAGATGCATGCGCCCCCTTGTGCATCTGGCTAACATGGGTCCTGGGGAATTGAGCCTCGAACCGGGGTCCTTAGGCTTCACAGGCAAGTGCTTAACCGCTAAGCTATCTCTCCAGCCCTAGAAGAGTGTATTTTGCTGTTTTTTTTTCTTTTTGGCTTTTTCTCCCCTGGGCTGCTTTGACATGGTTCCTATGCCGCCATCTTACCTGGAAGTCCCCTGTACTCTTTTTGTTTGTTTGCTTGTTTTTTTGTTTGTTTGAGGTAGGGTCTCACTCTAGGCCAGGCTGGCCTGAAATTCACTATGTAGACGCCCCCTGAAATGATGAAACGTCCCTCAAAACTGTCAGGTGAAAGCTGGGTGTGATGGCACACACTTTTAATCCCAGCACTCAGGAGACAGAGGTAGGAGAATCGTCGTGAGTTCGATGCCACCCTGAGACTACATAGTGAATTCCAGGTCAGCCTGGGCTAGAGCAAGCCTACCTCAAAAAAAAAAAAAAAAGGGGGGGGCTGGAGAGATGGCTTAGCAGTTAAGGCACTTGCCTGAAAAGCCTAAGGACCCCAGTTCAATTGCCCAGAACCCATGTAAGCCAGATTCACACAGTGGTACATGCATCTGGAGTTGATTTGCATTGGCTAGAGACCCTGGCACCCTCTCTCTCTCCCTCTAATAAATACATTAAAAAAAAAAAAAAGCCAGGCATGGTGGTGTATGCCATTAATCCCAGCACTTGGGAGGCACAGGTAGGAGGATCCCTATGAGTTTGAGGCCAGCCTGGGAGTGAGCTCTAGGTCAGCCTGGACTAGGGCAAGACACTACCTCAAAAAAAAAAAAAAAATGCCATCTTAAAGGGCTAGATTTTATTTCTATTTATTATAAAGTTGTGGCATCATCAGCTTTTAAGTGAATGAATGTTTTTTAATTTAAATTTTTATTTTTTATTGATTATTATTATTATTATTATTTTGGTTTTCCAAGGTAGGGTCTCATGCTAGCTCAGGCTGACTTGGAATTCACAATGTAGTCTCAAGGTGGCTTTGAACTCTCAGCGATCATCCTACCTCTGTCCCCCAAGTGCTGGGATCAAAGGAGTGCGCCACCACGCCTGGCTCACTTTTTTATTTTTTATTATTGACAACTTCCATAATTATAGACAATAAACCATGATAATCCCCTCACACACATACTTTCCCCTTCACAGCTCCATTCTCCATCATATCCCCTCCCCCTCTCAATCAGTCTCTTTTATTTTGATGTCATCATCTTTTCCTCCTATTATGATGTTCTTGTGTAGGTAGTGCCAGGCACTACAAGATCATGGATATCCAGGCCATTTTGGGTCTGGAATTGTGCATTGTAAAGAGTCCCTGCCCTTCCTTTGGCTCTTACATTCTTTTGGCCACCTCTTCCACAATAGGCCCTGAGCCTTAGAAGGTGTGATAGAGATGTTTCAGTGCTGAGCACTCTTCTGTCACTTCTTGTCAGCACTATGATGCCTTTTGAGTCATCCCAGAGGTCACCACCATCTGAAGAGAGAAGCTTCTCTAACCAAAAGTGAGAGTAGCATTAATATGAAGGTAGGAACATTACGAAAAGAGCTTACAGGGCAGTTTGGTGAGCATAATATACGCAGTCAGTACGACACCAGCAGGCATTACACACCTAGGGCTCCTGACTTCCCCCATCATAGGTCTTCAGTATCAGGCATGTATTCCCCCCTGTGGAGCGGGCCTCTAGTCCAATTAGAGAGCGGTTGTTTTCCCCCATAACAGACGTGCTACTATTGCACCCATTGCCTCATTTGGACCGGCTGCCCAAACATAAGGTTTGCAGTGTCCACTGTCGTTTATCTCCATTGAGGGCTTCTTGCTCTCCCATGGAGCTCTACATAGCGTAGCTTCTTCCAGCTCTCTGTCAGCTGGTCTACAGGGAGGAGGTTTTCAGCTCAGCTCCAGCTTGATTTCTCAGTGACCTTGCAGCCCTGAGCATATGGAGTCTTCAGCAACAGGGTCTTACCATCTATTCCTGGAGGGAAACCAAGAGCCTTAGCAATGGTCTGTAATGTTTTGGGGGCGCCGGGTCCTCCCTCGTCAACAACTCACTGGAAGGTATCCCATCGCTGGCCCTGAAAATTTTCTAGTAACAATCTATGGCTTCTGGGTGCATCATTGTCCAAAAAAGTAACTTATTCATACCCTCTTAGATTTTGATTGGCCATCCCCTCACCTTTCCTTTACTCAGTCTCTTCCAGTGACCTCACTTAGGCCTTTCCAACCCCCCAGTAATCTGTTCTTCTACTTACATATACACAATACCATCTCCTTAAGTCCTCCCCTCTCCTCCCTCCCTTATAGCCCTTTTCTAGCTTACTGGCCTCTGCTACTGAGTTTTATTCCAACTCACATACAAGTCCAAACATTTGTAGCTAGGATTCACATTTGAGAGAGAACATGCAGTGCTTGCTTGGCTTTATGGGCCTGGGTTACTTCACTAAGTGTAATCCTTTCCAGATTCATCCATTTTCCTGCAAATTCCATAATTTCACTTTGCTTTACTGCCGAATGGAACTCCATTGTGTAAATGTGCCATAGCTTCATTATCCACTTATCAGTTGAGGGACATCCTGACTGGTTCCATTTCCCAGCTATTGTGAATAGAGTGGCAATAAACATGGTTGAGCAAGTATCTGTAAGGTAGTGAGATGAGTCCCTAGGATATATGTGCCTAGGAGTGCTATAGCTGGGTCATATGGTAAATCTGTTTTTAGCTGTCTCAGGAACCTCCACACTGATTTCCACAATGGCTGTTCCAGACCACATTCCCACCAACAGTGTCTGTCGAAGGGTTCCTCTTTTTCTGCATCGTCGCCAGCATTTATTGTAATTTGATAATAGCTGTTCTGACAGGGGTGAGTTGGAATCGGAAATTAGTTTTAATTTGCATTTCCCTGATAACTAAGGATGTAGAACATTTTTTAGATGTTTATATGCCATCTGTATTTTGTCTTTTGAGAACTCTCTAGTTCCATAGCTCATTTGTTAATTGGGTTGTTTGATTTCTTATTATTTAATTTTTTGAATTCTTTGTATATCCTAGATATTAATCCTCTATTAGATGTATAGCCGGCAAAGATTTTCTCCCACTCTTTTTTTTTTTTCAAGGCAGGGTCTCACCCTAGCTCAGGCTGACCTGGAATGCCTTATGTAGTCTCAGGTGGCCCATTCTGTAGGTTGCCTCTTTGCTCTATTCACAGTGTCCTTTGCCGTCCAAGATCTTTGTAATTTCATGAGGTCCCAGTGGTTGATTAGTAGTTTCATTTTGTAAATTAATGTTAAATCTTCAGTTGCCAAAGAAAATTATCCAATGCTGGCTTTTAATTTGTGTTTTATCCTGTGAGGCTCTTCTTGTTCTCATTTGCCCAAAGAACATGATGGAATGTCCTCTAGTTTTATTCAAAGATGCATGAGTTAGAGGATCAGCATCCTGGCCTGACAATTCATAGAAGTGGGAGACACCACCACCCTTCTAATGAAAATGCTCCCAGGAAGCTGCTTTCACACAGGGACAGATGCCTGGAGTCTGTCCTCACCAGAGAACAGGCAGCAGATCTTTAAATCCTATAGGAACGGGTGTCAGCCAGCTTAAACCAGGCATATCAAAATTACTAAGAAGTTTCTGTATTTTTAATTTTTATGTTTTTTATTTATTTATTTATTTATTTATTTATTTATTGGTTTTTAGAAGTAGGGTCTCACTCTAGCTCAGGCTGACCTGGAATTCACTATATAGTCTCAGAGTGGCCTCGAACTCATGGTGATCCTCCTACCTCTGCCTCCCAAGTGCTGGGATTATCTGCCCGGCTATATTTTTATTTTCATGTTTTTTAAATACATTTTATTCATCTACATATATTAAAAGAGAGAGGCAGATAGAAAGAGAGAGAGAGAGAGAATGGACACATCATGGCCTCCAGCAACTCCAGATGCACGTGCTACCTTATGCATCTGGCTTTATGTAGGTACTAAGAAATCGAACCTGGGTCCTTAGGCAAGTGCCTTAACTACTGAGCAATCTCTCCAGCCCATTTTTTTAAATGTTTTCAATTTCCTTTTCTTTTCTTTATTTCTTCCTTTCTTTCTTTATTATTTTACTTTATTTTTGTTGTTGTTGTTGTTGTTGTTGTTGTTGTTGTTGTTTGAAGTAGGGTCTTGCTCTAGCCCAGGCTGACCTGGAATTCACTATGTATTCTCAGGGTGACCTCAAACACAGCAATTCTACCTCTGTCTCCCAAGTGCTGAGATTAAAGGCATGCACCACTACACCCAACCTTTAAATATTTATTTGCTTGCTTGTTTGTTTGTTTGTTTGTTTGTTTATTTATTTATTTATTTGCCAGAGAGAGATTGTGGTCATGCCAGGGACTCTTACTGCTGCAAACAAACCCCAGCCGCATGTGGTGTTTAAATATTTTTAGTAAATTTTGAATCAGGTTCTCAGTAGGTGGCCCTGGCTAATGTGAAATTTGCTATACAGACCAGACTGCCTTCAAGTTGTGGTCATCATCTTGCCTCAGCCCCCCAAGTGCTGGGATTACAGGAATGTTTCAGCACATCTTGCTTTAAACCTCAACTAACGTAAAAATTAAGTCTGGCACTGGAGGGGTAGTTCAGTGTGAGAAGGCTTACCTAGCAGGTGCAAGCCCTGGGTTCCATTCCCAGTGCCTAAGGAAGGAAGAGAAGGAGGCAAGAAGAGAAAGAAGAAAAGAGGGAAGGATATGAGAATGAGAGAGGGGTAGGAGGAGGATAGAATAAATGAAATAAAAAAGAATTAAAATCATAGTTACTTTTAAAAAAATGTTATAGCTTGGGCTGGAGAGATAGCTTAGTGGTTAAGCACTTGCCTGTGAAGCCTAAGGACCCTGGTTCGAGGCTCGATTCCCCAGGATCCACGTTAGCCAGATACACAAGGGTGTGCACGCATCTGGAGTTCGTTTGCAGTGGCTGGAGGCCCTGGCGCACCCATTCTCTCTCTCTCTCTCTCTCTCTCTCTCTCTCTCTCTCTGCCTCTTTCTCTCTCTGTCTCTTGCTCTCAAATAAATAAATAAAAATGAACAAAAAAAAAATAAAAATAAAAAGGCAGGATGCCCTGCTGCACCCATTTAAAAATAAATAAAATAAATAAAAAATGTTATAGCCATATTAATAACCAGGTTTACATTAACAGTCATGTGATGAGCTTTTCTTTAATCTCAACTAACTCAATACAGTTTTCTTCTCAGTTCAAACCAAACAGCGCTTCCGTGTGCAGAGCTGCCTCACAAAACACAGGTCACAGGGGGACTTACCGTCTGTCCATTTCCACCAGACACAGGACTGAACACCCACACGCCACATCTCAAAAGGGGCCACAAGGAATGCTGGCTGCTCAATCCAGCCCACCACTGCATGGGAACTCATGCTGGGGCTGCCCAGTGGGGAAGCCCTTGGGAGGCCTGCGGCAGCCATTTGACCAATATGGAGTCAGAGCTAAAATCCAGTCCGGGGGAGAAGGGACTGGTTCTCTGGGAAATCATGCATAGCTATCTTTTTTTTTTTTAAATTTATTTATTTGAGAGCGACAGATAAAGAGAGAAAGAGGCAGAGAAAGAGAACGAATGGGCGTGCCAGAGCCTCCAGCCACTGCAAACGAACTCCAGACGCATGCGACCCCTTGTGCATTTGGCTAACGTGGGTCCTGGGGAATCGAGCCTTGAACCGGGGTCCTTAGGCTTCACAAGCAAGCGCTTAACCGCTAAGCCATCTCTCCAGCCCAGCTATCTTTTTTTAATTTTTAAAAAATGTATTGGTGATAAGCGAGAGAGAGAGAATGAGAATGCACAGCAGGGACTCTTGCCACTACAAAAAAGAACTCTAGGTGCATGCACCACTGTGTGCATCTGGCTTATGTGGGTCGTGGGGAATTGAGCCTGGGTCCTCTGGCTTTGCAGGGAAACACCTTAACTGCTAAGCCATTTCTCTGACCCCCCCCCCCGGTTTATCTTTTTAACTAACAAACAGATAATAACATTTTCAAACAACTGAAAGCAGCACACTACTAAGTAATTCATGGGTCAAAGACGATGCCTCAAGAGAAATTTTAAAAGAATACATTGAAGTCAGGTGTGGCGGTTTACACCCAGTAATCCGGGAAGAATGGGGCGGGATGATGGCAGAGTTCCAAGCCAACCTGGGCTGTAGGATGAGACTGTTTCAAAAAGAAAAACACTCGGGAGGCAGAGGTAGGAGGATCACCATGAGTTCGAGGCCACCCTGAGCCTACATAGTGAATTCCAGGGCAGTCTGAGCTAGAGTGAGACCCTATCTCAAAAGCCCAAATAAATAAATAAAATAAAATAAAAATACGAAAAACAAAAGAGAATTCAACAGGCTGGAGATGTAGCTCCATTGGTAGAGTGCTTGCCTACCATACAGGAGGCCCTGGGTTCATTCCCCAGCAGGGGCATTCTGATCTACAATAGAGGGTTCCAAGCCAGCCTGGGCTACATGAAACTGTCTAAAAAA
Organism: Dipus sagitta; assembly: GCA_036346955.1. Lineage (NCBI taxonomy): Eukaryota > Metazoa > Chordata > Mammalia > Rodentia > Dipodidae > Dipus > Dipus sagitta. Next base: position 16,299,634 of record CM070780.1, read on the forward strand.
AAAAGGCTAGAGAGATGGCTCAGTGGTTAAGGCACTTGCCTGAAAAGCTTGATGACCTGGGTTCAATTCCCCAGTACCCACGTAAAGCCAGATGCACAAAGCAGCACATGTATCTGGAGTTTGCAATGGTTGCAAGCCCTGGCATGCCAATTCTCTCTCTCTCTCTCTCTCTCGGGTTACAAATAAATAAATTTTGGAAAAGAAAGAGAGAATTCGTTGAACTGAATTCAAATGAAAATGAAGCAATATCAAAATGTGTGAATTATAATTAAAGTGGTGCCAAGAGGGAAATTGTAGCCCTAATTGCATACATTAGAAAAGAAAGTCCCAAATCAGTTGTCTAAGCTGTCACCTTAAAAACTTAGAAAAGAAGCAAATTACACTCGAAGCAAAAGGAAGGAAATAATAAAAGCCAGAGAAATTAATGAAATTAAAAACAGAAAATAAAGATAAATCAATGAAACAAAGACAAGGTTCTTTGAGGAGATCAGTAAGACTGAGAGGCCAAGAGCCTGGTGTGGTGATGCACGCCTTTAATCATAGCACTTGGGAGGCAGTAGGAGGATCACTGTGAGTTCAAGATCATCCTGACACTACATAGTGAATTCTAGATCAGCCTAGGCTAGACTGAGACCCTACCTCAACAAACAAACAAAAGATACCCAAAGGGGCTGGAGAGATGGCTTAGCGGTTAAGTGCTTGCCTGTGAAGCCTAAGGACCCCGGTTCGAGGCTCAGTTCCCCAGGACCCACGTTAGCCAGATGTACAAGGGGGCGCACGCGTCTGGAGTTCGTTTACAGGGGCTGAAAGCTCTGGCACAGCCCATTCATATTCTCTCTCTCTCTCTCTTTCTCTCTCTCTCTCTCTCTCCCTCCTTCTCTCTGTTGCTCTCAAATAAATAAATAAACAAAAAATATTTTAAAAAAAGATACCCAAAGATGACCAAGTTACAGAAAAACAAACACTCTCTTGCATTATATGGGATATATTATTTCTATAAATTTATATAACCTTTCTGGAGAATAATTTGCTAGTACTATTAAATGTTTCTTTTAAAGCTTTCTGATCTAGTAATCAGGAAGTCCACACTAAAGAAAATAAAAATATGATTAAAGATAGATGCATAGAAATGTCACTCCGAGCCGGGCGTGGTGGCGCACGCCTTTAATTTAATCTCAGCACTTAGGAGGCAGAGGTAGGAGGGTCACTGTGAGTTCAAGGCCACCCAGAGATGATTACATAGTGAATTCCAGGTCAGCCTGGACTAGAGTGAAACCCTACCTTAAAATCGAGAAAAAACCAACCCCCCCCCAAAAAAAGTGACTCCAGCCTTATTTGAGATAGAAAAACTTGAAGAGAAGCCAACACCTAGCAATAGGGAGTGATTAAACAATTTATATATAGAACATACATACAATGGGATCTACTGCTATCTAAAAATTGCAGCTCTGAAGACTAATGAGGTGGATACATTCTTTTTTTTCTTTTTTCAAGGTAGGGTCTCACTCTAGCGCAGGCTGACTTGGAATTCACTCTGTAGTCTCAGGCTGGCCTCAAACTCACAGTGATCCTTCTATCTCTGCCTCCCAGGTGCTGAGATTAAAGGCATGTGCCACCACACCTGGCAGGGGATGTGTTCTTAAGTAGAAAAAAAGAACATCAATATATTCTGAAGTGATTTTTTTTTTTTTTTTTACTTAAGAGATTACATACCTAGTGAATTCCAGGTCAGCCTGGGCTAGAGTGAGACTCTACCTCGAAAAAACCAAAAGAAAAAAAAAATCATAATTCTTTCGACAAAAACAATAAGAACCCTTGCATCTTCTCACCAGCAGATCTGACTGCTTTTGTAATCCATAGTCGTTCTCTCCCTCTCTCCTGCTACAAAGGATGAGGTACCCTGTGTCCATCAAAGGCCAAACTAAAAAAAAAAAAAAAGCCCAAGCTCATATTTAGGTACTAGACACCATACCTTCCTGTCTCTCACCATCCAGAACTCTCTCCCTCATGGACCATGCCCAGCAGCACACACCCTGACCTCCCGAAACTTCTGGAAGGTGGTTGTTGGGAGGTGGCTTGTCCAGAGTGGCTCAGGTCTCCTAGGGTGATCCCACCACTTGTGCTGCCTCCTCTGGCTTTGTTGATGTTGCTGCTGCTAACGTGTTTGCAGGTAGGGTCGGGCTCTACTATGTACTCAGTATGTAGTCTCAGGCTGGCCTCAAACTCACAGTGATCCTCCTGCCTCTGCCTCCCCAGTGCTGGGATTAAATAAAGGTGTGCGCCACTGCGCTGCCTCTGACTTTTTTAAAATATTTTTTGTTCATTTTTAAAATTTATTTATTTGAGAGTGACAGAGAGAGAGAGAGAGAGAATGGGCGCACCAGGGCTTCCATCCACTGCAAACGAACTCCAGACGCGTGCGCCCCCTTGTGCATCTGGCTAACATGGGTCCTGGGGAACCGAGCCTCGAACCGGGGTCCTTAGGCTCCACAGGCAAGTGCTTAACCGCTAAGCCATCTCTCCAGCCCTGCCTCTGACTTTTTAAGCCTCAACAGGAACTCCTTTATCTCCTTGAAAACATCCAGTGCCTCCTCTCCAGCAGTAGAGAGCCATTCTCCTCGTTCCTAAGGTTCGGAACATTTCTGTTGTGAGACATCTGTTCCCCGGGACTCTGGGAAGACTAGGTTTGTCACCCGCTTGGAAGCCGGGAGAGCTGTAGAGATGAGTGGGAGGGCTGTGCCGAGCCTGGAGAACCAGAATCCTGAGGAAAGGTGTGAAATGAGTCAAGCCAAGATCTGGGTGAGATGAATCTTGATGCGGTTGGCTGTGAGCTGCCCAGGCCCTGAGAACACCTCTATGTTTCAGAGCAAGAGCCCACAGGGTCTAATGCCACCACACGTCCTCCTGGCTATGACCTTGAACAAGGTGCGTAACGTCCCTGAGCCCCCATTTCTTCACTTGGAAGGTAATGATAATGATGACTTCGAAGAGTCCTGGGCTGGGGCTATAGCTCAGTTGGTAGAGAGCTTGCCTAGCATGCATAAACCGGGGGTTGGTCATTCCACTGTAGAAGTACAGGCAAGAGAATCACGAGTTCAAGATCATCCTTGTCTTCATAGGGAGTTCAAGGCCAGCCTAGGCCACATGAAACCTTGTCTCAAAAAAAAAAAAAAAAAAAAAAAAAACAGAGAGAGGGCTGGGGAGATGGCTTAGCAGTTAAAGCCCTTGCCTGCAAAGCCAAAGGACCCAGGTTAGGTTCCCCAGGACCCACATAAGCACAAGGTGGTACATGCATCTGGAGTTTGTTTGCTGTGGCTGGAAGCCCTGGTGTGCCCATTCTCTCTCTCTCTCTCTCTGTCTCTCTCTCTCTCATAAAGAATAAAAACAAAATATTGAAAAAAAGAGAGAGAATGGTGTACCAGGGTCTCCAGCCACCGCAAATGGACTCCAGATACTTTGTGTGTCTGGATTCACATGGGTACTGGAGAATCAAACTCAGGTTGTTAGACTCTGCAGGCAAGTGCCTTAACCACTGAGCCATCTTTCCAGCCCTAAAAGTATTTCTAAAAAAAAAAACAGAGAGGGACACTTTTATTATTTGTCTTGTTTTTCAAGGTAGGGTCTCACTCTGCTCAGGCTGACCTGGAATTCACTATGTAGTCTCAGGGTGGCCTCGAACTCATGGCGATCCTCCTGCCTCTGCCTCTGCCTGTGCTGGGATTAAAGGCGTGTGCCACCACGCCTGGCTTGAGGGACACTTTTTTATTTTATTTTATTAATTTGCAAGCAAAGAGAGAAAGAGAGAGAGAGAGAGGAGATAGAGAATGGGCATGCCAAGGCCTCTAGCCCCTGCAGACAAACACCAGATGCACGCACCACCTTGTGCATCTGGCTTACGTGAGTCCTGGGAAACTGAACCTGGGTCCTTTGGCTTTGTAGGCAAGTGTCTTAACCATTATGCAATCCCTCCAGCCCCAAGGGACACTTTTGATTACAGAAACTTCTCTTTTCAGATGGCTGTAACCACTGGGGTGACTCAAAACTGACCGAAGTGCTGAGAGAAGTGACGGTGGAATGTTCAGTACTGAGACATCTGTTTCACACCCTTCAAGGCTCAGAGACCGTTGTGGAAGTGGTGGCAGAAAGAATGTAAGAGCCAAAGGAAGGGGAGGAGTGCTTACAATGCTTCCAGACACAAAGTGGCTTAGATATTCATGACCTCACAGTGGCTGACACTACCTACATAAGACTTGCATAATGGGAGGGAAGAAAGAACTTATGACATCAAAATAGAAGACAGACTAGTAGGAAGAAGGATTCAGTGGAGGGGAGATTTGGGGAAGACATGGGAGTGGTGGGAGGGGATTATAATCATGCTATATTGTTTCCGATAAAAAGTTACTTTAAAAAAGTAGGGCTGCAGTAAGCGCTTCTCGTAATGTTCATACCCATACGTTAATGCTACTCTCACTTTTGGTAGAGAACCTTCTCTTTTTAGATGGCAGTGACCTTGGATGACTCAGAAGGCATCATGGTGCTGGGAAGAAGTGACAGAGGAGTGCTCAGTTCTGAAATATCTCTATCACACCTTCCAAGGCTCAGGGTCCATTGCTGAAGAGGTGGCGGAAAGAATGTAAGAGCCAAAGGAAGGGTAGGACTCCTTACAATGTGCTCCCCTCAGACACAAAATGGCCTGGATATCCATGACCTCACAGTGCTTGACACTACCTACACAAGATCATCATAATAGGAGGAAAAGATGATAACATCAAAATAAAAGAGAGACTGATTGAGTTGGGGAGATAATATGATGGAGAGTGGAGTTTAAAAACGGAAAGTGGGGGGAGGGAGGGCATTACTATGGGATATTGTTTATAATCATGGAAGTTGTTAATAAAAATAAATTAATTTTAAAAAATAGGGCTGGTAAACCAGATGTGGTGGCGCATGCCTTTAATCCCAGCAATTGGGAGACAGAGGTAGGAAGATCGCCATGATTTTGAGGCCACCCTAAGACTACATAGTGAATTCCAGATCAGTCTGGACTAAAGTGAGAACCCCTCCACCTTGAAAAAAAAAAAAAAAAGATTGGAGAGATAGCTCAGCAGTTAAGGCATTTGCCTGAAAAGCCTAATGACCAGGATTTAATTTCCCTAGTACCCATATAAAGCCATGTGATGCATGTATGTGGAGTTCATTTACAGTGGGTACAGGTTCTTGCACACCCGTTCTCTTTCTCTCTCTCCTCTTTCTTATTTTTTCTTTAAAAAAACTTATTTTTATTTGTTATTTTATTTTTATTTACTTATTAGAGAGAGAAGGAGAGAGGTGGGGGAGACAATGGGCGCACCAGGGCCTCTGGCCACTGCAAAGGACCTCCAGATGCATGCACCATCATGTGCATCTGGCTTACGTGGGATCTGGTGAATAGAACCTGGATCCTTAGGCTTCACAGGCAAGCGCCTTAACCGCTAAGCCATCCCTCCAGCCCTGTCTCTCCTCTGTCTCTCTCTCTCTGTCTCTCCCTCTGCTTGCAAATAAATAAAGATAAAATGGAAGGGAAGGGGGAAAAGCTTCCATGTTGGAGCTTGAAAGATGGCTCAGCAGGCTCGTTAAGCCTGCAAAGCTTAACAATCCAGGTTTGATTCCCCAGTACCCCCACAAAGCAGATGCACAAAGTGGTGCACGCATCTGGAGTTTGTAGTCACTGGAAGCCCTGGCGCATCATTATTTCTCTCTGCCTCTTTTCTCACTCTCTCTCTCTGCTTGCAAACAAATAAATAAAAATACTTAATAAAAAACCTTCCACGTTGATTATCTGATTTTTGTTTATTTTTGGAAGTATTCTATATATCATATCAAACCCAGGGCCTTTCACATGAGCTTCACCCTGACCCCCTTTACTTTTTTTTTTTTTTTTTTTTTTTTTTTTGGTTTTTCAAGGCAGGATCTCACTCTAGCCCAGGCTGACCTGGAATTCATTATGGAGTCTCAGGGTGGCCTCGAACTCACGGTGATCCTCCTACCTCTACCTCCCGAGTGTTGGGATTAAAGGCGTGTGCCACCACACCCGGCCCTTTAATTTATTTTATGCATGTATGACATGTCATAGTATATAGGCAAAGGTGCGTGTGTCTGTGAGCCTGCAAAGGACAAGGCTGGCTTTTAATGTTCTTCAGTGACTCTCGCCTTTTTTTTTTGCTTGTTTGTTTGTTTTTGGACATAGGGTCTTGTTCTAGCCCTGGCTGACCTGGAATTCACTAATATAGTCTCAGGGTGGCCTTGAACTCAAAGTGATCCTCTTACCTCCCTTTAATCCTAGCCTCCAGAGTGTTATTTGCAAGAAGAGAGATGGAGAGAGAGAGAGGAAAAAAAGAGAGACAGAGAGAGAGAAAGAGAGACAGAATGGGCACATCAGTGCCCCGAGCCACTGCAAACAAACTCCAAATGCATGTGCCATCGGCTTTATGTGGGTACTGGAGAATTGAACCTAGGTTGTTAGGTCTTGCAGGCAAGTGCCTTAACCACTGTGCAATCTCCCCAGTCCCAGCTTATTATTATTTTTTTTTAATTGTGGGTGTTGGGGGTCTAAACTCAGGCTCTCATGCTTATGCAGCAAGTATTTCACCCACTGAGCCACTGAACTTGGGATTCTTGTCCACCAAATCATCATCTTGTTAGTGGTGTTGGGGGTGGAACCCAGAGCCTTCCACATTCTAGGCGGGCACTCTACCACTGAGCTACCTCCACAGCCAGCCCTCATTTACTTTTGTTTTTCGAGGTACAGTCTCACTCTGGTCCAGGCTGACCTGGAATTCACTATGTAGTCTCAGGGTGGCCTCAAACTTACAGTGATCCTCCTACCTCTGCCTCCCCAGTGCTGGGTTTAAAGGCGTGCGCCACCACACCTGGCCTATCATTTACTTTTAAATGATTTTCATTCTCCATCTCCCCTGCTCTTTTCCACCAGCTCACAAACTGTGAGGCATTCGGGGAGTTGTGATCACCTCCTTTCTACAAGCAGTATGGAGAGATCATGTAGTCTCAGATTACAATCCCAGGCTCCAAACCAGGCGTGGTGGCACACGCCTTTAGTCCCAGCACTCAGGAGGCAGAGGTAGGAGGATCACTGTGACTTCCAGGCCAGCTTGAGACTACATAGTGAATTCCAGGTCAGCCTGGGCTAGAGCGAGACCCTACCTTGAAAACAGAAAAAGAATCCCAGGCTCCAGGCTGGAGCAAGGGAGACTGTCCCTGGAGTTAAAACTTCCACAACCCCCGGCTCAGTCATCCCTGCAAGACAGGAAGAGTCACATTTCCTTCTCTCCTTTCCTCCCTTCTTTCCTTCCTTCCTTCCTTCCATTGTCCCTTCCCCCACTCCATCCATCTATCCATTTTTCCTTCTTTTTCTGCATGTGCGTCTGTGTGCGTTTGTGTGTGGGCACACGTGTGTGTGCATGCATGTGGAAGTCAACATCAGCGTCTCCTGTTGTGCTGCACTTCATTTACTGAGACAGGATCCTGCAGGGAGCCCGGTGCTCATAGGTTCAGCGAGTCTAGCTGGCCAGCTTCCCTGGGGGCATGGGCCTGTCTCTGCTTCCCGAGAGCCACACTCTTGGCATTTATGTGGGTGCTGGGATCCAAACTCAGGCTGTCATGCATGCGTGGCATCCACTGAGCCATCTCTCCAACCCCCTCTTATTTCTGCCCCTCAAAAGGATCTTATAGGATCTTAGCTGCTCTTGAACTTGCTACATAGCAGAAGATGATCTTGAACCTCTGAGCCTTCTGCCTCTACCTCCTGAGTTTCAGAGTTACAAGTATGTGCCACCATGTCTAGTTTGGGTGGTGCCAGGGATAGAACCCAGGGATCATGCCAAGTACTTTACCAACTGCTCACCCTCAGTCCAAGATTCCCATTTTCAAAAATAAAAAAAAATTAATGAATTAAAAAAAAGAGATTCCCATTTTCACCAGGCGTGGTGGCGCACGCCTTTAATCCCAGCACTCGGGAGGCAGAGGTAGGAGGATCGCCGTGAGTTCGAGCCCCCCTGAGACTACAGAGTGAATTCCAGGTCAGCCTGGGCTAAAGTAAAAACCTACCTCGAAAAACAAACAAACAAACAACAACAACAACAAAAAAAAAACACACCCAAGATTCCCATTTTCCAAATCCCAGGAGGCATGACCCCATTTGCCCATCTTCTTTTGTTTTTCCAGGTAGGGTCTCACTCTAGCCCAGGCTGACCTGGAACTCACTAGGTAGTCTCAGGGTGGCCTTGAACTCACGGCAATCCTTTTACCGCTGCCTCCTGAGTGCTGGGATTAAAGGAGTGCGCCACCATGCCCGGCTCCATTTGCCCATTTTGGACTTCAAGTCCTTCCAGTGAACAGAGTCTGTTGCTGGCACTTGGTGGGAGGGGCAAGGCACCACCTCTCTGAACTTTAGGGGTGAAGAGTGGTTCATAGGCATGCGAGCCCTTACGGTGGTCCTCCACCAAGAAAAACTGGCATCTGGTGGTCCACTGCATCTATGTCACCGCGACGGATGTCCCACTGGGCTGGGCTTCCTGCAGTGTCCACCCTGCTGGCATTCGAGGATCTGTCACATGCTTCATCCTCAGGCCTGTCCCCACCTCCCGCCCTCTCCATGGCCTGCTCACTCCTGTGCCCAGCCTACTTTGGGGGCTGTCCACCGTGTGGTCAAGTGACCAAAGCTGCTTGCTAGGGACCCAGTGTGGTGTGGGACTCCTTCCAAACATGAACAATGGATTTCTGACCTGGGATAAAAATAACCTTAGCAAGTCAGCAAGCGAGGCAGCCTCAATTTCTCTCACCCCTTGGCCCCATCCGCCAGCTCTTCTAACATGAGACCAAAGCAGAATTTCTGGGAATTTTGTGCGGTGTGGTGGATTCAGGCACATGCGTATGTGCAGACGCACACTGCGCATGACTGGAGGCCAGAGAAGGCTGGGTGGTCCTCCTCTATTGCTCATTCACGTATTTCCTTGAAAGGGTCTCTCTCTCAACCTAGAGTTGTGCTTTTTTTTTTTTTTAAAGATACATAATTTTTTATATATATATATATATATATATATATATTATTTTTATTTATTTATTTGCAAGCAGAGGGAGATGGAAGACAGAGAGAATGGGTGCATGAGGGCCTCCAGCCACTACAAATGAACTCCAGACCCATGAGCCACTTTGTGCATCTGGTTTTACATGGGTTCTGGGGAACTGACCTTGGGTCCTTAGCTTTTGCAGGCAACTGCTTCAACTGCTAAGCCATCTCTCCAGCCCTCTCTACATATTTTAAAATTTTATTTATTTTTGTTTTGTTTTGTTTTTTTTTTGAGGTAGAGTTTCATTCTAGTCCAGGCTGGCCTGGAATTCATTCTGTAGTCTCCGGGTGGCCTCGAACTCACGGTGATCCTCCTACCTCTGCCTCCCAAATGCTGGGATTAAAGGCGTGCGCCACCACGCCCATGGTATTTCATTTATTTATTTATTTATTAAGAGTGTGAGAGAGAGACTGAAGCAGAAAGAGAGAACGAGAAAGAAAATGGGCGCACCAGGGCCTCCAACCACTGCAGATGAACTCCAGATGCATGCGTCCCCTTGTGCGTCCACCTTTTCCTGGGTCCTTAGGCTTTGCAGACAAGTGCCGTAACTGCTGAGCCCTCTCTCCAGCCTGAGCTGTGGTTTCCATGAGCTCCAGCCGTTCTCCAATCTCTGCTGTCCACAAGACTGGGGCTCCGAGCACGTGTGGCCACACCTAAGCTGTTCGCATGGGTGCTGCGGGTTGAACTCAGAGGGTCTCAGGCCCTCTCATGCGTGCAGGAAGAGCACTGAGCTTTCTCAAAGTCTGGCATTCACACGCTAGCTTGGTGGCTCACTTCTGAGCCTCCACCTCCTTTTTGGTGCAATCCAGGGGACTGAAGGAGGTCATTCCCCCCCCCACCCCACAGCATTACTACTGTGGTGGTTTGAGTCAGGTGCCCTTCCCCCCATAAATTGATGTGTTCTCAATGCTTGATCCCCAGCCAATGGCAGTTTGGGAGGTGGAGGCTTGCTGGAAGAGGGGTGCTGCTGGGGGTAGACCTTGATGGCTTATTAACCCTAGCTTGCCAATGTTAGTCCAGCTCTGCTCATGCCATGCTTTCCTGTGTCATCATGGAGCTTCCCCTCAAGGCTATAAGCCAAAACAAACACCTATCCTCAGCTGGAGAGATGGCTCAGCAGTTAAGGCATTTGCCTGCAAAGCCTGAGAGCCCAGGTTCAATGCCCCAGGACCCATGTAAGCCAGATGTACCAGGTGGCGCATGTGCCTGGAGTTCATTTGCAGTGGCTGGAGGCCCTGGTGTGCCCATTCTCTCTGTCTCTTTCTCTCTAATAAATAAAAAGGTGCTGATTGTGCCAGGAGACACAGGCTTCTGCTGATGACCAGTCAGGTGGCACCAGGAGGCAAACACCCTGGGAGCATGAACACAAGATGGGTCCCAATGCCACATGAAACACACGAACGGTGGTCCACTTTCTCTGTTCTTCCTGAAAGACACGCAATGGGCCAGGTGTGGTGGTACACACCTTTAATCCCAGGACTAGGGAGGAAGAGATAGGAGGATCACCATGAGTTCAATGCCACCCTGAGACTACATAGTGAATTCCAGGTCACCCAGGACTAGAGTAAAACCCTACCTTGAACCCCCCCCCAAAAAAAAGGGTGTGTGTGTGTGTGTGTGTGTGGCTGGAGAGGTGGCTTAGTGGTTAAGGCATTTGCCTGCAAAGCCAAAGGACCCAGGTTAGATTCCCCAGGACCTACGTTAGCCAGATGCACAAGGGGGCGCATGCGTCTGGAGTTTGTTAGCAGTGGCTGGAGGGCCTGGCGTGCCCATTCTCTCTGTCAAATAAATAAATAAAAATAAAATATTTTTTTAGAAAAGACACACACTGGGCATCTTTCATTCTCACCACAGCAGGCCTGTCCTCAATCACACCATCAAAAGAGCACGCTGGGCTTCGTCCAGTGAGTGACTGGGTGCCTTCCAGTGGGTTCTTCCCCCTTAGGACTCAGCCTGCAGCAGTTGCTAGCACAGTGGCGAAACTCCCTCTCCTCAGAGCCATGACGGCGGGAGTTGAGGAACTAATCCAGCTGCTCACCCGCGAGGCCACAGGTCAGCAGGGGCCTCGGGGAACTCAAGGCTTTTTCCTAGCTGTGTGACCTTGGTGGAGTCACTTTCCCAGCCAGAGCAATAGTGCCTAAAGGTGCTGAGATGACGGGGTACAGTGAACAGAGGACGAGGCCAGACACGGGATGCTCAGCCAAACTCCCTTTCTCCTCCCCTCTTCCTCCTCCATCCACCAGCACAACCAAGTTCTATGAAATGGACACTGATGTGACTGCATGGCAGATACATAAAAGGATGCAACACCCTCGCCTTCACAGCGCTCACCAGCGTTAACCCACGCCCCATAGTCCCCTGCAGCTTACATTTCGTAGCAGTTCCTCCTTTATGGGTCACTTAAAGGTCCCAGGGAGGGAGACAAGGCCAGAAAATCCAAGGCCATCAATGTATGCCTTAACCAACTACTTCCATGTTCTTTTATCCTTTTTAATGTCTTATTTTTCTTTATTTATTTATGAGGGAGAATGAGCAGGCCAGGGCCTCTAGCCACTGCAAGAGAACTCTAGAAGCATACACCACCATATGCATCTGCCTTATATGGATTCTGAGGAATTGAACCTAGGTCCTTAGGCTTTGCAGGCAAGCACCCTAACCACTAAGCCATCTCTCCAGCTCCACTTCCATGTTCTTACCAGCTGAGAAAGGCCAACCTGGTCCCCCACCTCATGACTTAGGGCTTAGTACCGCCCCAGTTCATCAGAGGCCTCCTCCCCACTCCTCTGCCTGGAGTCAAAGGGCAGGGGCCAAGCTGCTAAGTCCAGTGGGCCTAGGCTCTCCCAGAAGCATTTAGAATCACTGTGGAATCACACCAGGACTGTAACACATGGTAAGAACTGGGGCTGCCTGTGTGGTTCCAGGTTGTAAAGCTATGGTGTGTGTGTGTGTGTATATACATGCATACATGTAACCAATGCATCTAAATTGGAAAACAAAAAAAGAAACCTTACAGATGATCCTTAGAAATGTCAGTTGAGGGCCAAAGAGATGGCTTAGCAGTTAAGACGCTTGCCTACGAAGCCTAAGGACCCATGTCTGATCTCTCTCCAGATCCCACATAAGCCAGACCTACACAGGTGAGGCAAGTTCGCATATGCCCACTAGATGGCAGAAGCGTCTGGAGTTCCACTACAATGGCTGAGCCCCTGATGGGCCAATTCTCTCTCCTCTTTCTTTCTCTCTCTCTCTATAAATAAAAAATAAAATAATTTTTAAAATGAAATGTCAGATGACTTTGTCTCCAGGACTACCTTATCTAAGAATCCATAGAAGAGAGGGTACTCAACAGTATGTCTGTGACAGGAACAAAGTGGAGATAGATCACCCTAACTAACACCTACACATTAGAGACAGTCAGAACACAGTCGCTTGATTACCTTGGAGCCACTAACGACGAGACTTGATTTGGGAAACTATTTTCCCAGTACAAAGAAATGGGAGTGATCGTGTCAAGTCAAAAAGTAACACAATAAAACACCACCTGTAACTCTCCGGGTTTGTGAAATAATGTTTTATACATTCCTGAGTTTTCAAGCATACATTCTTTTTACATTATGAAAAGTGAAACCACGAAAAGATATTCAAAAACAAGGTTCTAAGGTTAGCCTTCCTTTTTAGTGCTTTAACTTTTTTTTTTTTTTTGAGTAAATCTTAAGCTTTTTTTTTTTTTTAATTGAAGACATCCCAGTGAGTCTTGCTTTGTGACCAAAAGTATCCAACCTTGGTCTCAGGTTATATATACTCTATAAGAAAAGCCATTTCCATCAGATGACAAAAACGAAACTCTCCGGCTAGCGGTGGTTGCATCGTATAAAGATCAATGGCCTGTTGGACTCAAAAGAAGCCATCCCCCAAAAAAATTGTATAAAAAGATTTATTGAAATTTACCAACGACAAACAGACATAAAACTCAAAAGTTTGGCTCTTCTTAGGGGCAGGGTAGAGAAACTGGTGCAGATGTTCCTTTGTACAGCTGAAACACAAGTCGGGAAGCCACACGTCGCTCTAAAGCAATCTGGAAGAGGGACGCCGAAAGCAAACCTGCACATTCATTAGGAATTTGCAATGACTTCAGATTTCCACGAGGTAAGAAAATACAATTTTGCGTTAGTTTTCCGTGCTCCGGTGTATGAAAACGAAAACCAAGCCCAGCCGACATGCAGCGACGTCGCTCTTCGGTGCTCAGATTTGAAAGGGAAAAAAAACAAAAAAACAGAATCTAAGCGCCAAAGCACACAGGGACGAATCCTCCTGCTGTCGCTTTTGTAAAACAAAGCAGTGTTCTAATATTTTACAGAACAAGGTAGGACAGGCTTTTTTTTTTTTTCTTTCTTTCAAGAGATTGAAGTTTGAGAATTACCTTTTTCTCTTTTAATGAGAATCATCAAACCCATTTTTACATGGATTTCCTGAGCCTGCCCATTTCGGCTCTGGGCTCACAGCTTCCCAGAGTTACAACTCTCTTGAAAAGCGCAGCCCGCCACTATCTGTGGGGGTGAGGGTGGTGGGGGAAGGGGATGAGAGACGGAGAAGGTCCCCAGACCAGTGACAAAATATGCCTTTAGGTGGATATATTTACACACTAGAGCAGGCCCAAGAAATGCAGTCATGGCAGGAACCAGAGCAAGGTTAAAAGGAGGGGCTGGGCCTCAACCCTTCCTGGCCTTGGAGACACCTGATGGCCTCCCAACTAGCCCTGGGGATGTGGGACATCCCAGAACATTAAGAGAACTCCAAGCCATCCTCTCAGTGAGAACAAATGCTCACTTGGTGGGTACTCAGCTATTAGGATAATGGGGACAAAACCAGACACAAAGAAAAAGGAGGGGAAAAAAAAAATAAAGAGTGGCAGTAAAAATAGTATTTTATTCCACCCCCTCCCGCCCTCCCCTCCCCATAACCCCCAGTACACTTTTCCCCTCTCGTTCCCACAGCAACATTACAATCAGAAAAAAATAAGTTTCGGGGGGCAGGATTTGGAGGGGGTAGGGGAACACGGGTAAAAACAGTCAAATCACAATAGGAATTTTCCAAATTATTCCTCTTAGTCGTCTTCTTCTCCCTCATCCTCAGCTTCTCGTTTTCGCTTCTGACCCCTTTCTTCTTCTGGAAGAACAAGGAAGAGGCATGTACATTACAGAATCATTCCCGCTCTCCCTCACCTCCCGCCGTCCCCAAGAGCGCACAGCCATGTGTCTAGAAGGCCTGGCGGTTTCAGAAACAAGGCCAGGAGGCGGCTGTTCTCTCAGATGGGTGCCCACTGCCCACTGCCACGCCCTCAGAGCCCCAGGGAGCAAATGCAGGAGTGAAGGGGCCAGGCTGCTCCCAGCTGAAAGCAAAAAGGCTACCATACCACTCAGATCTTCCTCGTCTTCCTCATCGTCCACTTCTCCATCATTATAACCTTCCTCATCCTCCTAGGAGAAAGAGGGACAGAAGGATGTCAGAAGTGCCCTTGCTGGGACTGGGGAGATGGCTTAGGGGATAAAGTGCTTGTCATGTAAGTGCAAGAACCTCCCACATAAAGAAAAGCCATGGGGGCTGGAGGGATGGCTTAGTGGTTAAGCGCTTGCCTGTGAAGACCAAGGACCCTGGTTCGAGGCTCGATTCCCCAGAAACCACATTAGCCAGATGCACAAGGGGGTGCACGTGTCTGGAGTTCGTTTGCAATGGCTGGAGACCCTGGCGCACCCATTCTCTCTATCTGCCTTTTTCTGTCTGTCGCTCTCAAATAAATAAATAAAAATACCAAAAGAAAGCACCCCCAGACTCACGCTGAGTCCTACTAGCTTGGATGAGCCCATGTCAGGGGTAATCTGTTTTGTACCAAGGACCCATCTGAGAATCTGTAGAAAGTTTTGAACCCCTTTCCCCGATCACGTCCAATGTTGGCAAACAATCTTGTTGGGAGGAGGGAGTGGATGGGACCCTTCTAAGTTAAGAACTTGACGTGAGGGCTGGAGAGATGGCTTAGTGGTTAAGGCGCTTGCCTACCAAGCCAAAGAACACAGGTTCGATGGCCCACACCCACATAAGATAGTGCATGTGTCTGGAGTTCATTTGCAGTGGCTGGAGGCCCTGGCATGGCCATTCTCTCTCAAATAAATAAAATTAAAAAAAAAAAGAAAAAAAAAGAACTTGATGTGAAGGCTCTGAGGAAAACAGGCTCCCCAGGCAGATTCCTTGCCGTGTAAAGTAGGGCACCCTTTCTTGCATCTGCCCTCAATCGAGTTTTGGCTTCAAGAGAAGACCCCACTTTCAGCAAATTCAGAATTGTGTGGGCAAGTCCAACTCCACCCTTCCCGACCTGCAAGCCTGAGCCACTTGGAAGGGGAAAAGGGAAAGATAAATGCTAGGCCCCCAGAGGACACCGCCTCCAACTCGCTTGGGATCCAGCCAGACCTATGACTAGGTTTCTGTGCCACCCCAAGTTCCATGCCGTGGCCTCTCGGAACCCGTGGCCCTGTTCCTAAGGCACATGGCCGCCCGCTGTTACAAATGCTCTGCGAGGGGAAATTTGCTTGGATAATGTCATCAAGCAATTCCCTCTCTGGTCTGTTTGCTACGATTTGCATTTTGTGTAACTGGAACTATGCAGATGGTCAATGAGATTATGATAACAAAACAAAAGAAAACCCTTGTGTGTGTGTTGTTCCTCACACAGGAAAGGCAAGATAACAACCCATCAGCCAATACAGCTCACTGCCCTGTCCTCAGGGACCTGTTCTGCAGAGGTAGGAGGATCACTGTGAGTTCGAGGCCAGCCGGGAACTATGTAGTAAATTCCAAGTCAGTATGGTCAAGAGTAAAAACCTACCTCACAAAACCAAATAACAAAACAAAACAAAACAAAATGGGGCTGGAGAGAAGGCTTAGCAGTTAAGGCACTTGCTGGCAAAGCCTAAGGACCTGAGTTCGATTCCCTAGGACCCATGTAAAGCCATATGCACAACGTGGCACATGCATTTGGAGTTCATTTGCAGTGGCTAGAGATCCTGGCACGCCCATTCTCTCTTTCTCTCAAATAAATACATAAAATATATTTAAAAAATTCATGCCTGGCATGGTGGCACATGCCTTTAATCCCAGCACTTGGGAGGTAGAGGTAGGAGGATTGCTATGAGATCAAGGCTACACGAGACCCTACCTAAAAAAAAAAAAAAAAAAAAAAAATCCTAGACACTGAGCACTTAATGTGCATGCAATGTGCCATGCCACCTTGTGCATCTGGCTTTACATGGGCACTGGGGAAATCAAACCTGGGGGTCCTTAGGCTTTGCTGGCAAGTGCCTGAACTGCTAAGCCATCTCTCCAGCCCTCAGTATCTAGTTATTGTTTGTATTGTCCAGGCAGGCTGGCCTCAAACATGGTATACAGCTGAGGATGACTTTAAACTTTTGAGTCTCCTGCCTCCAGACCTCCCAAGTGTTGTGATTATAGGCATGTGCCAACATATCTGGATTTTTAAAAAGCTAATTTTCACATATCATCCAGGGACAGATTTCCCGTCCCTGCAGGAGACAGCAGGAGAGTCCCCTGGCTCTAGAATCCTCTGCCCCACTCCTAAACCAGCTTCCCCAGGACTTGCTGCATCTTGTCTCCCAAGGTCAGTTAAGTACAAGGCTAGGAAAGGGACACAGGGCCCTGCCTGTGGGGAGGGGCCCTGGATACCGAGCTGACAGATGCCCGCCAGGACTCAGAGGCAGCAAGCCGGGAGGACGGGGGAGCCGGCGCGCATGCCCAGAGCCACCTTCTTACCTCCTCTTCTCCACTCACGTCCTCCTCTTCCCCTTCCTCTTCCTCATCCTCGTCCTCCTCGTCCTCCACTAACTGGGCGTATTCATCATACTCCTCCTCTGCAGTGAGAATGGGGAACAAGAACTGGAGGTGAGCTGGCTGCCAGGGTCTTCAGTGTAGAGCCGTGACCCTCCCATCCCCCACCAGAGCCCAGGGCCTGAGGACCCTAACTCACAGGAGCAGTGCTCACACAATCAAACACACCCCCAAAGCGACCCTTGGGATTAGTCCTCCAAATTTTCTTTTTGGTTTTTTGAGGCAGGGTCTTGAGGTAGGCCAGGCTGACCTAAAATTCACTATGTAGTCTCAGGGTGGCCTGAAACTCATGGTGATCCTCCTACTTCTGCCTCCCGAGCGCTGGGATGGAAGGTGTGCGCCACCATGCCAGCCTCCGATTTTCATTTTGTGTGTGCGGTACTCGTATGTGTTTCTGTATGCGTGGGCACGTGGGGCGTGTGTGTGAGAGTGCATAGATGCGTGCGTGTGTGGGGACCAGACATCAGTGTCAGGTGCTAACTGCCTTATGTTTTTGAGACAGGGTCTAAAAAACACTTAACCTAGAACTCACTGATTGGACTAGACTGCCCTAGGATCCTTCCTACTTCCCAGCGCTGGGATTACAGGGGTGGGCACCATGCCCAGCTCTTATGCAGGTGCTGCAGGAAGCACTTTGGCCCCTGAGCCATCCCCCTAAACCCTTCTCCACATTTCCACTGTGGGGGATCCTCGGCGTGGTTACAGAACCACAGCAAACTCCTGCAGGAAGAATACCTAGGCCAAATTCCTCCCTCTATAGACAGAAATTACTTGTTCAAGGTCACACATGGTCTGTTGTGGTAGAACAACGAACTGGGTAGGGGCCTGGAGACCTGTCCTTGGGGTTATGGAACTCTGCTGTGCCCTAAGACCTCCACCATATACCAGAGCCACACTGTGTCCCCAACAGAGGGACACTGCCCAGCATCAGCAAAAAGACCTCCACACTGGGCGTGGTGGCACACATCTTCAATCTCAGCATTTGGGAGGCAGAAGTAGCTGGATCGCCATGAGTTCAAGGCCAGCCTGAGACTACAGAGTGAATTCCAGGTCAGCCTGGCGTAGAGCCAGACCCTACCTGGAAAAACAAAACAAAACCAAACAAAGCAAAACAAACAAACAAACAAAATCTCCACCGAGGTAAACATGACATCTAACGAAATACCCTAGTCTAATAGAGAAAACCAAAATCCTACACCTATACTGGTTGGGCACTGTCTTCCTCTGGTCATGGAGACCCGAAGTGAAGTCAGAGCGTCAAGTGCAGGGGACAGTGGGTGAGAACAGGAAGAAGCACTCCCAGCTTCTTCCTCCCTCCCAAGGGCTCCGCCACTGCCTGTAACCCTGAATTTCCCAATCTGGGGGCCCTCAGCAGCCCGGTGCTGGCCCCCAGTTCTGCAACCACCAGGGGGCCCCACAGCCTCTCCAGCTAAAGACCTGGTCTCCACAGGGGACACCCAGATGGAGAAAGGGGTCCTGATGCCTCTTATGCTCTAGCATATACTACAGAGAGATAGCAGAGTCTCATTTCCTGAGGGACTCCACAAAAGAGGTCATCTAAAGGGACGACTTAGATGGTTTTAAAGGTGCTACCATGCAGCTGGCAAATCTCAGGATGTTTCCGAGGCACGTGCCCTGGCTCTTCTAAGGGGAACAGCTAGAAAACCCGACTGGGGACTAGGGAGACAAGGTAGCCAGCCGCACGCCCCTCCGCAGCTTTGGAAAGAGGTGGCGGGTAGGAGGCCTGCCCTCCAGTAGGTGGACAGCTCAGGCGGAGCCCCTGCAGCCCTGGGCCCGACTGCCACCCACCATCCTCATCCTCCTCGTCGTCATCCAGGCCCTCCACATCTGAGTCGGAGGCCTCCTTGTTGTCCCGGTCATAGCCGTCGAGGTACGTGACCTGTGGGAGGAGCTTGAACACGTTTTCTCGGTAGTCGTTCAGGTTGGTTACCTCACAGTTGAACAGGTCTAAGCTCTTGAGGTTCTCTAACTTCTTCTGCAAATGGGAAGAATGAAGTCAACAGTGAGAGCAAGCCGGGCGTGGTGGCGCACACCTTTAACCCCAGCACTCGGGAGGCAGAGGTAGGAGGATTGCCGAGAGTTCAAGGCCAGCCTGAGACTGCATGGTGAATTCCAGGTCAGCCTGGGCTAGAGTGAGACCCTACCTCGAAAAACCAAAAACAAAACAAAGAGTGAGAGCAATTTGTAGAAGGTGGGTGGCAAGGGAAGCCCCCCACCCCGGCCCCGGGGAAAGGGCAAGGTTCCATACACCAGTGTGGACGGCCAAAGGATTGTGGGTGATGGGGAAACCAGGCTGGCTCTTCTTGGCTCTATGGCTGCCTAGGCCTTGGTGTGCTCATGCAGAAAATGCGCTGGACTCAAAGGTCTGCAAGGCCTCATCCACAGTTAACACGTTTAATCTGCAATTTCAGCCTGCCATCTTAATGGCGACTGGCTTGAGATTCACCGAGAGCCCTCTGGATGCAAGCCCCACCCCCACAGCCCGTGACAAGAATAGAAAGACATAAAAAGACAGCATGACTAACTCTTGCATCTACACAGCGACAGGTAACACAGCCCGCCCAGTCAATCATCCTTCAACCCCTACGAGGCAGATTTGGTGCGTTGCAGCTGAGCCGGAGACCTGTGTTCTTAAGTCTATGAAACAGGCTTGTCAGAGCAGACAAGAGAATCCAGGGGACCCAGAGTCAGTCCACGGGCCCGAACAGATGTGCTGTGCCACAGCTTTGTGCCAGCTCCGGCCTGCCCCCGTTAACCCTGGTGGATGGCTGAGGAAGCCAAGGTCCCGGAACTGAGGAGGCGCACAGCTAAGCGAGTGAGCTACATCTCGTGCTGACTTTCCACCTCGGCTGAGCCCATCTCCAGCTGGGACCCCGTCGCCACCTGCCCGGCCTAACTGCGAATAAAGCCGCTGCCCTCGGGGTGAACGCTGGTCCCAACACTTTGATTTTAGATACAGGCCGTTCTCGACAGAGGGGCCAAAGGCAGGAAGGATGTCTGGGGCTCTGGTTTGTGTGAGTGGACCCAACACTCCCCAACCCAAAGCAGGCTGCCACCCAGGGCGGTAAATACACACATATCACGACGATAACCAGGGCTGGAAGCTGTTGACAGATGTGTGATCTGGGCACAGGGAAGCACATGTGCACACATGCATGCGTCTGATTTCTGGTGGTGACTGTCACACAGACAGCTTCATGAGGAGTACACTGACTGGGTCCACACACACACAGACAGATTAAAAGCGATTAAAAGCCTTCTCCTAGGGCTGGAGAGATGGCTTAGTGGTTAAGGCACATGCCTGCAAAGCCTAAGGACCCAGGTTCGATTCTCCAGGTCCCACGTGAGCCAGATGCACAAGGTGGCGCATGCGTCTGGAGTTCGTTTGCAGTGGCTAGAGGCCCTGGTGCACCCATTCTCCCTCTTTTTCTTTCCATCGCTAATAAATAAATAAAAAATAAATCTTGAAAATAATTAAAGATCTTTAAAAAGCCCTTTCCCAGATCAGCAGAAGACCCAAGAGTTTTCTGTGGTGTGCGTGTCCATCAGCTAACCCTGAGTCATAGACAGGCTTGGTCTGAGCTTGGAGAAGCAATGCTCGTTTCTCATTGCATCCCCCTGGCCCATCAACAGGACCCAGAAGGATCGAGGGCGAGGAGGGCTTTGTGTGCAAGAACCTGCAAACACCAACGCAGAGGGAAGACCACCCAACCTCTACACTGTACAGCGCTCGTCGAAGCACCTCCAGGCCTTCCTTGCTTCTACAGAGCCAAGCTCACGAGGAGACCTCTATGTGTACATTTATGATCGGAAAGCTTGCTCAATCGGGTGATATTTCTCTCCAAAGAGCTGTTATTTAATCAATGACACATCTGAACGGTTGATTTCCTTAAAAGCCAATGGAATAGGGTACTTTGGATCTTGGTAACGGGGATTCTCATTCTGACCACGAACCCCTTCTCCGGCCAGTTAGAATAAGTGGGTGAAGCGAGCCAAGCCAGAAGGGCCACCCAGTTCTCTGAGGCTCTGGTCATTATCCACCCAGGGCAGTCTTCGCATATGCAGACGAAGGCCTTCCCAAATGCTCAGCTCTGTCATCCTGGAGTTAGTTCTGTGTTGGTGCTGACCCCTGTCCCACTAGCCTTGGCCAGAAATGCCTGGAACAAACAGGGGTCTCTCCCCCAGAGTCAGCTTAATCCTTGGTCTACTCCTCCCTCCTCTGAGTGGTGGGGGTGGGGGCGGGGCACATGTGTGGAGCGAGCCAGGTTGTGAGGCCGGACAAATGACAAAGCCAAGCTAAACCTGAGGGATGAGGCCCCGGACAAGGGACCACCACCCTGTGCCCCGCTTTGCACTGGATGCCCATTCTGGCTGGGTGATCTTCGCCAAGCTATGAACTTCTCTGGGCCTCAAGTTTCTTGAAGGACTGAGCAGCTCCCATTTCAGCTAACAGCACCATGAGGAGAGTTGAAGAAATTTAAGGTAAGAGGGAAAACAAGGCTAAAATACAAACGTAGAAGTGGTACCCCAACGGCCCTCGCCACCCACACGGAGAGGGGAGGACCCAGTGTGACTCACCAGTGGCTCTATCGTGCTGAGGTCTTTAATTTTGTTGCCGCTTAAATTTAGATGCGTAAGGTTCGGACACTTTTCTGCCAATACTTCCAGGCCCCCTGAGATTTTGTTATCGCTTAGTTCAAGCTAAACAAGGCAGAGAGAGGCAGCAGAAACGGTTTTTAACGAGAAGGCTCTGGGCCCAGGTCCCCCACCCCCTCTCCCCAGCCAGCAGGGAAGGGAATGCCCTCAGGGAATGGCCCGGCATGCATGGGCACGCACCTGACCTTGCCCTCAATTAAGCTCCCTAAACACGAGGTACCCCACCCCGCCGAGCCTCCCAGCACCCAGGGGCTACACCGTGTACCTTCTTAAGTTTGTTTAACTTTGGTAAGTTCGAGATGGAGGTGAGGCCTACGTTGATTGTACTTAAGAATTCCAGTTCTTCAAACTCATCTGTGAGGCCTTTGATTTTGCCTTCGATCGACCGACAGTTGTCCAGGACAAGTTCTTTCACCTGGAAAGGGAAGGAGTGTGTGAGCGGAAGTGGGGAACAGCTAGGGAGGCCTTGCAGGAGGACAGGAGATGGGCCCACAATGCCACTTCTTCCAAGTGTTCCAGAACTCCAAGAACAGGTTGTGTCCACCTGGCCTTTCTGCCATTAGCAGGACTGAGGCTGGGGAGTGCTGGGTTCCTATAGAACCAGGAGGCCACCCCAAAAGACAGCTAGCAGGCTCTGCTGCCACTGAGGCTGAGGGGCTCTAGTCTGCAACAACCACCACAAAAAAAAAAAAAAAAAACCCACAGACCCCCTACTTCCCACTGACACCGGCCACAGTGCAGGCCCCTCTGCCTACAAATGTCCCAGCCAGGCCATCCTCTGGTGGCTCAGTCCCCACCTTTCCCCCCCTCCACCTGTGTGGCCCCTCTGCGTACAGGTTTCTGAGAAGCACGTGCACGCATACACGCACACACTCGGTCTCACCCACTCCTTTAGCCACAGCTTGCCCCTGCACCTAGGTAGGGAACAGCAAACCAGGGGCCCCTCGAACTCTCCAGCCCCCAGACAGCACTGCACAGAGGTTTCTGTGACGATGGACGTGTTCTGTGGTGCTGTCCAGGAGTGGAGCCATGAGTCACATGTGGCCGTGAGCCCTCATGACAAGGTTAGGAAGCTGAGCCTTTGGTGTTATTTAGTCTTTTTTTTTTTTTTTTTTTTTTTTGGTTTTTCGAAGTAGGGTCTCACTCTAGCCCAGGCTGACCTGGAATTCACTCTATAGACTCAGGCTGGCCTTGAACTCACGGCGACCATCCTACCTCTGCCTCCGAGTGCTGGGATTAAAGGCGTGCGCCACCACGCCTGGCCTTGTTATTCAGTCTTTCTTTATTAAGTACCCAGTGAGGCAAGGCCCTCTCCCTGGAGCGCACGGCTCAGGCCCAGCATGTGGACGACGCGGAAGGAGAGGTGACACGCAGTCCTACACAAGTCCTGGCCAGGGGCCAGCAAGGTCTCAGGGGCAACTCTGGAGGCACCTCTGTGACCCTGTCTGTCCCCACCTACTCCCTGCTCAATGACGGGTCCGAAACCCTTTCCCTTGTAGTGGTTCACAGGCTAACCCTGCTGCAGGGAAACTGCCGACTCCCGTGAACATGTCCAACGACAGGCCGGTGGCTCTCAGGCTCGGGACAGTCCAGGAGCAGGGTGACCTCGGTGCACCTCGGGCGGCCAGGCACTTGAGGAAACTGCCTCCCCCGGGCTGAAAGAAACCCGTATTGAGGCGCCGAGGGCCGAACCCAGGTCCTCACACACGCCAGGCAAACACTCTCACACCCAGCCCTTTTTATTCTGTGACAGGGTGTCACCGAGTTGCCCAGACTGGCCTTGAATTCACTCTGTAACCTAGGCAGAACTTGAAACTGCAATCCTCCTGCCTCAGCCTTCAGACTAGCTACGATTACCATCCTGTGTCAACCAGGCCTGGCTGGAAGGAACCTTAAAGGAGACCCCTCTTGGCACAGGGCTCCCAACCCTCCCTGAGGAGTTATTGGCAGTTAATGGTTGCTGGGGGGTGGGGAGGGGGAGCAGGAGACATTATCAGTAGCGATGTAGTCACTGGTAAGTTGTGTGTGCTCTGGGAATAATGCCCACTCGTGCTCATGCAGGCTACTGCGATTAAATTCAGACACACGCACGCGTACACACACACAGGCAATGCAGAAAAGGGATCCACTGGTAAGAAGGGATTCAGTGGAAGTGTGACAGGGAGGGGAGGTCACAGTAGCGGGAAGGGGTATGATCAAACTACATTACATACATGTATAAGAACCGTCGATAAAAAATTGGTGGCAGGCCAGGTGTGGTGCACGCCTTTAATCCCAGAACTCGGGGGGCAGAGGTAGAAGGATCGCCATGAGTTCGAGGGCACCTGAGACTACAGAGTGAATTCCAGGTCAGCCTGGGTTAGAGTGAGAGCCTACCTTGAAAAACAAAACAAATAAAAAATCGGTGGCGAGGGAAGAGACCATTCTTAGTTGCACCTAGTGCTTCATTGGGGTCCTGCAGCCCAGGACCCCCAGGACGCAGCATCCCTGATGCCGAGTGGATGAGCTGCCTCCCTCCCGCTCTGGGCCCTGGCATCTCACCACAGAGTCACATAGGCCAGACCTGCACTGCTCACACGGGGCCACCCCATTCTTCTGAGCAGGCCACCTTACCTGGCTTTCTTCCTACTGGGGGAACGGCTCTGCTTGGTCCTCCATGGCCCTCCCCTTAGTCAGCCATCTCTAGCGTACAGGAAAGTTTTTGGCAAAGTACCGGTGGGCAGGGCCGTGAGATGGTTCAGAGGGCAAGAGCGCTGACTGCACAAGCACGAGGGCCTGGGAGAGGCCTGAGAGTCATTCCCAGCACCTCCTTCCCGCCTTCATAACCTGGGTTCTGCAGGAGGCAGAAGAAACAGGAGAGCTGCCGGGGCACTTTGCTGGCCAGTCTGCATGGCTGGTTCAGTGAGACTCCATCTCAAGGAAACAATGCGTAAGAGTGACAGAGGAGGGGACCCAAAGTTCTCTGTGGCCTCTGCACATGCAGGCATATGGGGTGCACATCTGTGCATACGTGTGCCTATCACACCACCCATTACACACATCAAAGAAAAAAAAAGAAGGTGGGCCAGAGCCTATACCAGGCCAGAGGGCAGAACAGGGACCATGGGGGACATGCGGGGCTGTGATTTCACTCTTCCCTGGTGGACAGAGGCACAGGGCTCTGGGCAGGACAGTGGCTTCCAGGTAGAACCCACAGGAAGGAGAGCCAGAGAACAGATCTTTCCCACAACTCCCAAGCTCCGAGCCTGTGCACTGGCCAAGTTCCACCTACCCAGACGGATCTGGGAGCCGAGCAAGTGCCGCACCAGAGAGGCTGCTCAAGCCACCTTCTCAAGGTCACTGGTAAAAGAGTATGTAGCAGTAAATCCTGGGGGACCCTCTACTGGAGTGCAGTGCAGACAAAGTCTACAGCCAGGAAGCCAGGCCTCCGGGCAAGCAGATGGAGGACGAGCACCTCTGGGCCGAGGGGACCCAGCTCCTTCGTGTGTGCTAAGTGCTGGGCTCACGACGCCCAGTCCACCATAGAAGAGCCCAGTGTACCCTCAAAGGTTACAGGCATGTGGGTTTTCTAGACTATTCCAGGGCTTCTCTTCTTACTGCTATGAGCCAAGGAGGAGGGCCTCAGTGGTGGGGAGGTAGTCAGGAAGTCACCTCTTTCCTGGAAAGGCACAGGGCGCTGCCCCCTCCCTGCTACCAGGGCAGGCCTTGGCATTCTCACAGACAGCCAAGCCACCAGGCCACTTTCCAGCACCATACCCAAACTGGGTACCACTCCTTCCAGGGACACTAAACAAGTCACCACAATTAATGCTTTCATTAAAAGCAACTGCCAAGGGCTGGAGAGATGGCTTAGCAGTTAAGGCGCTTGCCTGCAAAGCCTAAGGTCCCAGGTTCAATTCCCCAGGACCTATGTAAGCCAGGTGTACAAGGTGGTGCATGTGTCTGGAATTTGTTTGCAGCGGCTAGAGGCCCTGAAACGCCCATTCTGTATCTTCCTCTTCTCTCTCTCTCTCAAATAAATAAAATAATTTTAAAAAACGGGCTGGAGAAATGGCTTAGCAGTTAAGGCGTTTGCCTGTGAAGCCAAAGAACCAAGGTTGGTTGCCCAGGACCCACGTAAGCCAGATGCACAAGGGGCACATGCATCTGGAGTTCATTTGCAGTGGCTAGAGGCCCTGGCATGTCCATTCTCTGTCTATCTTCTATCTCTCTCTCTCTCTCTCTTCTTTGCTTGCAAATAAATAAAAAATATATATATAACAGTAGTGAAAGTTTGTAATCCCAAACTGACCAGTTAAGCTGAATTGGTGAGTTTTCAGGTTCAGTGAAAGACATGTCTTGAAGAAATAAGGTGGAAGCCCAGACATGGTGGCTCACACCTTTAATCCCCACACCTGGGAGGCTGAGGTAGGATTACCAGGAATTTGAGGCTAGTGTGGGCTACAGAGTAAATTCCACATCAGCCTGGACTAGAGTGAGACCCTGCCTCAAAAAAGCAAATAAATGCCAGGCGTGGTGGTGTATGCCTTTAATCCCAGCACTCAGGAGGCAGAGGCAGGAGGATCGCTGTGAGTTTGAGGCCACCCTGAGAACACAGAGCGAATTAGTGAATTCCAGGCCAACCTGGGCTAGACCTACCTTGCCCCTACCTTGAAAAAAAAAAAAAAAAAGCAAATGAATAAAGTGGAGAGCAATTGAGGAAGACAATTGCTGATGTTGACCTTGGGCCTCCACACACACATGTACATGCACACAGAGAGACACACAAGCATACATAAACAACAGCAGCAACAAAAGATCTTCAATCCCAAGACAGCATGCAGAGGTCTCCTGGAAGCATTGCTAACATTCCCAAGTGTGGGCCACACCTCCTCCCAGGTACTCAATTCTGCAGGCTGCTGGCTAGAGCACTTCCTCTAGGCCCCTGCTGGCACTGCTCCAGCAGTGGGGTGGACACTACTCCCCGCTCCCCACCCTGGTGACACTTCCTCAGTAAGCAAGCTCAGAGCCCAAGCAACCTCAGAGGGGCCAGTATCCCTTCCCTAGAGGGGCGGAGCCCCCAAGTAGCGGAAGTTGCTTCCAGGGCCTCTAGGAAACTCTCGGGAGGGTTCTCTGCAATCCCCTCTGTTTCGGTGTCTCCTTCCTGGTGGGGACTGGAGGGTGTTGGGCGCAGTTTGGGAGAGAAAAAATTGGGAGGGGACAGGGCCTGTGAGGTTACAGTTATCACCAAATGCCAAACCATGAGGGTTCCAAAGGGGTAGAGGCAGAAGAGCTGCCTGTGAAGTGTCTGAAATGCAATAAACAGGACAAAACAAAACCTTCAGTCTCTGAAGCCTTCATGACCCCACCAAGGGCAGCCCCAGGGTAACAGGAGCAGGGGCAAGGGGATAAAAGTATATATTATATTTATCATGCATATATTAATATAGATTACACACATATATACATACACATCTATGTAATATATACATACAATTTACAAAACGTTAATATATATTTAATTTATTAATATATTAAATCATTAAATTTAATAATATATGTTAAATTTAAAAAACTTCAGGACATCAAAATAAAAGAGAGACTGATTGAGATGGGGAGGGGATATGATGGAGAATGGAATTTCAAAGGAGAAAGTGGGGGGAGGGAGGGTATTACCATGGGATATTTTTAATAATCATGGAAAATGTTAATAAAAATTGAGAAAATAAATAAATAGATAAAAAAAAACCCACAAAACTTCAGGCCAGGCGTGGTGGCGCATGCCTTTAATCCCAGCACTCGGGAGGCAGATCACCAAGAGTTCGAGGCCACCCTGAGACTACATAGTGAATTCTAGGTCAGCCTGAGCTACAGTGAGACCATACCTCGAAAAAAAAACAAACCAAAAAACCAACAAACAAACAAACAAAATAACACCTCAGGACTGGAGAGATGGCTTAGTAGTTAAGGCACTTGCCTGCGAAGCCTAAGGACTCAGGTTCGATTCCCCAGTGCCCACATAAAACCAGATGCACAGGGTGGCGCATGCATCTGGAATTTGTTTGCAGTGGCTAAGGCTCTGGTGCACCCATATTCTCAATCTCTCTCAAATAAATAAATAAAATATTTGGAAAAAAAAAAAAACAACCTTCAGCCCCACATTGTGTGGTGGCTGTCCCTCACGGCTGTCTCCAGCGGGTCTTGCTTTCTTAGAATGAGTTACAGGCCTGGGGACCCACCCTTCACTTCAACTGCTATCATTCCAAGCCATTTCCTCTGCACTTGGGGCCTTGGCTCTAACCCTTGCATGTTAGGAGAACATCCCTTTTGCATGCAGGGTGTGCTCTGCTTTAAAAAGGAAAAAAAAAAAAAAGAAAGAAAGAAAGAAAGAAAGCCCATTTCCCCTGCCAAGTCCTGGGTGTGAGCGAAGTGCAAAGTTAAAATTAAACTGAAAATTTGTACTTTGGGTTTAGTCAGTCGCTCTCCCAGTTCCACTGGCCATTTAAAAATATCTAAACGCAGTTACTCTGTGCAGGCCCAGCAGCCAGGATGACTGCTCACACGGGAGGCTGCCAGTCCCATTCTGCCCCCAAGCAGACATCAGTGGGAAGGTTTACAAGAAGCCAGACTGCTCCAGCTCCCCCATTACAAAAAAAAAAAAAAAAAAAATGTTGTCCCCAAAGCTTGTGTTTGCCAGTCATTTCTCACCAGTGGGAGCTGAAACTTCCACGGTAAACACAAGAATATTATTACTCTCCCGAGTGACTTGTTTCAAAACCGTCTTTACAAATTTCTCAAATGTGACCTTTCCTCTGCATTTCCAACATCGCAACCCTGGTCACTGTCACCTCAAGTTACTTCAGGCTTGCTACTGCCTCCAAAACGAGGTCTGTGTGACCTCAGGGAAGGAAGATGTGGTTAGCCTGGACTACTGGTCACAGGCCTCAGCCCAGAGGCTGACGATGCCCCCCAACTGTGAGCTGACTGACTTCACCTCCGTCCCTTAGGCCCCAGGCTTCTCCCTCTGTAGCAAGGGGACGGTGACATCTGTTTAATCTATAAAGTGCAAATTCTAACCTTGAAAACATGCACAGTTCTTGAGCATCTGGGAAAACGTTCAAGTTCTTAGACATGACCTACAAGCCCCTCTCTCTTCCTCCGATGCCCACACGCCCCACCCCCTACCCTCGCACTACAAATCTAGTTCAAGCCTCCCTCCCAGGAAGCTGTCCTTGCAGCCGGCACAGAGCATCCAGGCTGGGCTCAGGGCAGCAGCTGCATGAATCATTTAATCGTGTATTAAGCATCTGATCCTCCTGGAGGTCAGTGACTGCCCTTCTCTGTAATCAGCCTAGCGGGGAGCGCATGCCAGAGCAGCGCTTAGTAAATGTCCTGTTTATTGTGTCCTGCACAATGCTAGGTACCAAACGGCCCTGACACGCACAGCCTCGCTGGTGAGTCAGTGTCGCGTGAGCACTGCCTTGGTAAACAACAGCACCTGCCTGCTTCCCCACAGCAGATCTGCAGCCTTGCTCCTGGCCAGACCCGCTGCACAGCACACGGGGTTCAGCTCTCTCCACGCAAGGCACCCTCACCCATTGCTGGCTGATGGGACATAGAAGCCGTGGTGAACCAAGATGGGAGAGGAGGAGAGGTCCTTGTTAAGGACAGGGTTGGTGACTTGCTGGGAGATGACAGCTGGCCGGCTGGTAGACTGCCCCATCCCAGAGTGCTAGGTAGCAGGATGAGGTTGGGACAAAAAAAGCATTCTTCAAATGCCCCCTGTAGATAAGAGGGTAGAAAAGGGGCTCCCAGAAGACTGATAAGGAAATACTGTACTGTCTTACAGCCAGGACTATCCACGCAACACGAAGGCCCGGTACAAAATAAAAACGTGGATATCAAGCCGGGCGTGGTGGCACACGCCTTTAATCCCAGCACTCGGGAGGCAGAGGTAGGAGGATCGCTGAGAGTTGGAGTCCACCCTGAGACTACATAGTGAATTCCAGGTCAGCCTGGGCTATAGCAAGATCCTACCTTGAAAAACAAACAAACAACAACAAAAAAAATGGATATCCTAGCTGGGCGTGGTGGCACATGCCTTTAATCCTAGCACTCAGAAGGCAAAGGTAGGAGGATTACCGTGAGTTCGAGGCCACCCTGAGACTACATAGTAAATTCCAGGTCAGCCTGGACTACAGTGAAACCCTACTTCGAAAAACCAAAAATAAAGTAAAAATAAAAAAGTGTATAACCTGCTCAAAATTTATGTAGAATTCTACGACAGTGCCAGCCATGCGTGTGCGTGGGTCACATGACCATGAAGCTGGCCCTGATTAAAATGGACAGCTTGGGCCTAAAATAGCCCTCTAAAGGACACAAGCACTGGGAGGCTCAGAGTAAAATAAAATCAACGAACCATTCTTTACTTTTCTAGTACTTCCTGTGGCAAACGAGGCATCGGACTCAACAGAGGGCAGGCCGTGGAGTTAAGACAGGCCGGCTCCAGTCTTGAGTTTCTGCTTCTAGCCTATCTTGCCTCCCCGGGCTTCCAGTTTCCTCTACTCACTGTAATGCTCAACCACCTAGGGCTGCATTAAAGGAAATGATGTGGTCAGCTGAGAGCATCCCCGGCTTGGGAAAGGCCACCCACCTTCCCTGTACCACCAGCTGGCCCTACCGCTGTGTCCACCAGCACGGGAACAAGGGAAAATAGCGGATCACAGTCGCCAAGCTGCCAGCGAGGCTCCTAGAACACTCTGGGCCTCCCACTCTGTTGGAGCGTCATGGTGTTATGCTCACACCATACCCTTTTGGTCCGAACTCTTAAACCCTGTTCTATCTGCTTTTCTAAACCAACATTCGGCCTTGACTTTCTTTTCCTTCTCGGAGCAAGAATTCAATGAATATACTTGTGGCTTTGGTTTCAACCTTGTCAGTCCCTGACCAATTTAGTTTTCAGGTTCCAGTCTTGGCACAGAAGAGAAGACTCAAATCAAATTGACCCTGTGTTTTTGGTGCTATGGGTTTTAAATAGGTCAGCTTTTAAATGGGCCATCCCCTTGTTGCAGATCCCATTTCTAGCTAGAAGGCCAAATTGCTTGAGGTACCAAGGTTTTAGAGATAATGGACATGTGCTTGTGATTTTTGTTGTTTTAACCATTTAAAAAAAAAAAAACTATATACTTTTGTTTGCCAGTGGGTATGGCAAAAACCTGCAAAACTCAGCCAGGCTCTAAGGGCCCAAACTTTGTGAGAAAAGTTAAAAGGCATTTTGGCTACAAGATCTCAGGGATCTGAGGCCAGTGTCTTTCTGACCACAGCCTGCAAGGGCATTTTACAACATTTTACACTCAGTGCACATGTTTTTTGTGTGTATAAGCACACAAGGGAAACACGGCAACTTACTTTTATCTAGTTCAGTCTCCCACCGAAGGAAGAAACCCTCCCCCGACCCCAAGCCCCACCAGAGGAAGAAACAGATTCCAGAGTCCAGGAACTTCTGGGACGGGTGATTTTAAATCACGGTCCTGCGTGGAAGGCAGTGGAGTCCACGGCCCACCCTCCAAGCTCTGAGGCGGCCTCGGCTCAGCTGCATCTCCATAGCACTCAGGATCCAGGAGATTCTTAGCTGGGGGCGGGATCCCCAGTAAACTGGTCCACCTTCCACTTGGTTCGGCCAGCGCACCGGCTGTAAGCGGATCCCGGGGATCCGAACTCAGGCACTCACGCGTGCACAACAAGCACTTTATCTACACTGAGCCTTCCCTGCTTTGGGAGCCGCTCGTACAATGGGGCTCGCGCACGTGGCCCGGGAAGCGGTGACGCCATCGCCATCCTTATTATTTTCGGAGCAGGAAGGCGGGCCGAGGAGCGCGCGGCGGGGATGCGGCCCTCGGCCCCGCGCGCTCATTGGCTCCGCGCCGGCGGGGGCGGGACCAAGGAAACACCAGCCCGGAGACACGCTTTGCAGCTCCCCCGAGCCCCCTCCCAGCTTCTCCCGCAGAAGCCGGCTCCGCAGTACCTGGAGACCCTGATCCTTGCAGAGCCCGTCTTTCCCCAGCCCTAATTCTGGGCCTTTGCTGCCGCGCCTAAGCAGTTTCTCTCCTCCAGCTTGATGTATGTCCCACCTCCGGCAGGAAGCCTTCCCTGACTGCACAGCCACTCCCCTCCTCCTTCCTGATTTCAAGGCATAGACAGGAAAATTCTCAGACTGGCAGGAATTACGCTGGTCTGGGGCAGCAAGACGACTTTGGGCGGGAGGTATCTACAATAGTGAGAGGGAGATGGGGGTTCTGGAAGCAGCAGACGACCGGACCCAAGGACATATCTATCCCAGCAGGTTCCATTTGCAAAATGGG
The DNA here is from genome assembly GCA_036346955.1 of Dipus sagitta. NCBI lineage: Eukaryota > Metazoa > Chordata > Mammalia > Rodentia > Dipodidae > Dipus > Dipus sagitta. The sequence goes on from CM070780.1 coordinate 16,331,669, forward strand.
GCTTCCTTCCTGTCTTCTGGTGGGGTCTGGAAGACCCCAAGAGACAAGCAACTGAAGCCAAGTCCCATGAAAGTACTAGTCCCTGTGGGACGACATGGGCGGGGCGTCACATAAATGATGACTTGACTTCCACTCCTGCGGCTCACTGAACTCTGGGCTCTGAGAGAAGTCCCTAGCCTCTCTAGGCCGCTGTCTATTTTCCACGTTATGCACTGGGCAGTGGGGCTTGAGTGGACAGATGCGGTCCTTCCTTCCAGCTCCAACATTCTGAGTACACACCCTTGGAACTGGAGTGTCCAGGAAGAGGATGGAAAGATAGCTTAGCGGTTAAGGCTCTTGCCTGCAAAGCCTGAGGACCCAGGTTCGATTTCCCAGTACCCACGTGAGCCATATGCACAAGGTGGCACAAGCGTCTGGAGTTCATCTGCAGTGGCTGGAAGCGCTGGTGCTTCTATTCCCTCTCCCTCTCTTGCATAAATAAATAAATAAATAAATAATATTTTAAACTAAGGAAGGAGCCCCCCCCCAAAGATACAGGCCATGGATCGAATGACCCAGGATTTACCATGGAGGGGTGTCATAATGGAAATCTGTGACGTGGGGCAATTATCCCAGGTAATAACTAACATGGGAAAAGCAGTCAGCGAGTCCCTTGAACACATCAGGATCACAAAAACAGAGGCCAGAGGGTCTGGACAGTTCCAAAGGTCTGCCACTGTCTGATCCTTGTCAAAGCCAACTGGAGGCCAGGCCCCTGTAGGCACACGCCTTTAATCCCAGCACTTGGGAGACAGAGATAGGAGGATCACCATGAGTTTGAGGCCAGCCTGGGACTAGAGTGAATTCCAGGTCAGCCGGAGCTTAGAATGAGAACCTACCTCGAAAACAAACAAAAGAACAAAAAAAGCCAACTGGAAATGGAGCAGATGTCCCACCTGGAGTTTCCTCAGGGGGTAGGGGAGAGTGGCCAGGTACCATCACCACTCCTAAACCCCATGTCCAACCCACCAATACCATGGTTCATGATAAAGGCCACAGCTGTCTAGATGATCTTATGAAAGAGCCACAGCACTGTCCCATGCAAGGAGGCGGGGGGAATGCTAGAGTGGAAGGGACATTGTGCCTCACTGGTCCATGTCCAGAGCATTGAAGGGCCAGAGATCAAGGGCAAATCCACAGCAGGGTTCCCAGAAATGCTCGCTCACTGCCTCACTCCTCCTCCAAGACAGTCTGTCTGCTGTCTCACCCGGCTGCTAACCTCCCTCATCCACAGCAAAAAAGCCATGAGGCCAGCTGGCATTGCGCGTGTTGTAGGAATCCTACCTCTCCCGCCCCTCCGAGGAACCTGTTCCTGCACACCAGGGCCGAGAGCCGCGAGCCGCAGCAAGGACAGTCTTTCTCCCCCCAGGGACCCTGCTTTGAGAGGCTGGGCCTCACCCAGCACATGCCTGCCGAGTGGTCACACTGGACAGCCCTGTAGGGCTAGCTTGAGGTGCAGTAGAAAATGGCTCTGCAGAAGTGGTCAGTGTCTCTAGAAGGCACTTTGAGAGGAAGCAGCATCCTGCTGGAACCACTCTCGGGCAAATCAACTGGACCAGCTGAGGAATGCCATTGACTCAGGCTGCTAAACTCAGAAGGGAGGCTTGAACACTTGTAGACTCGGGTATTGGCTAAGAAAAATCCCATCAGGGTCTTTTGTGCATCCAAGCTCACACACCCCTCCCCTGTGTGACCCATCTCCTCAGGAACCAAGACATTTAGACTCAGAGGCCAGGACACTGTACCCTTGTGGGCTGTCACCTCAAAAAGGGAGGGGGGGGGGCTGGAGAGATGGCTTAGTGGTTAGGTGTTTGCCTGCAAAGCCAAAGGATCCTGGTTCGATTCTCCAGGACCCACTTAAGCCGGATGCACAAGGGGGCACATGCATGTGGAATTTGTTTGCAGTGGTTGGAGGCCCTGGCACACCCATTCTCTCTCCCTTTCTCTGTCTGCCTCTTTTTATCTTAAATAAATAAATAAAATATATTTTAAAAGAGACAGAGACAGACAGACAGATGGATGTGGTAGTGCACGCCTTTAATCCCAGCACTCAGGAGGCAGAGGTAGGAGGATCCATAAGTTCAAAGCCACCCTGAGACTACATAGTGAATTTCAGGTCAGCCTGGGTTAGAGTGAGACCCTGCCTCAGGAGGAAAAAAATGATTCATAGAACTAAAGGACCTGTACTACAATGCTACCTCTAGGAACTGTGGTGTCCGGCTCAACTCCCTGTCCACCCGAATGAAGGTCCAGGCAGCCTAGGCCCCCACCTCACAGACGTGGGCCTCTCCATGTCCAGGGTGACCTCCTGGAAGCAAGAGCAAACCTACAGCAGGGGCTGTCAGGGGAAGAGCCGAGGCCTGAGCTGGCCTCGGCCTCACACACCCCGGCAGGATCCCTGCAGGACCGGAAGTACATGAGAGGCAGGGAAGAGCAGATGGCCTCGGAGGGAGAAGAAACCTCGACCTTGGCCTCTTGCCCACTGCCTCTACCCAAACTGACTTGACAGAAGGGGAGCCTGCGCTGCTGCCGGGGTGCCAAAGGCCTGATGTCCAGTCCCCAGTGGGGAACTGTGCATTTGGGCAGAACCATGAACCAGTCACACAGAAGAGCCTCACAAACTCCCCAGGGGCGCCTCTCTCTCTCTCTCTCCAAGAAATGTGACCAGCTCTTCTTCTCCCTTAAGGCAAAGGTGAAATACAAGAAAATACAAGAAGTAAATAGGAGTTGCAGAGTTGTGACTAGAAGAGTTGGATAAGCAAGAACAATGGAATGAGGAAGGGCATGCATGGAAGAGGCAATGGGTGGGGGGGGGGGGGGGGAGACTTAGCAGGTGCTTGATCCCAGCACTGGTGGGCAGAAGTAGGAGGATCACTCTGAGTTCAAGGCTACCCTGAGACTACAGAGTGAATTCCAGGTCAGCCTGGACTAGAGTGAAACCTTGCCTCGAAAACAAACAAACAAAAAACCAAACAAGACAAAAGGCATGGTGGTGCACGCCTTTAATCCCAGCAGAGGTAGGAGGATGCACCAGGGCCTCTAGCCACTGAAAACCCCAGACACACACACCACTTTGTGCACATACATGACCTCCTGTGCATCTGCCTTACGTGGAGTCTGGGGAGTCGAACCTGGGTCCTATTTTTATTAATTTTTACTTTACTAATCAGTTTTAATAGGACACAGGCTGAGTTCATTGTTGTTCAGACCTGTAGCTGTTTTGATATCAAAATGTTTAAAAACAAAATATAGGGGCCAGGTGTGGTGGCACACACCTTTAAACCCTGCACTTGGGGCAGAGATGGAAGGATCACTGTGAGTTCAAGGCCACTCTGAGATTACAAAGTGAATGCCAGGACAACCTGAGCTAGAGTGAGACCCTTCCTTGGAGAGATGGCTTAGCAGTTAAGGTGCTTGCCTATGAAGCCTAAGGACCCAGGTTTGATTCCCCAGTACCCACAGAAGCTGGATGCCCAAGGTGGCATATGCACCTGGAGTTTGTTTGCAGGGGCTAGAGGCCCTGGTCCATTCATTCTCAATCTCTCTCTCTCTCTCTAACAAATAAATATAATATTTTTAATTAAAAAAATAATCAAAATATACAGCCCAAACCCTTTAGGACTTGCGAAGCATCAGAAGGGCTAGGTGACTGGATAAGACCCTCCATCTGTCTCCTGTCACATGTCCACACAGACGAAGCCATGCAAGTTGTATTGATGGAAATAAGGGGGAAAGGGCTGGAGTGAGCTCTATGGTAGAGCACTTGCCTGGCGCAGACTAACACACAAGGCTCAACACTCCACCCCAAGTACTGCAAGGGGAGAGAAAGAGTGGGGGGAAAAAAGAAAGTTTAGTGTCAAGGTCCCAAACCACAATGGCACTTGACAAGACACAACCTTAAATCCTGAACTCCAAAAGGGGTGGGAGGCATCTGAAAACTGGGACACTGGACAATTGAAGGAACTAGGGATGTTTAGGCTGGAAGGTGGGAGACCCGTGATAATCAGAGGCTGCTAAGCAACCATCTGCAAAGACCTTTCTACGTAAACAGCGTAGGACAATTACTGAATTCATAATACTCTATCTTTTCACCTTGAAAATCCCTGTTTTGATTTTCTCCTGTGGAGGAAACATTACTTGCTCAGACCACAGTCCCCACTAGTCATTCAACAGTCAACTAGGTGCCTACCCTTCTCAGGGTTTTTGTTTTCTTTGTTTCCTTTTTCGAGGAAAGAGCTCACTGTAGCACAGGTTGACCTGGACTTCACTATGTAGTCTCAGGGTGGCCTCGAACTCTTGGTGATCCTCCCAAGTGCTAAGATTAAAGGCGTGTGCCACCACGCCCAGCTCCTATGGTTTTGCCCTCTGGGGGGTGGAGGGGAGTGGGATAATAAAACTAATTGTATATATTTGCATATGATGAATATTTGTGGGAGTGGGGCAGAGAAAAGCAGTAGTGGCGAGAGACAATGATGAAAATGGCCTAGGGGGAGCTGTCCACGGTGGGTTTTCTGAAGACTTGAATCCCAGTGAGGGTCTGAGCAGAGCCCTTCCGACAGCAGGAAAAGCCAGGGTCGAGAGCCTGACTGGGAAGAAGCATGTTTGGTCCTATTGGAGATGGTGTAGACAGCTAGAAAACTGTAAAAGAATTTGCCGGGCGTGGCAGTGCACACCTCTAATCCCAGCAGTCAGGAGGCAGAGGATGGCTGTGAGTTCAAGGCCAGCCTGAGACTACAGGGTGAGTTCCAGGTCAGCCTGCACTATAGAGACCCTACCTCAGGGGGAAGGGGAGGGGAGGGGAGGGGGAGAATTTGTGAAAGGAAAAACGTTGGGAAGCATGAGACTGTGGTGTGGAGAGGGCTGGTGTCTCACACACACTGACACACCTATGGGTCATTCTGCACTGAAGGTAGGTGGTGTCACAGTGGAAGACATATTTGGGTCCCAGCCAAGGAAATAACCCAAGACCTGGGTCAAGCCTTCAATTACCCTTCCCTGAAAGTGAAACTAAAAATGTGAGTGAGAGAGAAAGAGGTAAAGAGAGAGAGGGAGAGAAAGGCAGGCTGTATTGAGAACAGTGACTGTGAGTGCCTTAGATAGACACTGGTCTACACTGCGGCATATCCTATGAAACAATGCTCATGACTGGGCACAGGAGAAGCACTCAGAAAGTCTGATGTGGGGCTGGAGAGATGGCTTAGCAGTTAAGGCGCTTGCCTGTGATGTCCAAGGACCCAGCTTTGATTCCCCATTACCCATGTAAGCCAGGTGCACAAGACGGCACATGTATCTGGAGTTCATTTGCAGTGGTTAGAGGTATGCCCATTCTCTCTCTCTCTCTCTCTCTCATAAATAAAAAAGAAAGTCTGGTTTGGTTCCAGACATTGCTATGTAGAATGGCTGTTTTTGTTTGTTTGTTTGAGCTGGAGATGACCTTGACAGTACAGCTGGGTATTAAACACAGGGTTTTCTGCATGCAAGCTAAACACTGTACCAACCGGGCTACACCTCCATCCTGGGGAACTGGAACACTGACTTGGTTTCTTCATCTGTAAGGTAGGAAGAATCCATACCAAATCCACAGGTCTCCACAAGATAGGTGAGATATGAAGTACAGGGGTACTTGGAAAGCCGTGCTGTCCTAGATATAATTAATTTCACAAGCATGTTTCTTACTAAGAATTTACACCCCAGAGACAGAGATGAGGTATCATGCAACTATGAGTTCCCCACACTTAATAAATGTTTGCTGCACAGAAAAACAGTAAAAATAAATAAACCAACTGAGGGCTGCAGAGTTGCCTCAGTAGTTAAAGCACTTGCCTGAGAAACCCAAGGACACAGGTTCGAATCCCAGAGGATCCATGTAAGCCAGATGCACAAGGTGGCATATGCATCTGGAGTTTGTTTGCAGTGGCCCGAGGCCCTGGTGCACCCATTCCGCCCCTCTCTCTCTCTCAAATAAATATTTTTAAATTTTATTTATTTGAGAAAAAGAGGCAGAGAGAGGGAAAGAGAGAATAGGCACACCAGGGCATCTGCAAAAGAACTCCAGACACATGCTCCCCCTTATGCATCTGGCTTATGTGGGTCCTGGGAAATTGAAACTGGGTCCTTTGGCTTTGCAGGCAAGTGCCTTAACCGCTAAGCCATCTCTCCAGCCCTAAATAATTTTTATTTTTTTTTGGTTTTTCGAGGTAGGGTCTCACTTTAGCCCAGGCTGACCTGGAATTCACTATGGAGTCTCAGGGTGGCCTCGAACTCACAGCGATCCTCCTACCTCTGCCTACCAGTGCTGGGATTAAAGGCGTGCGCCACCACGCCCGGCTCTAAATAAGATATTTTTTTAAAAAATAACCTGAGGGCTGAAGAGATGGCTTAGTGGTTAAGCGCTTGCCTGTGAAGTCTAAGGACCCCGGTTTGAGGCTCGATTCCCCAGGACCCATGTAAGCCAGATGCACATGAGGCACATGCATCTGGAGATCATTTGCAGTGGCTGGAGGCCCTGGTGTGCCCATTCTCTCTCTACCTATCTGCCTCTTTCTCTGTCTGTCTGTCACTCTTAAGTAAATAAATAAAAATAAACAACAACAAAATTAAAAACCCTGAAAAAATATCTGCCATTTTTTCCTCCCACTAAACAGCAGCCAGAATGTTTCAGAAGTTTCTACTGAATCCTTCACTTTGGGAGAAAAACCAACTGAGTCACACCCAACTGGCACATGGACAAGGCCACAAACCTGGGGAGAGGGTCCTTGCTCTGTCCCCACCACAGGCTTCCGCAAAGGACAGAGACCATGCAAGGACAGACCTCGAGAGCCAGAGACACATGTGGGACACACAGTATTCCATCCCAGATTCAGAAACCTTGATCTAGTCCAAAGCCCAGAGAAGTAGAACAGACTTTTGTGTGGTTTTCTTTCTTTTTTTTGTCCAAGGAGCACAATTCATTTTCACAGGTTTCAAAATCAGAAAGTGTAAGAAAATACACAGTAAGTTCTCCCTTTCTATCCCACCCTCTGTTGACCCCTTAACTACTCCACCTGAGTATGTCTCCACTTTGTTTAGACTCAACAAGCAAATTTAGGATCTTATTTTTCTCCCTTTTCCTCCCAAACAAGCAGATTCCACTGATGTTTGTCTTGCCTTTCTTCACATAGTTCATGTACAAGGGTACCTCCTTCCCCGCATGGGGGTACCCAGTATGGGCATCACTCTTTCCAACCAGGAATTTCTCAGTGGCTATTTAGGTTGATGCCAATCTTTTGCTGAAAAGTTAAATATGAAATAGATAATAAACAAGCTAGCGTGTGTCATTTTTGCAGCCACCCGGCTTTACTGACAAGTACTTAAAAAGACCCCACTTCTGATCACAGGGCCTTGGGGTCCTAACAGATCTCGTGGGTTCGTCACTGCCCTATGTGGACAAGTTCCTTAACAGCCTCCCTCCATTCCACACAAATATCCCTTAGAACCTACCAATGCCGGATACTACAGCCGGTATTGGGCATGGCATGACGATGTCTCCTACATCCCCCCACCCCACTCATTGTCCAGGCTAGGAGGGGCAGGCACGAAGGGACTGACATGGTTCCACATGCCTGGAAAGCCAACTGACCTCCCAGAGCCAGTCCTCCTGTCTCGAGAGGGATGGCCACACCTACACCTCACAGGGTGTGCTAATGAATCCAAAGGTAATGCTTGTGAAGTACTCAGTAAACAAGTACAGCGAAAATCTCATCACAGGTGCTCAATACAGGCCACGTGAGCCTTATTTTGCCCCAGAAGTCTTCCCAGGGCAAGGCAGGGGAGTACAAGGCCTGGCATTGCTATGCCCACTCCACAAGGGGCATCCCACATCTGCAGAAGGCTGCAATACACCGCTACTGCTTTGTAGAGGCTGCATCTCAGCCCCTAATTATGTCTTAGCCTACTTCTATTGTAAATGTTTTACTCTTCCCCCTACCCTGGTTCAGTAACCCCTGGGTATTTCTCATCTGTGGGCACAAGCGTGTTAAGTGTGCCACCATCACAAGGGGAAACCCAGACTTCCCTAAGACCCTGGCACAGCCTGGTGCGTGCCTGTAATCCCAGCACCGGGGAGGCTAAGGATAGAGAGCTCCACGAGAACCTAGGAAACAGGGAAATGAAAGAAAAGGAGGAGGAGGGGTAGAAAGAGGGAGAAAGAGGCTGGAGAGATGGCTTCGCAGTTAAGGTGCTTGCCAACAAAGTCTAGCCACAAAGGTTGGATTTCACGGTACCCATGTTAAGGCTGGATGCACATAGTGGCGCATGCATCTGGAGTTTTTTTTGCAGTACCTAGAAACCTTTGTCCTGCCCACTCTCTCCAACCCTTCTCTCCCTTCTTGCAAATACACACACACACACACACACGTGTGTGTGTGTGTATATATATTTTTTTCCCTTGGTTTTTCGAGGTAGGGTCTCACTCTAGCTCAGGCTGACCTGGAATTCACTATGTAGTCTCAGGGTGGCCTCGAACGCACAGTGATCCTCCTACCTCTGCCTCCTGAGTGCTGAAATTAAAGGTGTGCGCCACCACACCCAGCCAAAAATATTTTTAAGAAAAAAGAAAAAGGATAGATGGGGAAAGGGAGAGAAGAGGAAGGGAGGGGAGGGAGGAGCAGAACCAAAAGTCTAGATAGAGTGTTTCCATGTTATCATCTAGGTGGCTGGGAGCAAGTAGAAGGTTAAAGCCAAGATCCCAGGCTGCGTACAAAGCTCTGAAGCTGGGCTGAGAGATAGCTTAGTCATTAAGGCACATGCCCAGGAAGCCTAAGGACCCAGGTTCAATCCCAGAACCCACGTAAGCCAGATGCACAAGGTGGGACATGTGTCTGGAGTGAGTTTGCAGTGGCTGGAGGCCCTGGCATGCCCATTCTCTCTCTCTCTCCTTGTACATAAATGAATTTAAATTTTTTCAAGTTTTTTTTTTTCAAAGTCTCATTTAGCAAAAAGATGGAAGTCTGGGGCTATCTTTTAAGAACCTCAGAGAATGTGTTATCCTGGACCCACAGTACAAGGAAGTTGTTTTCCTTGAAGGCAGATCACTGGAGTGTCACTGTGGCCTGAAGACTCCCACGGGAAGCCTGCCTCTAGCTGAGGCTCAGCAACCCACCATGGCTCACCCTGGTCCTTGGGACAGTTGGGTCAGCAGCTGTTATTTGGGACCTCTGCTTAAACAGTGACTTTTCTACCCGTAATACCAGTTGAGGTGGGCTGGGGTTGATCCTGCCTCACCATGTGCTACCCTAAAGACAACAGGAAGGAGGGTGTCTCTAGCCTGCCCCAAAGCACATGGACCTCCAAGCTGGGTGACAGGGCAGCAAAGGTCCAGGCAGAACCCAGAAAGCAGCAACGGGGTCTTCCGAGGCCCACCGTGACTTCAGAAAGACTAGAGGAGGCCACTGTTAGTGAACGCCAATGGTGACCACAACCATAGTAGCATCTCTGCCTGGACAGGAAAAGACCAACTCCAGGTGGTCAGGCTGGGTAGAGGTTACATTGTGTTTACAGGGTCCACTCCCACCAAAGGGAAGATAAGCGTATTAATGTTAATGAACGCAGTTTTAAAAGTTCAGGTTAGACCTGGAGAGATAGCTTAGAGGTAAAGGCACCTGCCTGCGAAGCCCAAGGACCCAGGTTCAATTCTCCAGTACCCATGTAAGCCAGATGCACAAGGTAGCGCATGCGTTTGGAGTTCATTTGCAGTGGCTGGAGGCCCTGGAGCACCCATTCTCCCTCTCTCTCTCAAATAAAAAGTTCAGGTTGTTCAACTTTTTTCCCCACTCATCTTGATCAGGCTGCTGTTAGTGCTGCTTCCTCCTGAAGGAGCCATCCGTCCTTCCGGAAGGCTCGCTTTTCCTCCTGTAGGCCGGCAGAGGACAGTGGAGCAGCCAACATACAAAACTACCATTTGTGCATGGCTAAAGACCGTGGTGCTTTGATAGCGTCCTGGGTACTCTGCGTCCATGAAGGAGGCATCGGGCTCCGCACCAGGCTCTTCTGTGTTTCCTCCTCTCTTCTGGAGGAACCAAGGAGAGCCTCAGCGGGAGGCGTGTTCAGGGAGGTCGTCACCACCAGAAAGGGCCATTAAAAGTCTTATGAGAACGAAAGACACTGTGAGGTGACAAGGGGTCACTGGCCAGCTGAAATAGTGAAATCTCTTCTCCCGTTTTGGTTATCATTTCATTTTATCTGCTGATCACATACATCAACTCTTTCGGGGGAAGCAGAACTGGGGCTTCAACCTAGGGCTTTTGCATATCCAAAGCAAGTGCTCTACCGCTACCGAGCTAGCTACACCCCCAGGCCCTCTTTTTTTCTTTTTGGTTTTTTGAGGTAGGGTCTCTAGTCTAGGTTGATCCGGAATTCACTATGTACTCTCAGAGCTGGCCTTGAACTCACTATGATCCTCCTACCTCTGTCGTCCAAGTGCTGGGATTAAAGGCATGCGCCACCATGACCACCTTCTTTTTGCTTTTTTGAGACAGAGTCTCACTAAGTTGTCCACATTAGCCTTGAACTCACTCTGTATCCTACGCAGATCTTGAACTTGGGAAGCCTCCTGCCTTAGTCTCCTGAGCAGCTGGGATTACAGCCTTCAACACCAGGCCTGGCTCAACTCACATCTGAGCCTCTCTGGGCCTCAGCGTGCTCCTTGGGAAAATGGCAGTGTTACTTGTTTGTTTAACACTTGTATCTACAAAGCTTATACCTGAACACAGTACACAGTAACCATTCAAGCATCGTGTGGGGTGGGGTGGGCATGGACGACAGCAGCCAAGGCTGGAGGTTGGTCAGCCAGTATAACAGAACTGCAATCCTGTGCCACATCTGCCACCTGGGTAAGCCATCAGCCCCTGTGCAATATGTTCTATCTGCAGAACAATCCCCCAATAAGATTGGTTAACATTCAGCTGCAGAGATGGCTCATTAAGACACCTGCAAAGCCTAAAGATGTGCACTTGACTCCCCAGTACCCATGTAAGTCAGATGTACATGGTGGCACATGTGTCTGGAGTTCGTTTGCAGTGGCTAGAGGCCCTGGTGTACCCATTCTCTCTCTCGATAGATAGATAGATAGATAGATAGATGGATAGATAGATAGAGATATAAAATCTCAAATAGATAAGTAAAATATTAAAAGATAAAATAAAATTGTTTCACATTAACAGGAGCTGCTCAGCATTGAGACTTCCATACCAATAACAAGCCTCCTGGGGCTAATGTGGATTCTAGGGAATACAAGTCTGCCTTTTGGTGTGATGGGCACCTGAACTCTAGATCCCACCTTGCTAGAGTCAAACTCAGGGACACTTGCAGTCCCGTCCTGCCCCCCCCCACACACACACATACCAGCCACTGGAACTGACGGAAGGCCCTTGAGTCCCCACAGGGGCCTAACAGCTGGCCAGAAACAAAGACTTCCATAGCTTAAGCCAACAGCCCAGTTCGGTTCCCGCCACCCCACCCCACAAACAGCCTGGAGGTTCTCCTCTAAAAGACACCCCACACTCCCAGACACGCCCCAAGCCGACACCCCGGCACTCACCCAAGACACACGCAGGCATGTCTGCAACAGAGCTGCAAACTAGCTGGAGCCCAGAGGAGCAGAACCGCTCATTATGGCTGCGGGCCAACCTCTGCGGAGGCTCACCAGGCTCCCAGAGCCAGCTGCAGAGCCAGCACCAGCGCACATGCCACCCACTCCCCTAGGCGACATCCAGGACACACCCTATCTCCTCAGTGAAGGGGAGAGATGCATCGGAGGAGAGGGACACCTGGGAGGCCAGGGGAGCAGGGGAGCCAGTCCAATCCTGCCTGATCATAGGCCCTTCCTCTCAAGGCAGCCAAGTGGGAGGCCTAGAGGCGCATCTGCTGTCATCACAGGGCCCTCCTATGTCCTTAGCTGCAGGGCTCAGCACACCTCCAATGTGCCCTTTAGCGGGGCTGCAAACAGACACCGACCAGACCAACCAACACGAGAGACAGGCACCAACACACACCCAAGGGAGATGCTGTGGGAATCAGCTAAGGAAATGGCGCTACAGAACCTGGGCACGTGCAGTGGGCTCCCTTCGTCCAGTGAGGCCAGGAGGGCTTTGTGGGGAAGAGGCCTCTCGGCTATTTGAGAGAGAAGGATAGAGAGTGACTCTATATAGAAACGGAGGCCACGGGACAGCTGCTATAGCAAAGACAAGTCCGGCAGAGCCCACCCCAGGGGAGACCCACAGTTTCCCTGATGCCCCTCCAGCCCCACCTTGACCCAAAACTGGGGGTCCTTGTCCTTTGCAGGGGTCTCTCACCTGCTTCTGCGGCTCCCTTCTGGGCAGCAGAGGCGTCCCCACCACACAGCAGATACCCAGCACAGACGGAGGGTCCGGCCCCCCGTTCAAACACTACTCCTCAGCTTGCCTGTTTGGAGCCTTAGCCTCCGGCATCTAACTAGCACACCTGGCACAACCGTGTTCCTTTCAGTCCTGACAACAGCTCCTGGGGAAAAGGGAGGGCCCTTATTTACCACTTTATAGACGAGGCAGCTGAGGCCCAGAGGGGACCTGCCCACTGCACCTGATCCCTGGCTCCTGGAGTCCGCTTTCTTAGTGGCGCCCTCTCTCCCCTAGAGCCTGAGGATGAATCACATCTTCTTCATCATACCCCCAGAGGCAGCCTCGTGGGACTGGGTGCAGATGTGTGTGCAGGGGACAGGCTAAGAGGCAGATTCCTGCACTCCGGCGCATGAAAGCCAGAGCCAGCTCCCTTCTTTGTCACTTCCTATTTTCTGGTTTCGTGTTCCCCCTCTTCCACATCCTCCTGCATGCTTCTTTCTTTCTACCTGCTGCTCAGTTCCGTGCCATGGCTCCTTGTGCTTGTGCCCAGTCGTGTACTCACGTCGTCCCTAGAGCTTTCTAAAAAGCACCCGCACTGGGGTCCCTCCCAGAGACTGATCCAGCAGCTGGGGGAGGGAGAGCCTGGGGATTTCTTCAGGCTCCCCTGGTGGCTGTGATGCACAGCTGGGGCCGACATCTGCTTTACTAACCAAATAATTTCTTGCCTCCTGTCCATCACCCCAACTCCCCCAGCGAAGCCAGCACCACTACCCACCCTCTGCAGTCCCATCCTCTCGTGCGGGACCCAGGACTTGGCCATGGCTGTCGAACAGGCTATGGTGACGTGCTTCACCGTTACATTACGCTGGCCTCCACTGAGGCCGAGGTGAGGTGGTAAGCTGGTGACATAAGGTAGGACTGAGTCGTCCTCCCCCCCCCCCATGACGGATGATCCTTCTAGCACAGGTCCTTGTCTCCACCCTGCCAACACACACTCACACACACACACACACACACACACTTCCCACGCCTGCTGCTGGCTACAGAGTCCCAACACAAGCCTCATTCTGCCCTGTGGTCCCCACTCCCCCAGTCTGCAGCAGATCCTGCCTCGGCACTACTCCCAGAAGCAGGAGATCATCCAGGTACCATGAGTCTGTGGTTGACGGATGTGGGCCACCTGCATGGAGAACTCAGGCTCTGCCTGCCGTCAGGATCATCAGAAGGGACTTCCGTGGACCTGCACACACACACACAGCCTGACCAAGCTAGCACACAGCAGCAGCCCTTGGTGGATCAGGGCCCTCAGGTAGGCTGTGAATGTCCCCCTTCCTCCCTCCTTAGCCCAAACCAGTGTTAAGCACAGTCTGCACATTGCTTTTACAGCATGAACTTTCATAACTAAATTACAAATAAATAATAACAACAAATAAAACAAGAGCATTGGCTTCCCAAGTACTACTGTGTTATTATTTTTTTTATAAATGTATTTTCAAAATATTTTTTTGCATTGTCCACTTTTTAAAATATATTTTTATTTTTATTTATTTATTTGAGAGCAACAGACAGAGAAAGAGGCAGAGAGAGAGAGAGAGAGAGAGAGAATGGGCACGCCAGGGCCTCCAGCCACTGCAAATGAACTCCAGATGGCGTACACCCACTTGTGCATCTGGCTAACATGGCTTCTGGGGAATTGAGCCTCGAACTGGGGTCCTTAGGCTTCACAGGCAAGTGCTTAACCACTAAGCCATCTCTCCAGCCTCTATCAATGTATTCTTTCATTTCTATGTTCTGGTGTTATATTCTACAGTGCATATATCTGGATATAGTATATGTGAATAATCCATAAAATAAAAGATTGACAAACAGTTGGGTGCAGTGGAACATACCTAATGCCCCAGCTACTTGGGAGGCTGAGGTAGGAGGGTGATTTGAGCCTATGGGTTCAAGGCCATGTGAGGCAGCACGGCAATATCACCTTGCCTCAGGAAAACAAGAGGGCATGGTGGCACACACTGTACTCACAGCATTCTAGAGCCTGAGACAAGGGCATCAGAAGCTGGGGGCCACCCTGGAATACTACAGTGAGCCTTTACCTGAAAACAAAATAAAAATAATCACTGGTGGGGGGTGGGGGAGGGCTGGGGGGATGGCTTAGCAATTAAGGTATCTGCCTGCAAAGCCAAAGGACCCAGGTTCAATTCCTTACTTCCCAGGTAGAGACAGATGCGTAAGCTGGCACATGCATCTGCAGTTCATTTGCTAGAGGCCCTGGTGCACCCCTTCTCTCGGTCTCTCTCAAATAAATAAATATAATTTTTTAAAAAACAAAGAAGAACAGAGGGCTGGAGAGATGGCTTAGCGGTAAAGGCACTTGCCTGTGAAGCCTAAGGACCCCAGGTTCAATTCTCTAGGTCCCACGTTAGCCAGATGCACATCGTGGCACATGCGTCTAGAGTTTGTTTGCAGTGGCTAGAGGCCCTGGGGTGCCCATTCTCTCTCCCTCTGTTTCTAATAAATAAATAAATAAATACAACGATAAAAAATAAAAAAAATAGGGCTGGAGAGATGGCTTAGTGGTTAAGCGCTTGCCTGTGAAGCCTAAGGACCCCGGTTCAAGGCTCGATTCCCCAGGACCCACAACCAGATGCACAAGGGGGTGCACGCGACTGGAGTTTGTTTGCAGTGGCTGGAGGCCCTGGCGCGCCCATTCTCTCTCTATATGTATCTGCCTCTTTCTCTCTCTGTCTGTCGCTCTCAAACAGAATGTGCCGGGCGTGGTGGCGCACGCCTTTAATCCCAGCACTCGGGAGGCATAAGGATTGCTGTGAGTTCGAGGCCAGCCTGAGACTACAGAGTGAATTCCAGGTCAGCATGGACTAGAGTAAACCTCTACCTTGAACCCCCCCCCCCCGACAAAAAAAGAACAGAACAGAATGCTTCCTGCATCACCCTCCTTCTTGGCCTAGGAGCGGGGGGGCCAGGGATTTCAGCTGCCAGCACTCCAGGGAAGGAGAAAGACTCCCAACCCACAGACTATATGTGAGAAATAAACAACAGAGAAACAAATGAGAGGGAGAGACACTAGGGCTTGGGCTCCTGATTTTTTTGCTAAGAAATGCCCAAATCAGAAGGATTTGAAAACCTCTGAGCTGAGAAAGTAACTGTGTATTGGGGCTGGGAAGATGGCCCAGTGGCTAAAGGTGCTGGTCTAGGTTCAATTCCCCAGTACTCATGTACATGCAGCTAGATGTACAAAGTAGCACATGTGTCTGGAGTTTGTTTACAGTGGCAAGAGGCCCTGGCATGCCCATTCTCTCTCTTAAGTAAATAACAGAAAATAGGGCCAGGCTTGGTGGCGCATGCCTTTAATCTCAGCACTCGGGAGGCAGAAGCATGAGGATGGCCCATGAGTTTGAGGCCAGCCTGAGACAACATAGTGAATTCCATGCCAGCCTGGGCTAGAGCGAGACCCTACCTCAAACCCTGCCTCCCCAAAAAAAGAAAGAAAAGTGTGTCACCCCGAGGCACCTCATTGAGAATTTCATGCAACCTAGGGAACTATGGGTGCTCTTCTCAGTGTCTGCTGCTTGCTTTACCAGACAGTGGGGTGGTGGATGTGACAAGTCCACGTAAGTTCAGTGGCCTTTCCATGTAGCATGTTTACCAGGTGACAGGCAGAGTGCTGAGCTGAGGACACACAGGGTGAGTGGGAGCCCAGGTCCCTTACAGCTCATAGCACATTGCCTCTACAGGGGACAGGGACCCTAACTAAACATGTTCTGCAATGGCATACTGTGGCATTTACAAGGCAAAGTTCTAGAAGGTTTTATAATAAACAACCGGACTTAGCCATGAGGAGTGAGGATGAGGGAAACAGAGTAAGGAAGATTAGATATGAACTGTGTGAGGGTGGCTTAGATTAGACTAGAGGAAACAAAGGAGGCTGGTGGGCTGGAGAGATGGCTTAGCAGCTAAAGCACTTGCCTGTGAAGCCAAAGGACCCAGTTTCGATCCCTTAGTACCCACCTAAGCCACATGCACAAGGTGGCACATGTGTCTGGAGCTTGTTTACAGTGGCTAAAGGCCCTGGTGTGCCTCTTCTCTCTATCTGCCTCTTTCTGTCATATATATATTTTAAGATTCTGGAGATGTCTGAGCAGAGAGAAAAGGCTGAGGGAAAAGAGAAGCCAGCCATGGCTGAACCCACCCCAGCAGTCTTACTAAGATCTTTAGATTTTATGTGAAGACTAGTGGTGAATTTTACACATGGGAGTGGCAAAACTTTATCTGTGCTTTGATAAGACTGCCCTCCAGGTAGGGTTTCACTCTAGCCCACGCTGACCTGGAATTCACTATGTAGTCTCAGGATGGCCTCGAACTCATGACGATCCTCCTACTTCTGCCTCCTGAGTGCTGGCATGCACCACAGCGCCCTGCTGGCTGTTCTGACTGAAGCTGGAAACATGGTTTGAAAGGGACTAGAACCGTAATGTGGGAAGGTCTCCTGGAAATAACAGGACGGTGTATAATATGTGTTGGTGGGGGGGAGGGGAGGTCAGAGTACAGAGGTCATGGGTTCTACGTGGACTTGAGTTAAAGGCACTACTGGGATACCCAGGTAGAGCTTTGTGAGGTTAAACATCACATCCCAGGCAGCACTTAGGACCTGTTGTCATCAACAAGAACAGAGACTTCTTAGGGAAGAAACAGTAAGAAGGCCAGCCCAGCAAGGTGGCACACGCCTTTAATCCCAGCCCTTGGAGGCTGAGGTAGGAGGATCCCTTTGAGTTCGAGGCCAGCTTGAGACTAGAGTGAATTCCAGGTCAGCCTGAGCTACAGCGAGACTCTATGTCAAAAAATAAACTAACTGGGCTGGAGAGATGGGTTAGCAATTAAGGTGCTTGCTTTCAAAGCCAATGGACCCAGGTTCAATTCCCCAGAACCCATGTAAGCCAGATGCACAAAGGGGAGCATGCATCTGGAGTTCATTTGCAGTGGCTGGAGCCCTGGCACGTCCATTCTCTCCCTCTGCCTCTTTCTCTCTCAAATAAATAAATAAATAATATTTTTTTTTGAAAAAACTAAACCTATGTTGAAGAAGGCCCAAGATCAATGCTCAACCAAATGTGATAGTCCATGATGTACAAAGAAGGACAAAGAACTTAAGAAACTCAGTGGCAGCCGGGTGTGGTGGCGCACGCCTTTAATCCCAGTACTAGGGAGGCAGAGGTAAGAGGATCACCGTGAGTTCAAGGCCACGCTGAGACTCCATAGTGAATTCCAGGTCAGCCTGGGCTAGAGTGAGACCCTACCTCGAAAAACCAAAAAAAAAAAAAAAAAAAAAAAGAAACTCAGTGGCCAGAGCCCCAGGAATAGGCGAGAGAGAGAGAGAGAGAGAGAGAACATATATATCAGGAGGAGTAAGTTTCGTGAAAGTCAAGGATGCCAAATCTGCTACTGAGAAGTCATGGAAGAGAAGAAATGAAGGCTGGTGGGACTCTCAGAGCTATTTAGGAAACAAAGCAGATTAGAAAAAGTAAAAAGACTAGAGAAAAGAGTTCTAAAGGCAGTCTAGGAAGTTTGAATGTAAAAGAAGCTACAGGCCATGGGATTAATCAAAGTCTAGTTTGTTTTTTTTTTGTTTGTTTGTTTTGTTTTTGTTTTTTTTTTTAAGGTAAGGTCTCACTCTAGCCCAGGGTGACCTGGAACTCTCTCTGCAGTCCCAGGCCGGCCTTGAACTCACAGCGATCCTCCTACCTCTGACTCCCAAGGGCTGGGACAAACTAGTTAGGAAACTAGGAGGTTTCATCTTTCCTTGAGAATGTCTGGTGAGGGAGGAGGCGCAATGTGAGGAGTGGATGTCTGAAGTGGCTAAGGACTGAGGAGATGGCTCAGTGGTTTACAGGCATTTGCGTGTAAAGCCTGCCAGCCTAGGTTCGATTCCCCAGCACCCACATAAAGTCAGATGCACAAAGTGGTGCATGAATCTGGGGCAAAAGACCCTGGCACACATATACGCTAGCTTTCTCTCTGCTCACAAATAAATAAGTAAATGATGGTTAGATGCCACCCAGAGGGTAGGGGAGAAACGTCACTGCCTCCCTCCCACCAGCCAGTGCTGGCAGCTCCAAATACTGCGGCTCTGGGATCTACAAACAGCACGATGGCTATGAACTGCTCCTGTGGGTAAAGCAACTTCTGGCCAGTTTGAATCTCCGGCTTCTAGACTCTTTCCCAAGGACACGAATGTTACTTTTATATATGTGTCTGAGGATAATGTAAACTTATTTTTCAAATGACTGCTAGGTTCCACGTTTCGGCATAAGAGCTAGTGTCTAATGAGTGCTTTCTGCGCATCAGACTGTTGGTAGGTACTAGGACTGTCTCTCACTCTACAGAAAGAGGGAGGCACCCGAGTAGGGGAGACAGGTGCGCACCAGTCTGGGTACCACCAAGTATGGGTGCCCTCTGAAGGACCTTCATAGTGTGACAGTTGAGGGTCAAGGGTGAGGACACACAGAAGGGCTAGGGGACACGGTTGGCTGGGGGCCACTGGTACAACCAGGAATTCTGGAAGGCATTCATGTGGGGTGGAAGCTAATGACTACTTATGCCATGAGATTGTCTGGGGTAGGAGAGGCTAGGAGAACAGCTGAGTACGGGCGGCCCAGCAGTGCACTGGTCTGAAACAAAGGAAGGCACCTGGCCTCAGGCAGATTTCGCTGGCTCTGAAAAGTACTGTCTCCTCCATCCCCAACCCAAGCCACAAAATATCTGAGTAGGAAGGAATCTTAGTATCAGCCTTTAAACATCTTTCAAACATTAACAAGGAATGAAACCAAGTCATGAGTCTAAGCCAGCACATTTTCTTTTTAATGAAGCAAAGTGTCTTGTATCTGATAGTAAGGGGACATGTCAGTTTTTCAAGATAAAATGTATGTATGTACAGGCTAGGCAACAATACGAATTTGGCTCAGAAAGTTTAACACCAGTGATCTAACCCAACAGCTTTATTTTATTTTCTTTCATTTTTTAAGACACTTTTATTTATTAGAGAGACAGAGAGTGTGTGCTTGAGTATATGCATACCAGGGCCTCCTGTCACTATGAATAAACACCATATGCATGCATCATTCTGTGTATCTGGCTTTACATGGGTACTGGGGAATCGAACTGGGGCCATCAGGCATTACAAGTACAAGTGCCTTTAGCCACTGAGCCACCTCCCCAACCCTATTTTATTTATTTATTTATTTGAGAGCAACCGACAGAGAGAGAGAGAGAGAGGCAGACCAAGAGAGAGGGAATGGGCGCGCCAGGGCCTCCAGCCACTGCAAACGAACTCCAGACGCTTGCGCCCCCTTGTGCATCTGGCAAACATGGGTCCTGGGGAATCAAGCCTCGAACCAGGGTCCTTAGGCTTCACAGGCAAGCGCTTAACTGCTAAGCCATCTCTCCAGCCCACCATCCCTATTTTTTGAAACTTGATTGATAACCTACACACACACAGTCTGCATGATCATAATCCCTTCCCATGACCCTCCTTTGTCTCCACTTCTCCCACACCCCCTCTACTGTATCCCTTCCTCTTCCCATCTAGTCCCTGTTACTTTATTTTAAAATGACAAAGTCCCACATAGCACAAGCTATGTAGCTGAGGATGACCCTGAACTTCTGAGTCTACCTCCACCTTCTGGGATTATAGGTATTGACCACTACACTCAGCTTTATGAGGTGCTAGGGATCAGACAAACACTCTCCAACTGTGCTATATCCCTGGTTTCAACACCCCCATTATAGATGGGGGAAGAAACAGGCCCAGCAACTTGTCCAACTCAAGTTAATGGCAAAACTGAGAAACAGCACCAAAGACTTAAAACGGTTCTCAGTAATTTCCCCACCAAACCAGAATCTCAAAATGGAACTACTTCTGGGAAGAGCAGGGACTCTGATCACAGACTGATAGTAGAGTGAGTGCCTTGATCTTTCAGATCTGCCCTGCAGCAAGCTTCAGTAACGGAAATGGCAGGAAAGTACAGTGGGCAGCATGGAGCTCCAACAACTGACTGGAGGGAAAACTGAGTTGTCACAGGATGTGACAGAGGGAGTTTGGTGCATGACGTGATACAAGTGGTTCACAGGGAGGTTGTTTCCATGTCTGGGAAGGTGGCTGAAAGCTACAGGGGATAGGCTCATCTGGCTTCCACCAACTTTATTAAATGAGAAGTTGTGATGCCTTCACAGATCTTCCTCCCAGCCAGAGCCCTCTACTTAATGCAAACATCACTGCCGGGTGTTTGGTATCTGCCATATAATTATATTCCAACGTAATGTAAAACTCAAGAGTCAGTCTGTGGAAGGCAGGCGGTGGCACTAGGGGCTAGTGGAGGGTAGAGAACTATCTAGAACAAAAGAAACGTGAGGGGAGGGACCAAAAGAAACGTGAGGGGAGGGACACAAGTCGGTGGCAGCAAACGTTTCCAAGGGAAGGCCCTTTCTGGACAGTGAGGACCCTTCTTATACCAAGAAGGGCTTCAAGGCCGGGGTGCTGGGCCAAGTTCACTGCGGCAGGCCCCAGTCACCACTCAGCACCAAGCCGTCTCTGCCCTGCTGTCAGCAGTATACCCAGGTACAGAGAGGGAAGTGCGCGGAGCGGACACCTACTGTCAACAGCTCCCAAGCTTTCCATCTCCGTGTGCTGAGTTAGTGCTGAATCAGGTGCCTACAGCCAACTGTGTAGGTTCACAGTAAGTCACCTTGAGAGGATGCTCGAGGTATGCCCTCGGCCGAGAGAGGAAACCGGGTCTGTGGCTGCTGTTATGACTGAATTTATCCCCTCCTTCCCTGGGCCTGGCTCTAGCCATTCCTTCCGCTCACTGGCTCAGGAGGGACTCTGAAATGCAAAGCCACAGTGCTTTGCTGCAGGGGGGCAGAAGGGCAGCACCCCCACCTCCTTGAAAATCAAAAGTGACCAGTGGTTTCCAGTGAGCTACCCCGACCCTGAGGTCAGCCATGGGGTACAGAGCAGCCTTGTCTTCAGCGGGCCTCAACACCCAAACCTTGGCAGTTCAAGGTTTCTTCCGACTACCTCAGAGAAGACAGAGGTGTGTTCAAGTCTGAGTCAGAGCCGGGCATAGCGGCGCACGCCTTCCATCCCAGCGCTTGGGAGGCAGAGGTAGGAGGATCACTGCATGTTCAAGGCCACCCTGAGACTACATAGTGAATTCCAAGACAGCCTGGGCTAGAGTAAGACCCTACCTAGAAAAAAAAAAAAAAAAGACTGAGTCAGGAACAAGGACAGCTTTTCTTCCTATGCAGGCTCTTAAACTAAGAGTAATTTCTAGAAGACACCAACTAGTTAAAGAACACATTCAGGAGGTCTGGGAAAAACCTGCAATGTGTGGCTTGTCATATACATAAGGTCATAGGGGCATCCCCTTAATCTGCTAAACAGAGATTAGCAAACTTTTCCTGTGAAGAACCTGACAGTAAACTTTACCAAGAAGCAAACTGAGAACGTTGCGCACTGCTATCCTTATGACAAAAGTACACACCAATTCCCACAAGTTTTTATTGCTGAAGTTCAAAATATAATGAGTATATTTTTTTTGTAGTACAAGTTTACTAATGAGACAAGTGCAATAGGAGGACATGGCTTAATTGGGATTCAAAGTTAGTGTTCCGTATCATAAAATCAATCACAATGTTTATACGTACAAATTATGTTTAGCTGATAAAGGGTTTGGCGGCCCTACAGTAAACCTGTATTCGGGGTGAAGCCCAGGAACCCGCACTTCACATGCTCTGCGGGTGACTCTGGGAAAAGGCCCCAATGAACTATCTACACAGCCCTTAAGTCTCCACTGTCAGCATTGAGGGACCTCTGGCTTTGCACTGGAGGGACCCACCCGTGCAGTCTGCCAGTCTCACCTCTCCAAGCCCAAAATGATTCACGCTCCCAGCAGGGAAGATGTCACCACTTGCCATATCCTTAAGGAGTTGTGCAGGAGGGATTTGGAGGTGTTATTAAGCATACTATGTCCCAGACACCAAGGACATGCCAATCCTGTTGCATTTTTTTGGCTATGGATGAAAACTAATTCAAAACAAAACAAAACAGAAAAAACAGGAAATGGGGCTGGATAGATGGCTTAGCAGTTAAGGCAGTTGCCTACAAAGCCAAAGAACTCTGGTTCGATTCCCCAGGACGCACATAAGCCAGATGCACAAGTTGGCACATGCGTCTGGAGTTCGTTTGCAGTGGCCAGAGGCCCTGATGCACCCGTTCTCTCTCTGCCTCTTTCTCTCTCTCCCTCTCTTTCTCAAATAAATAAATAAACAAAAATAAAAATATTTTTTAAAAAATAGGAAAGGCATTACATGCCAGATGCCACATAAACCAGTGCCTAAGAAGGGTTTCTATACTTGCCTTCTCACCCAAAGTGTCCGGACATCTCAAAGGCCAGATTCACTGTATCCTAAAAAGATGCAATATGCTAAATCAGTGCATGGCTTCCCCTTAAAAAAAAAGCCAAACCTACTGCTTACAGTGCAATGGCTCAGACAGAAACTGGCCTTAATATCCATGACCTCACAGTGCCTAGCACTACCTTCACAAGACCCTCATAACAGGAGGAAAGGAGGACATCAAAATAAGAGACACTACTAATGGAGAGAGGCCGGGTATATGGAGGGTGGATTGGTGAAAGGGAAAGCAGGGGAGGGAATTATGGTTTATTGTCTGTAATTATGGACATGGTCAATAAAAAAAAGTTTAAAAAATGCCAACCCTTTAAAAATAATTAAAAAGGGGCTGGAGAGGTAGCTTAGCAGTTAAGGCGCTTGCCAAAAAGCCAAAAGATCTCAGGTTCGATTCCCCAGGACCCACGTAAGCCAGATGCACAAGGTAGCACATGCATCTGGAGTTCGTTTGCAGTGGTTGGAGGCCCTAGCACACCCATTCTCACTGTTTCTCTCAAATAAATAAGACCTTTAAAAAAAACACCAAGCCACAGGGCCTGTGTCTGCCTACTTCTACGCAAGATCTTCAACCTGAAGGCTACCCAGGCTTTGTTTCAGTGCCCTCAATGGCAACTAGCCCACCTTCTTTCTAAGGTGGCACCATGCCAAGGCTGGAAAAGATCTTCCTCACTCTGTGTTACAAAATTAAAAAAATAAAAATAAAAATAAAGGGGTGCTTCGGAGTCTGAGTACACACGCCAAGTTTGAATCCTGGTTGTACTAGTAGTCACTGGTAACTCAACACTCTGCCTCAATTTCCCTACATTTAATATAAGAATAACAACGGTACTTAACACAGCGCTGTTGTAAGGATAAATTAACTGATCTATGTAATCCACTTAGCAATGTGCCAGACACAGCACGGGGCCTATGTAAGCATCAGCTAGTAGCTGTTATTCTAAACCACCAAG
The DNA here is from genome assembly GCA_036346955.1 of Dipus sagitta. Taxonomy (NCBI): domain Eukaryota; kingdom Metazoa; phylum Chordata; class Mammalia; order Rodentia; family Dipodidae; genus Dipus; species Dipus sagitta. The sequence goes on from CM070780.1 coordinate 16,355,496, forward strand.
GAGCCCAAAGTTATGCCTCACCACATCCCAACATCTTTCTGAGATTACATTGAGCATCTGCTAAGGGCCAGATCAAACCCATTTCGTCACTTACTCATTAAGTAGGCTTATTGTCCCCATCTCCCGGGACACCTGTAAAAGCTTCAGAGGTAATCTGCCCCACATTACAAGGGGCAGCACTCTGCCTCCGTGGGGCTGAGGAAGTCAGACCCAGCCCAGCCGTACAGCCTCACCAAGAGCTAGCAGCAGCTTCCACAATGCCCGTGACAAGACTCAACTAAGGTGATCACAACCGAGATGTCAGCTCTCTGCTCCCCGAGTCCCTGTTTGGCTTGCATAAGCTGGAGTGGATAGCAGACTACTTGAACCCAATTAGGGAGTAAGGCAGCCTGGAAAATATCAGGCGATGCATTCCAAAGGTCAAAGTAACACTGGCTTCCAAAGCAGCTCTGCCGGACAACGCTGCCCTGAAACTTAGTCCTGAGCCTGAGTCCCACAGACCCACAGAGGCTGCTAACCCACTGCCTGGGTCCTAAGTCACTAGTCACACAACAGCTGACTTGGGTTTTTTTGTTTGTTTGTTTTTACCCTTTCCAAACAAACAAACCCCATTCCTTCGTTTTCCGGCTTGGCGTGGTGTTTACTTATTGTAGCTAGCTGAGTTCTGTTTGGCAAAAGATAAAAAAAGGTGGAAAGGAGAGAAGCAGAGAGCAAGAGGAGAGCTCCCTCGGCCTGCAGGGTGCTGCGACACCCACCTGCAACGACCTACCTTCCCCAGAGCCCAGCCCTAGAGGGCGTTTCCCCAGAGCATCCCCACAGCTCGTCCCTCCCGCGAAGAGGCTGCTGTCTTGGGCTTGGGCAAAGGCCACCGGAGCCGCGCGCTTGAGCCCCTCCCGCCCGCCAAAAGGATCCTCCAGTTTCAACCCCCCCCCCAACACCGCCCCATCACCTCCGCCAAAGGAGCAAACACCGGAGAGATCGGTTGATCTGGAAGGCCACATTTAACCCTGTCCTGAGGGTTGCAGGACCTGGGGGGTGGGGGGAGAGACAGGAGGGGACAGAGGGAGCCGACGGGGAATGGGGGGGGGGGGGACGGGGAGGACGAGCATTTGCAAAGAGAATCGTCACCCTGCCGGGGGGGCCGCGATGTCCTCGCCAAGTGTCAGGCCTCGGGTGCGCGGGGTGGAGACCCCCCTATGGGGACCAACGAGCGGTTGGGGAGGATGCCGTCCCGAGCCAGCGGGGAACCCCCCCCCGCGCACCCCAGTCACCTCCACGCCACGGGGCCATCGAGGCGATGGCGCAAGAGTCCGCCTCCCCCCCCTCTTACGGCGACAACAGCCACGGTGACAAAATGGCAGCCCGGCGCCCGGCAGTCGTGCCACCGGGCGCGCAGATCCTTGGCGACAGCTCCCGTCCCCCGCCCCCACCCCATAACGTCTGGCCGCCCAAGGTGGGGTGTGTGTGTGTGGGGGGGGGGGTGTTCGGCTCCCGGGTAGGGTCTTGCGGTTGAAAAAAAAAAAAAAGGAAAGTGATAATAAATTTAAAAATAAAGCTTCTTTTGCAGCCGCGCGCAGGCCCGCCCGCCCGCCCGCCCGCCGCGCGCTCCGCTCGTCCGGGGCCCTACGCGCGCGGTCCTTCCCCACCCACCGCCGCCCCAGTCCCCCGCTGAAGCCCCGCGGGGCCAGATCGCGCCCCGGGCCCGCCGCAGGGAGCCTCGCCGCCGCCGCCGCCCCGCCGTGGGGGAGGGGCCGGGCGGCCACCGGAGTCCCGGGAAACATGGCTGCTCGTCCTAGATCGGCGGCGCGGCGCGGCCGCCGCTCCCGGGATCCGAGTTGGGAGAGGTTCGGAAGGTGGGTGTGCGTGTGTGTGTATATATATATTTATCTGTGTGTGTGTGTGTGTGTGTGTGCGTGCATACGGAAGGGTAGGGTCCCCGGGGTGTGGGGGTGTGGGCAACGGGAGAGCCAGGCGGGGGAGGGGCGCCCTCGGGGGTATCGGTTTTAAAAAACATTTATTTAAGGGGGGGGGAAACATACAGGAAAAAAAAAAAAACACAGTTCCTCCTCCCCCACCCCTTTTGTCCCTCTGGCGCGAGCTTTCTCGCTCCGCTCTCTCCCCTCCGATGTGCCCCCCTCCCCCGCCTCCCGCGCCCCCGCCGCGCCCCGAGCCGGGAAGGAGGGGGGTAGGGGTGGCAGAGGCTTGGAGGGGGGGTTGATGGGGGGAGAACCGCAGATGCCCCGGGCGGACGAAGGGGGCGAAGCGTGAGAAACGGCGCGCCGCGCGCCCCTCCCCCAGCGCACACTCGGGGAAGTTTAAAGAGCCGGTTCGACCCGCTTTCCCAGCTCGCTCCCGGTTGGCCGGTAGCGCGGGGGGGGGGGGGGTTGGAGATCGTCGGTTCGTCCCGGCCACCGCGCCCCACCCCCAGACACCCATCGAGACCCCCACGATCTCCCGCACCCACCCACCCCATCACCACCACTACTTGGCGCCCTTCCCTTCCCCCCCCCCCCCCGGCCCCTGCGCACGGGGGGCTTCCGGAAAGTACGCGGGAAGAGATCGCGGCGCGGGCCCCCTCCCCCACCACCACCACACCCAAGACCCCAAATGCTCGGGGTTCCCGGTCCAAGTCCCCCGACGCCACCTAAGGCTTTTAGGCCAGGCAGCCCCGGAGACAAATTGTTCGCGAAGAACTCCTGCTTCTCCGGCGGCGCCCTGTTCCCGCTGCCCTCCCCGCCCTGCGCGCCATAAGGCACTCGCACGTCCCCTGTCCACAGCTGCGTGGTGATGGGGGAAACGACAAAAAGGATCTTGTTTTCAAAAAAGTCTCAACTCAGGTTTTTTTTTTTTTTCCTTGGTTTGTTTGTTTTGTTTTGTGTTTTTGGTTGTTGGGGGTAGAACTAAGGAAAAGAGGAAGCTAGGCCTGCCTTTGTCGGGATTCGGGATTAACCCGCTGGAGGGGCGACAGGTCAGTGCACAGTGTTGTCCAAAAGTCCCAACTCGCCGGGACCGGGTCCACTGGAGGTACCAAGGGGCTCTTCCCGCCCGCACGCCCAGGGTCGTTCCCCACCACCACCACCAAGGACAAGACCAAAGAGGAGTCGGCCAGGGTCTCCGCCCCAGACCCCAAGGTTTCTCCGAGGAGCCACCAACTTGCAGAAAACACGAAATGTGTGAGAGCGACAGGGAGACAAAATAATAATTTAAAAACAAAAACAAAAACAGGAGGGTTCGAGCTGGCCACCCTCACTTCCCCTTGCTGTGGGCTGGCGTGGTGCCTCCCGGCTCTCCACCCGTGTAAGTTTCCTCTAGTCCACTGCTGCCCAGTCCACTACGACGACGGGAAAGGCGAACTCCCATTCCGGAGCTGCGTGTCTGCTATACCCACCCAGCCAGTACCCATGGGGCCATCAGCTTTGGGCAGCTCGCGTCCTGACAAAGTTTCCCGTGCCCATTTATTAACCAGGCGCCGAATGGCTGCCGGGGAACCCACGCCCCCCCCCCAAGAAGCAAGGAGCGGGTATGTGTGTGGGGGGACTGGTGCCGAAAGAGGGCACCGAGGCTGGCATCTTAGCAAGGGGCCAGGGAGCATCAGGGGCATCGGGACCGTAGCCTTCGGGGCAACTTACACACTAGCGATCGCTCGAGGAGGGGAGGCGCGAGGATTATCTGCGCCTTTGCACGCTGGAAAATCCCTCCCCCCTCCTTCTAATTTATCCTCCCTTTGCAAGGAAAGGGAGAACCATCAGCCGCCGGCCCCGAGGTGGGGTGTAAAGAGTGAGGGGGGGGGGGGAGGAAAAAAAAGGAGGAGAAGGAGAGGAAGACAAGAGAGAAAGGGAGGGAGGGAGAGAAAGGGCGCGTTCACGAACACTACAAAGTTACAAATATGGCTCCCCCGTCTCTCGCCTCATCACTGCAAAGAAACGAAGACGCACTTTAAACTCGAGCCATTGCCCAACTCCACGGCAGCCCCCTGCCCCACGCTCTCTCCCCCCGGGGGAGGGGGGCCTCGGCCCATATTGATCAGAAACTAAAACCGGACTCGCGAAGCCCCCCAGAAAACTTATTGTGTATGTGTTCGAGATCGAGGGGGGGGGACAGAGAGGGGGCATGCGCGGGAGGGGGCGAAAGGGGGATACATTTAGAAGATCCAACAGCCCCCCTTTTTGTTGTTGTTGTTGTTAAATTCAGGAGGCAGCCCCTCTCCTCCTCCTCCTTTTCCTCCTCCCCCTCCGTTAATCTGTCCACCCAGACGCGAGTCGTGGGAGCTTGCGAGGGTCGATCTCGCCCCGACCCAAACGCGTGCGCCCGTCGGCCCCCGACGATGGGTGCACACTCGCACGCACCCACGCTCGCGCACACGCGGGAGGGGAGCACACACGCACAGGTAGTCAGTCAGTCAGCCAAGGGCAGCGATGGCAGCGGGAAGCAGCTCGGATGGAATTGCAAACCCCCCTCCAAAAAAAAAAAAAAAAAAAAACCTTTGCAATTCAATTTGCAGTCCAGTCTCCCACCCCTCAAGCCCACCACTCCTCCCTCAAAAAATGTTTTTTTTTTTAAAGTGCTTCCCCCCCACACACACATACACTCACACACCAACGCGCACATACACACACAACACAAAGTAGGAGAATGGACCGACAGAGATATTTTTGGCAAATGCTCACATTAGAGGGCGTCCTGTTCCGCAGCTCTAAATGAATCCGTTTGTCCATTTCCATCTCTAGCGCTCTCTTTCGCTCTCTCTCTCTGCAGAGGCTCCCGCGCCAGCGGAATTCAATCAATAAACCCCGAACCCACGGCCGCGCGTTTTAGGACTTTGAAGGCTCAACCAGCTCCGCTCGGTTCTCGAGCCCCCAGCACCCGCCGGCGCACACTAACCTGATCGCCGTGAAGGCGGGATCTGCGGGCCTCACCCCCCCCTTCCACCCCGAACTCGAGCGGCAGCAGCTCCGACCAATCAGCGTGGAGAGTGTCCGGACAGCAACCAATGGAGGCTTCGGCGGGCGGGCGTGGAGGGGGGAAGGGTCCAATGAGCGGCCTGCGCAGCCGGCCAGAGAGGCTCAGCCATTTGGTTTGTGGTGCCGGAGACGGACCCCTTTAGATTTCGGGGACGACTGAGGAGCGCGGCGGTTGCTCGCGTGGCGGAGCGACATGGGGGGGGGGGGGCGGGAGCGGGGGATGGGCGGTGGGCTGGCGCGGGGAAGGGACGGTGAGGTGACAGTGCCTGGAAGGGGCCGCGCCGAGCCCGCCGCCGTCGTCTCCGCGTTGGGCCGGGGGCGGGGCCGCAGGTGCGTGGTGCGGGGGAGGGGCGCGGCCGCGGGGTCGGGTCGGGGGTCCTGGCGGGGCGGAGGCTGCGCGGGCCGCGAGGACGGGCCCCCGGGTGGAGCTGGGCCCTCCGGGCCACCGAGCCCTGCTGCCGTGCGCCCCCACCCCCCGCCGCCGCAGGAGGATGCTTCTTCCACCTTCGGATGACTTAGGGCGCGAGCTCGACCCTCTCCTCCGCCCAGGGTCGTTGCGTCCCGCCGTCCCCAGCTTGAAAAGAGCGATCGTGGTGGACCTGGCGCCCAGGGTCTTGGGGAAGCAATAAATGAAAGGCCGGGGATTAAGGACTGTTGAGAGTGGTCCAAAGTGGGGAAAGGATGATGGCACGGAAACGCTAGGTTCTCAGGGCCAAACCTAACGTAGGGGCTTCCTAGATCCATTTGAAAGGTCGGGCTCAGTGTATTTCTCATCGTCCACCTGAGTCATCTGGCTGGATCAGGGTTGCCAAGGAGGCGCTAATTGGAGCTCTTCTTCAGGTTTGATCTGCTTTTTTTTTTTTTTTTTTTTTTTAAAGAGAAAAGAAAAACCACAGTACGTTTTTAAGGAACCTCAGATCCTAATCTGGGTTACCAGTTTAAAGCTAGCCCCTGGACCTTGATGCCCATGGCTGCAGATAAATCACGGGGAGTGTTGTCAATAAGGACAGATCCATCTCTATCTTCCACGCTATTGTAGTATATCTCTGCAAGTCCACAGTCTTCTGCAAACACCCCCAAGGTAGTTGTGTGTGTGTGTTTTTGCATACATTTTATTGTTCCAGGAAGTGGGATCAAGGGAAAGATAAACGTGTTTGTATGTTTCAGATTGAAAAGTCGGTTACATAACACTGATAAGGTGTCCTTCTTAAACATGAAAGGTTTAGGAGGCAATTAAAAAAAAAAAACGCTTAAGAATGTAAATAAGACGCACACCTAGCATGCCTACATTGGGGGCAGAGGGGAGCTGTAGGGACATAACCTCAACCTGATGGAAGACCTAACTAAAATCCTGCAACCAAGTACCTTATCCACCAAATTCTTTTAGATAAAGTAATACATGAACTTGAAAGCCGAAATATGTTTATTCTGAGTAGCTGGGAAATGCAAAATAAAAAAATGTTTTGTTTCATCAATAAATAGTATAATTTACTTAACTTGTTCATTCAGTTGGCATCTTTCATCCTGAGAGTTTTATTTATTTTACAAGCAGAGTTTTAAAATTATTTATTTATTTATTTATTTGAGAGAGAATGGGCACACCAGGGCTTCCCAGCCACTGCAAATGAATTTCAGACCCATGCGCCACCTTATGCCTCTGGCTTATGTGGGTCCTGAGGAGTCAAACCTGGGTGCTTTGACTTTGCCAGCAAGTGTCTTAACCACTAAGCCATCCTTCTGGTGCCAGAGAGAGAGATTGAGAGACAGAGGATGGGCGTACCAGGGCCTCCAGCCACTGGAAAGAAACTCCAGATGCAGCACCACTTTGTGCATCTGGCTTTACCTGGGTACTGGGGAGTTGAACCCTGGGTCATGAGGCTTTGCAGGCAAGCACCTTAACTCAGGGGCCTGGGTTGTACTAGAAGCTTTCTAAAATGTGGGGCCCCAAGTTACCTCTCTGCAATTAAGTCAGTTATTTCTGGGTATGATACTTAAACTTTTTAAGAACTCCAGATGCATATGCCGCTTTGTACATCTGGCTTTCCATGGGCGCTGGGGAGTTGAACACTGGTCCTTAGGCTTTGCAGCCCTCCAAGCTGAGTTTTTTCATCACAAATGTAATAAGCCAATATGGTGTGCAGAATCTTTGTAACATGAGTCCAGAAGTTTATATTCCCTTTGATGATAAGTGCTCATCTTCAACAATTTAGCCACAGTGGAAGTCACTGCTAAGTGTGTTGTGGGACTGTGCCTTTCCACGGGAGTAATCCCTTCAAAAGCAATGCGGAAGTGTGCTCCCACCCAGCTCTGCTAGGCAGAAGCAAATGGCTCCCGTTCATGCCAGGGACTGAAGAGAAATCTGGAAGCTTGAACCCCCAATGTAGAGAGTGCACAGAAACAGCATTAGAAAAAAGCCGGTAATGGAAAGCCAGAGTACTAGAAATTGTTATATTTAATGCCTGATCACTAAAGACATTAAATATAGCAATTTCAGGAACATCTTACCTACATATATTTTGAATAACAGCTTTTGTATTTTGTGTTACAAAACTGAAAGATGACGTTACTGGCTGTCAATCATTACAGAAGCTGAAATAGCAAAAGAACTTTTTAAGCACTGCCCATTGGCCAATACACATTTAAAGGAAAATTCCTCCTTGCTTGTAGTTTATTTCTAAGAAAGGTTTACTATGACTTTGTTGTTTTGTTTGGAAATAGGAAGATAGCTGTGATATTTGCTCCAAGTTAAAAAATATATTTATCTGAGATAGAAATAGGCATAGCGAGAGAATGGGCGTGGCAGGACTGCAAACAAACTCCAGCCACATGCTCCACCTTGTGCATCTGGTTTACATGGGTACTGGGGAATTGAACCTGGGTCTTTAGGCTTCTCAGGCAAGTGCCTTAACTGCTAAGCCATCTCTCTAGCCCTATAAACTTTTTAAAAATGTTTTATTTATTTGAGAGGGAGAGGCAGATAGAGACAATGAGTATACCAGCCCCTCCAGCCATTGCAAAGGAACTCCAGAAGTATGTGCTACCATGTACATCTGGCTTTACATGGGGCCTGAGGAATTGAACCTGTCCTTAGGCTTTGCATGCAAGTGCCTTAACCACTAAACCATCTCTCCAATTCTTGACCCAATTTTTAATTTTAAGTTTTGTTTTTTTTTTTTTTTTGGTTTTTCGAGGTAGGGTCTCACTCTAGCCCAGGCTGACCTGGAACTCATTATGGAGTCTCAGGGTGGCCTCGAATTCACGGCGATCCTCCTACCTCTGCCTCCTGAGTGCTGGGATTAAAGGCCCGGCTTTTTTTTTTTTTAATTTTAATTTTTTTGAGGTAAGTTTTCACTAGTCCAGGCTGACCTGGATGTCAAGTTTTTTTTTTTAATTTTTTGTTTTATTTTTATTTATTTACTTGAGGGCAACAGACAGAGAAAGAGGAAGAGAGAGAGAGAGAGAGAGGGCATGCCAGGTTCTCCAGCCACTGCAAACGAACTCCAGATGCGTGTGCCCCCTTGTGCATCTGGCTAACGTGGGTCCTGGGGAATCGAGCCTCGAACCAGGGTCCTTATAGGCAAGCGCTTAACCGCTAAGCCATCTCTCCAGCCCTGGATGTCGCTTTTTTAAATATCTTATTTATCTATTTGAGAGTGAAGAAGAGGCAGAGAGAGAGAGAGAGATAATGGGCACACAAGGGCTTCCAGCCACTGCAAACGAACTCCAGACGCTTGCACCACCTTGAGCATCTGGCTTACGTGGGTCCTGGGAAATTGAACCTGGATCCTTTGGCTTTACAGGCAAACACCTTAACCGCTAAGCCATCCCTCCAGCCCCTGGAAGTGACTTTTATCCCAGACTGGCCTCAAACAGTGATCCTTCTACCTCAGCCTCCTGAGTACTGGGATTATAGGCATAAACCCCAACATCCAGCTCAAATTATTTAAAAGCATGGTGTTGCACACCTTTAAACCCAGCACTAGGGAGACAGAGGTAGGAGGATCACTGTGAGTTCAAGGCCAGCCTGGGCTAGGGTGAGACTCTACCTCCGGGGAGGGGTGGGGACCAAATAACAGCAGCAACAACAACAACAAAAAGATGGCTCTATTTAAATGATTCTCAAGTTATATTTTGTTGCATATAATAGTAGCAAGTAAATTCTCAAAACTGCTCTGCGTTTCAGGAAATACAGCAAGAAAAGGAGTCTCATCTCAAGGAATCTTGGCAGAATTCTGATATGGACAGGGAGCAGGTACTGCTCCTCATGGCTGGGTGGTTTTGCAATGGGAATTAAGTGAGGAAGCGTGTGGTCTCTGGAAGAGAGTGTGGTACCCGCTGAGAATGAGACGCAACTCAAAATTTTGAGCCCTTACAGAGAGAGACGGTCTTTGAGTAGAAGGGCCACCTCCCTGACTGCCAGGGTGTTTGTCCTGAAGAACCACCCTAAACACGGCTGGGGCGGCTCCCCAGATGCACAATGTGGCACATGCATCTGGAGCTCGTTTGCAGTGGCCGGAAGCCATGATGTACCCGTATGCACACTTTGTCTCAAGTAAATGAAAATTTTAAAAAATCATCCCAAGTGAGCAGCCTGTTTTCCCAAAGATAGGGACAGTAGGGCTGCAGAGATGACTCAGTAGTTAAGACACTTCCCTGCAGAGCCCAAGGACCCAAGTTTGATTCCCTAGTACCCATGTAAAGCCAGATGCACAAGATGGCACATGTGTCTGGAGTTAGTTTGGAGTAGCTAGAGATCCTAGCTTGCCTATTCTCTCTCACAAATAAATAAACAAATAAATAAATAAAATAAGAAAACATTTGGGGGGCTGGAGAGATGGCTTAGTGGTTAAGGCGTTTGCCTGCAAAGCCAAAGGACCCAGGTTCAATTCTCTAGGACCCAAGTAAGCCAGATGCACCAGGGGGCGCATGCGTCTGGAGTTCGTTTGCAGTTGCCAGAGGCCCTGGTGCGCCCATTCTCTCCCTCCCTCCCTCTCTCTCTCTCTCTCTCTCTCTCTCTCTCTCTCTGTCTCTTTCTCTAAGAAAGAAAAGAAAGACAGAGAAAGAAAGGTACTATTTAGTAACACCCACCACACTGGTGCTGCCCTTTTACCTCATTTGCCCTTGTGCCATATGGAAAGAGAGACCCTTTGCTTATCAGCCTTTGTAAGTGAGACTTATGTATTTACAATTCAACTTTTTTTGTTGTTGTTGTTCGGTTTTTCAAGGTAGGGTCTCACTCTAGCCCAGGCTGACCTGGAATTCACTATGTAGTCTCAGGGCATCCTTGAACTCACTGCAATACTCCAACCTCTGCCTCTCAAGTGCTGAGATTAAAGGTGTGCGCCACCACACTGGGCTGCAATTCAACTTTTTAAAGAATATTTTATTTATTTGAGAGAGAGAGAGAAAGAAGCAGATAGAGGGCTGGAGAGATGGCTTAGCGATTAAGGGGTTTTTGCCTGGGAAGCCAAAGGACCCAGGTTTGATTCCCCAGTACCAAAGTAAGCCAGATGCACAAGGTGGGGCATGGGTCTGGAGTTTGTTAACAATGGCTGAAGGCCCTGGCGAACCTACTCTCTCTCTTTTTCTCTATCTCCCGTTTTCTATGTCTCTGTCAAATAAAGAAAAGAAGCAGCTAGTAAGCCGGGTGTGGTGGCGCACACCTTTAATCCCAGCACTCGGGAGGCAGAGGTAGGAGGATCACCATGAGTTCGAGGCCACCCTGAGACTACATAGTGAATTCCATGTCAGCCTGGGCCAGAGTGAGACCCTATCTCGAAAAACTTAAAAAAAAAAAAGAAGAAGGAGCTAGAAAAAGAGAGAGTGGGCGCACCAGGGCCTCTAGCCATTGCAGACGAACTGCAGATACATGGGCCACTTTGTACATCTGGCATTAAGTGGGTACTGGGAAATCGAACCCGGGTCGTTAGGCTTTGCAGGCAAGCACCTTAACCGCTGACCCATCTGTGCAGCCCCACAATTCAACTTTCTGTCCTTGAGCTGGAAGCATCCTGACTGGAGCCTGGCCTAGTACTCTTTCACCTACATCGTGGCTCTGCTCTCTGGACCCCAAAGACAATGCTATGGAAAGACTCCAACTTCCTTCTGTTCCCTTTTGTCTTCTATATAAATAGCTTTCAGCAACGTAGAGGCCTCTTTAGAAACCCATGGTAATGAATGTGAAGACTGGTGCAGTTTGATTTGAACAGCAAAGGAATGCTGGGACCCAGGACTGAAAAACTATTCTTGGGCTGGAGAGATGGCTTAGAGAGTAAGGCACTTGCCTGCAAAGCCTAACAACTGGGTCTGAGTCCCTAGTACCCACATAAAGCCAGATGCACAAAGTGGCACATGTATCTAAAGTTTGTTTGCAGTGGCTGGAGGCCCTGGCACACCCATTCTGTCTGTGTCTGTCTCTCTCCTCTCTCTCTCTGCTTGCAGATAAATAAACTTAAAAAAAAAAAAAAAAACTAAACGAAGATGGGCTGGAGAGATGCCTTAGTGGTTAAGGAGCTTGCCTGAAAAGTCAAAGGACCTAGGTTCGATTCCCCAGGACTCACTCAAGCAAGATGCACATGGTAGCACATGCATCTGGAGTTTGTTTGCAGCAGTTGAAGGCTGTGGTGAGCCTATTCTCTTGCTATCTGCCTCTTTCTCTCTCTCAAATAAAATAAAATTTAAAAAAAATTTTAAGGAAAAAAATATATTCTTGGGGCTGGAGAGTGGCTCAGCGATTAAAGGCACTTGCTTGCAAAGTCTAACAGTGGGGGTTTTCATTCCCCAGTACCCATGTAAAGCCAGATGCACGCCGGGCATGGTGGCACACACCTTTAATCCCAGCACTTGGGAGGCAGAGGTAGGATGATCGCTGTGAGTTCAAGGCCACCCGTGAGACTACATAGTGAGTTCCAGGTCAGCCTGGGCTAGAGTGGAAACCCTACCTCAAAAAAAACAAATAGTCATAATAATAAAAAGCCAGATGCACAAAGTAACGCATATGTCTGGAGTTTGTTTACAGTGGCAAGAGGCCCTGTTGTGCCCATTCTCCCTCTGTGTCTGTCTGCCTCTCTCTGTCTCTATCTCTCTTTCAAATTATTAAAAACAAATTTTATTAAATTATTATATTTATTGAGGGAAGTAGAGACAAGGAAAGGCACCCATGGCTAGAGATCCCACGTGGAGGGCCTGGGGGGGGGCAGAAAGCATAGAAAGAGAAGAGAAAAGAAAGTTCAAGGAGCTGGAGGGGATAAAGAACCCATGCGGAGAGTAAGGGAGTCCTCCTGGCTGGACCTGGGCTCAGCTTAGGGAAAAACTCACCCATAGCTGGAAGTTCCCAAGTGATCAAAGAAAAAAAAAATTTTTTTTAACTATTTTTCATTTTCTTTTGCTTAAAAAACCATTGTGGAGCCAGGTGTGGTGGCATCTCAGCACTCGCAGGAGGCAGAGGTAGGTGGATCACTATGAGTTCGAGGCCACTCTGAGGCTACAGAGTGAATTGTGAATTCCAGGTCAGCCTGGGCTAGAGTGAGACCCTACCTCCAAAAAGCAAAAAAAAAAAAAAAAAAAAGAGAGAGAGAGAGAGAGAGAGAAAGAAAGAAAGAAACCATTGTGGGCCTGGCATGGTGGCGCACACCTTTAATCCCAGCACTTGGGAGGCAGAGGTAGGATCACCAATAGTTTGTGGCCATATTAAGACTGCATGGTGAATTCCAGGTCAGCCTGCGCTATAGCGAGACCCTACCTTGAAAATCAAAACAACAACAACAACAAAAATAAAATAGCCAAACATGGTGGCACACACTTTTAATCCCAGCACTGCGTGGCGGAAGGCAGGGCAGAGGTAGGAGGATTGCTGTGAGTTTGAGGCCAGCCTGAGACTAATTCCAGGTCAGCCTGGGCTACAGCAAGACTCTACCTCAAAAAAGAAAAGAAAGTAAAAAAGATATTTTAAGCCAGGCATGGTGGCATACGCCTTTAATCCCAGCCCTCGGGAGGCAGAGGTAGGGAGATCACAGTGAGTTCGAGGCCACCCTGAGATGACATAGTGAATCCCAGGTCAGCCTTGATTAGAGTGAAACCCTACCTAAAAAACAAAACAAACAAACAGAAAAAGGTTTTTTAATGTTTGAAGTTACCTTGTGAATGCATTGGTCATAGAAAAGAAGTATTATTAAATAGCAATAGTCATTATGTGTGATAAAATTAAAGTAACTCTAAAAATTCTTAAAAGTGGCTTAAGGATTTTTTTGTATTTATTTATTTATTTATTTTGATTTTTTGAGGTAGGGTCTCACTCTAGTCCAGGCTGAGCTAGAATTCACTATGTAGTCTCAGGGCGGACTTGAACTCATGGCAATCCTCCTACCTCTGCCTCCCGAGTGTTGCAAGATTAAAGGCATGCACCACCATGTCCGGCAGGATTTTTATTTTTATACTTTTTATTTTTTGATTTTTTTTGAGGTAGGGTTTCACTCTAGCCCATGGTGACCTGGAATGCACTATGTAATCTCAGGGTGGCCTTGAACTCATGGTGATCCTCCTACCTCTGCCTTCCGAGTGCAGGGATTAAGAGCATGTGCCACCACGCCCAGCTTCAAAAAATTTATTTATTTTTCAGTGCCAGGGATGGGATACTTTCCAGTGAGTTGTTGGCTAGGGAGGTCCCTGATGCCCCCAAAACATTATAGGCCACTGCCAAGGCCCTTGGTTTCCCACCAGGAATCGATGGCAAGACCCTATTGCTGAGGACTCCACATACTTGGGCTGCAAGGCCACTGAGAAATCCTGCTGGAACTGAGCTGCTAACCTCCTCCATATAGACCAGCTGACAGAAAGCTGGAAGAAGCCATTCTACATGCAGTTCGATGTGAGAAAGAGATACCACCAGTGAAGATACTCAACAGTGGACACTGCAAGCCTTATAATTGGCCAGCCAGGCCAAGTGAGCCAACAGGTGCAATAGTGGCACATCTATCATGCTGGAAACCAACTGCCCTTTAATTGGACTGGATGCCTGCTCCATGGGAGGGAATACATCCCTGATACTGAAAACTTAAAACAGGGGTAGTCATGAGCCCTAGGGGTGTAATGTCTGCTGCTCTGGCTAAATGTATATACTATACTTATCAAACTGCCCAGTAAGCACTTCTCTTAATATTCATACCCTTATATTAATGCTACTCTCACTTTGGGTAGAGAATCTTCTCTTTTCAGATGGCAGTGACCTTGGGGTGACTCAGAAGGTATCATGGTGCTGGAAAGAAGTGATTGGAGTACTGAGTAATATCTCGATCACACCTTCCAAGGCTCAGGGTCCATTGTGGAAGAGGTGGTGGAAAGAATGTAAGAGCCAAAGGAAGGGTAGGACTCCTTATAACATGTTCCCTCCAGACACAAAATGGTCTGGATATCCATGACCTCATAGTGCCTGACACTACCTACACAAGACCATCATAAGAGGAGGAAAAGATCATGACATCAAAATAAAAGAGAGACTGATTGAGATGGGGAGGGGATATGATGGAGAATGGAATTTCAAAGGGGAAAGTGGGGGGAGGGAAGGTATTAGCATGGGATATTTTTAATAATCATGGAAGATGTTAATAAAAATTGGAAAAAATCTAGCAAACTGTCCAGCTTCAAGCTACAGAGTTAATTTGTCCAGTCAGAAGAAGTTATATTTGCCTAATATTTATGATGTCTTAAAAAATCAAGCAGAAATACAATTAAGTTTTTAAAAAGTATTTATTTATTTATTGGTTTTTCAAGGTAAGGTCTCACCCTAGCCCAGGCTGACCTGGAATTCACTATGTAGTCTCAGGGTGGCCTCAAACTCACCTGTGATCCTCCTACCTCTGCCTCCTGAGTGCTGGGATTAAAGGGGTGCGCCACCACGGCCAGGCTAATTTTTTTTTTTCAAAGAAGGCAAGTAGTCCTCAGTCAGGCTAAGTAAAAGTTCATGGCAGGATGCTGTCACCTTAATATTCATTTTGAGCCAGGCATGGTGGCACATGCCTTTGATCCCGACACTTGGAAGGCAGAGGTAGGAACATGGCTATGAGTTTGAGGCCAGCCTAGAACGACAGAGTGAGTTCCAGGTCTGCCTGGCTAGAGTGAGGCCCTACCTTGAACCCTCCCCCCCCAAAAAAAAGATTCATTTTGGAAAAAAATAAAAATGATGGTGAAAGGAATGAAAGATAAAATAAAAGCACAAACACATCAAAGATGTCATTATTCCTGGGAACAAAAAGGAAAGTTAGTGGTGATATTCTTTTTTATATAATTTATTTTTATTTCTTTATTTGCAAGCAGAGAGAGAGAGAGAGAGAGAGAGAGAGAGTGACAGAGAGAGAATGGATGTGCCAGGACCTGTAGCCACTGCAAAGGAATTCCAGAAGCAAGTGCCCCCTTATGCATCTGGCTTACGTGGGTCCTGGGGAATCGAACTTGGGTTCTTTGGCTTGCAGGCAAACACCTTAACTGCTAATCCATCTCTCTAGCCCTTTTAAAAATATATATATATATTTATTTATTTGCAGGGGTGGGGAGGATGAATATGACAGGGCCCACTGCAAATAAACTTGAGATGCGTGCGCCACTTTGTGCATCTGCTTTTATGTGGGTATTGGGGAATCAAACCCAAGCCTTCCATCTTTGCAAATAAGTGCCTTTAACAGCTGAGCCATCTCTCTAGCCCAGTGATCTTCATATAGAAAACACATCTAAGGGCTGTAAAGATGGCTTAGCAGTTAAGGCGCTTGCCTGCAAAGCCTAAGGACCCAGGTTCAATTCCCCAGTACCCTCATAAGCCAGTTGCACAAGGTGGCGCATGCATCTGGAGTTTGTTGGCAATGGCTAGAGGCCCTGGAGAGCCCATTTGTTCATTTTATTTCTCTCTGTCTCTCAAATAAGTAAATAAATAAAATATTTTTAAAAAAAAACACATTTAATACTAGCTACGCCTGATGGTGCAGGCTGGTAATCCCAGCTAGTTGGAGGATGAGGCAGGAGAATGGCAAGGTCAAGGTCTGCCTGGTACAGAGTGAGTTCAAGGTCAACCTGGGTATCTTAGAACTGCCTCAAAAAAAAAAAAAATGTGGGGCTAGGGAGATAGCGCAGTCAGTAAAGTATTTGCCATGAAAAGTTGAGACCTTGAGTTTACATCCCCAGAATTAAGCAAAAGCTAGGCATGGCAGCATGCCCCTAATCCCAGTGCCAGGGGAGGTAGAGACAGGAAGATCTCTGGGGCTCGATGGCTAGCTTGTCTTTGCAAATCCATGAACTCCAAGTTCAGTGAGAGGCCCTGTCTCAAAAAAGAAGGCAGTGAGGCTGGAGGTGGCTCAGCTGTTAAAGTTGCTTGCTTGAAAGCCTAAGGGCTAGGGTTCGATTCCCCAGTATCTATGCATCTGGAGTTAGTTTGCAATGGCAAGAGGCCCTGACGTACCCATTCTCTAGCTCTCTATTTGCAAATTAATAAATTTAAAATTTAAAAAGGAATTAGATCCATGTGTGGTGGCCCTTACCTTTAATCCCAGCATTCTAGAGGAGAATCACTGTGAGTTCGAGGCTACTCTGAGACTACATAGTGAATTCCAGTTCAGCCTGGGCTAGAGCCAGACACTTCCTAAAAAAAAAAAAAGAAGAAGGTGAAGAGTGAATAAGGAATGTGTTCAACATTGACCTCTGCCCTACACACACACACACACACACACACATGCAGAAAAAGATCTAGGAGTGGTGACACACCAGCACTTGGGAGGCAGAGGTAGGAGGATTGTCACGAGTTCGAGGCCACCCTAAGACTACACAGTGAATTCCAGATCAACCTGGGCTACAGTGAGACCCTACCTCAGAAAAAAAAAAAAGAAAGAAAGAAAGAAAGAAAGAAAGAAAGAAAGAAAGAAAGAAAGATAAAAGGTTGGCAATATAGCTTAGTGGTAGGTGCTTGCTTAGCATGTCTGTGAGGCTCTGAGTTTGATCCCTGGCATTAAAGAAGAAAAAAAGATATATATATGTCATAAGATACAAAAAGACATATATATGTCATACGTCATACGTAGTGGTGCAAGCTTTTAATCCCAGCACTCAGGAGGCAGAGTAGGAGGATCACTGTGAATTCCAGGGCAGCCTGGGCGAGAGTAAGACCCTACCTCAAAAAACCAAAAGTGAAAAATAAAAATAAATAAATAAAACATGTCAATGCTGTGCTTCCCAGGTGCCCTTGCAGCTAGCTGGGATCATGTGGTGGCTGAGTTCTAGCTAGTAGAGCAGGGGTGCAAGCGAGGCCGCCTCACATCCTGACTGGGATGGGTGTGAGAGAACACCTTGGAGACCGTGTGTTCACAAGGCAAAACTCCCTCAGCCTGTGTCCCTTAGAGCCATTCCATCAATACATTTATTTGCCTGTCCCTCAAGAGATAGAGCTCTTTGCACTCTCTCCTCTTGCCTTCCCTTAGTGTAATATAGTCTCTCTAAACTGAGTAGCTAGGAGTGGAGTCTCACACCTTTAGTCTCAGCATTCAGGAGGCTGAAGTAGGAGGATCACCATGAGCTCCAAGCTAGCCTGGGGCTACAGAGTGAATTCTAGGTCAGCTTGGGCTAGAGTGAGACCCTACCCTGAAGAAAAATAAATAAATAAATAGACAAAGTGTGATGGTCGTGGTTAGACTTGCTTTTCATTTCAATACACAGGAGGCTGAGGCAGAAGGATTACTAGTTCAATACCCTATCTTGGGGCTGGAGAGATGGCTTAGTAGTTAAGGCACTTGCCTGCAAAGCCAAAGGACCCAGGTTTGTTTCCCCAGTATCCACATAAAGCCAGATACACAAGGAGGTGCATGTGTCTGGAGTTCATTTGCAGTGACTAAAGGCCCTGGTACACCCATTCTCTCTATCTTCATTTCTCTCTCTCTCTCTCTCAAATAAGTAAATAATTTAAAAAAGACCCTATATTGAGGCTGGAGAGATGGCTTAGCAGTTAAGGTACTTGCCTATGAAGCATAAGGACCCGGGTTCGATTCCCCAGTACCCAGATAAAGCCAGATGCACAAGGTGGCACATGTGTCTGGAGTTTGTTTGCAATGGCTGGAGGCCCTGACATGCCCATTCTCTCTATCTGCCTCTCTCTCTCAAATAAATAAGTAAAATACATATTTTTAATTACCCTATCTTGGGCTGGAGAGATGGCTTAGCAGTTAAGGCATTTGCCTACGAAACCTAAGTACCCAGGTTCAATTCCCCAGGACCCATGTAAGCCAGATGCACAAGGGGGCGCATGCATCGGGAATTCCTTTGCAGTGGCTAGAGGCCCTGGCTTGCCCAAACTCAACTCCCTCCCTCTCTCCCTCCCTCCTTCCCTCGTTCCCTGGTTCCCTCTCTCTGTCTCAAATAAATAAATAATTTTTTTAAACAAAAGGATCCTATCTTAAAAACAAAAGAAGATGGCCATGAATTCAAAGCCAACTTGGAACTACAGAGTGAGTTCCAGGTCAGCCTGGTCTACAGCGAGATCCTACCTCAGGACACAAACAACAATAAAATAAAGTAAAAGAATAACCCCAAAGGTGGAGAGAATTTGTGGTCAGGACAAAAACTTCTTTTAAAATAGTTGTTTTTATTTTTATTTATTTATTTGAGAGAGGCAGAGAGAAAAAGAGGCAGATACAGAGAATGGGCGCACCAGGGCCTCCAGCCACTGTAAACAAACTTCAGATGCGTGCGCCCCCTTGTGCATCTGGCTTATGTGGGTCCTGGGGAATCGAGCCTCGAACTGGAGTCCTTAGGTTGATAGGCAAGTGCTCAACCGCTAAGCCATCTCTCCAGCCCAAAACTTCTTTTTTGAGGCAGGGTTCCATGTAGTCCATTTGGCCTCAACCTTCCTTAGGAGCTGAGGATGATGACATTGAACTTCTGATCCTCCTGCCTCTACTTCACAAGGGGCGAGATGACAGGTGAGTGCTACCACATCAGGTACATGTGTTGCTGAGGATCAAACTCGGGGCTTCCTGTATGCTAGACAGACACTCCACCCACCCTGATTCACAGCCTCTATCCCAGAAACTTCTCTCTCTCTCTCTCTCTTTTTTGGCATTATAGATTAAACCCAGGGCCTCACACATGCCAGGCAAGTCATCTCCTAGTATAAGCGATATCCTTAGCTCTTTTACATATACATTTTTTTTTCAAGGCAGTGTCTCACCCTAGCCCAGGCTGACTTGGAACTCACTCTGTAGTTTCAGGCTGGCTTTGAACTCATGGTGATTCTCCTTCCTCTGCCTCCTAAGTGCTGGAGTGTGCTACCATGCCCAGCCTAAATAAATACTTTTTTGTTTTGTTTTGTTTTTTTGTGGTAGGGTCTCACTCTAGCCGACGCTGACCTGGAATGCACTATGTAGTCTCAGGGTGGCCTCGAACTCATGGCAATCCTCCTACCTCTGCCTCCCGAGTGCTGGGATTAAAGGTGTGCGCCACCACGCCTTTATACTTTTATGAGGAATCTTTCCTTTAGAAGCCTACACACAGGTGGGATATCAGTAACGAGAGCTACATGTGCCAATGATGGTCTATCATTTACTTCAGTTATTTCGGCATAACACCATGTGGAGGAAAGCCAGCTCTTTCAGGCATTTTTTTTCCTCAATTTTTATTAACATTTTCCATGATTATAAAAAATATCCCATGGTAATACCCTCCCTCCCCCCACTTTCCCCTTTGAACCTCCACTCTGCATCATAGCCCCTCTCTATCTCAATCAGTCTCTCTTTTATTTTGATGTCATGATCTTTTCCTCCTCTTATGATGGTCTTGTGTAGGTAGTGTCAGGCACTGTGAGGTCATGGATATCCAGGCCATTTTATGTCTGGAGGGAGCACGTTATAAGGAGTCCTACCCTTCCTCTGGCTCTTACATTCCTTCCGCCACCTCTTCCGCAATGGACCCTGAGCCTTGGAAGGTGTAATCGAGATGTTACTCAGTCCTCCAGTCACTTCTTTCCAGCACCTATGATACCTTTTGAGTCGTCCCAAGGTCACTGCCATCTGAAAAGAGAAGATTCTCTACCCAAAGTGAGAGTAGCATTAATATAAGGGTATAAATATTAAGAGAAGTGCTTACTGGGCAGTTTGATAAGCATAGTATATACATTTTTCCAGACATCAGCAGATGTTACACTCCTAGGGCTCATGAAGGCATTTTGTTTTTTGAGGTAGGGTCTCACTCTAGCCCAGGCTATCCTGAAACTCTCTCTGTAGTTCCAGGTTGGCCTTGAACTCACACTGATTCTCTTAAAATGAGTACCCATGCAAAGCCAGATGCACAAAGTGATGCATGCGTCTGAAGTTCGTTTGTACTGGCAGGAGGCCCTGGCTTGCCCATACTCACTCTCTCCCTCTCTGCCTTTCTCTCTCAAATAAATAAATAAACATTAAAAAAAAAAAAAGAAGAATAGGGATGGAAAGATGGCTCAGAGATTAAGGTGCTTGCCTGCAAAGCCTAAAGACCCGTGTTTGACTCTCCAGATCCCATGTTAGCCAGATGCACAAAGGTGAGGCAAATGCAAGGTCGCAGATGCCCACTAGGTGGCACAGTGTCTGGGGTTTGATTTCAATGGCTGAGGTCCTGGTGTGCCAATTCTCTCTCCCACTCTAAACAAAATTATCAATCATCAGTGTCAGTTAAATAGCAATAGGGCACTGGGGAAACAAGATTACTAAGAAACTTCATTTCTTTCCAGCATGAGGGAAACAAAAATAATTTCTAGTTTCTAAAACCATAACACAGAAGCTAGTGGGCTGTGAATGCTGATTCCAGGCTCCTACCCAGGAACCTTCCCGTCTTTATTTCAGGCTCCTACTTAGGATTTGAATTGTCTTAAAGACAATTTGTAGGAGAAATGGGAACTGCAGAGCCCCCTGATGCCCAACTCACTGTGTGGAAGCCAGTGCTAGAGAGGGGCACAGCCCCTTCAGTTCTGCATGCTTTCATCAAAAGGCAAGGAGGAATCGGATGACTTGTCTGTGTTTAATTGTTTTGTGTTTTATTTATTATTATTACTGGTTATTTCAATGTAGGGTCTCTCTCTAGCCTAGGCTGACCTGTAATTTACTATGTAATCCCAGGCTGGCCTCAAACTCATGGCGATCCTCCTACCTCTGCCTCCTGAATGCTGGGATTACTGACATGTGCTACCAGACTTGGTTGTTATTTTAGTTTTGATTAACATTTGAAGGAAATATATTAGCATCCTTGATCTCTTTTCTTTTCTTCTTTTTTTTAAAAAAAGATATTGTTTATTTTTATTTATTTACTTATTTATTTGAGTGATGGAGGGAAAGAGAAAGAGGCAGAGGGAGGGAGAGAAAATGGGTGTGCTAGCCACTGCAAGCGAACTCCAGATGCATGTGCCACCTTGTGCATCATCTGGTTTATGTGGGTTCTGGGGAACGGAAGCTGGGTCCTTAGGCTTTAGGCTTTGCAGGCAAGAGCCTTAACTGCTAAGCCATCTCTATACCGCCCCTCCTTTTTTTTTTTTTTTTTTTTTTTTTTTTTTTTTTTTTTGAGGTAGGGTCTCACTATAGACCAGACCTGGAACTCACTCAATAGTCCAGGTTGGTCTTGAACTGATAGTGATCCTCCTACCTTGTCCTTCCAAGTGCTGGGATTAAAGGTGAGTGCCACCATGCCAAGGCCCTATATTATCTTTTTTATGGGGCCCAAGATGTACTTTGCTGGTATAGTGCTTGACAAGCATGTAGGAGGATGGGTTGTATTCCCAATGCAAAAAAGAAAGAGCTCTAAAATAAGGGTGATTGCAGAAACTTTTATGGAAGATCTGAAAATAAAACACAACACTACCAAAATAAAGGATTTTGAGTTTGGAATTAAATTTTAGGGGAAGCATGTGGTAGGACATCCTTTGTGTTTGGCCTTGTGTTACAGCTAGATTTGAACAAAACATCAAGGTTTCTATTTTCTGAGGTAGGGTCTTGCTCCAGCCCAGGCTGGCCGGGAAGTCACTATGTAGTCTCAGGGTGGCCTTGAACTCATGGCAATCCTCCTATCTCTGCCTCTCGAGTGCTGGGATTAAAGATGTGTGCCACCACACCTAGCTTCAAAGTTTCTTATATTAATTCCTTTTAAAATTTTATTTTTAATTTATTTACTTGAGAGAGAGAGAGAGAGAGAGAGAGAGGAAGAGAGAGCGAGAGAATGGGCACACCAGGGCCTCCAGCCACTGCAAACAAACTCCAGACGCATGCGCCACTTTGTGCATCTGTCTTATGTGGGTCCTGGGAAATCGAACCTGGGTCCTTTGGCCTTGTAGGCAAGTGCTTTATCCACTAAGCCATCTCTCCAGCCCTTAATACCTTTTAAATAATAAATATCATGTAGCTGGGCATGGTGGCATACACCTTTAATTCCAGCACTTGGGAAGCAGAGGTAGGAAGATTGTCATGAGTTTGAGGCCACCCTAGACTACATAATGAGTTCCTGGTCAGCCTGGGTTACAGTGAAACCCTACCATGAAAAACAAATAAACAAAACAAACATATGTAACATATATATATATATATATATATATATATATATATAATTATACATATTGTGAGAGCTAGGGAGGTATGTCAGTGATGATAGCACTTGCTTGCAAAGCTTGCTGCTTGGGTTCTATTCCCCTGCACCCATATAAAGCCAGACAGGCAATCCTTTGCAGCAACAAGAGACTCTGGTGCACACACACACACACGTGCAAAATAAATAAAACTTTAAAAAATGAATAGAGGTCATTAGTTCTAGTTTTAATAGTTACAATTGAGTAGTTGGGATTAAATTTACCTTGCTTGAGCTGGAGAGATGGCTTAGCAGTTAAGATGCTTGCTGGCAAAGTCAAATGACCCAGGTTCGATTCCCTAGTACCCACATAAAGCCAGATGCACAAGGTAGCATGATGCATCTGGAGTTCATTTGCAGTGGCTAGTGGCGCTGGTGGGCCCATTCTATCTCTCTCTATATACATATATCTCATTCTGTCTCTCAAATAAATGAAATATATATATATTTGGTTTTTGGAGGTAGAGTCTCACTCTAGCCCAGACTGACCTTGAATTCGCTATGTAGTCTCAGGATGGCCTCGAACTCAAGGCGATCCTCCTACCTCTGCCTCCCGAGTGCTGGGATTAAAGGCATGCACCACCACGCCCAAGCCAGCTAAAAGTTTTAAAAATATTTTATTCAAGTTGGGCAGGCAGAGGTAGAAGGATTGCTGTGAGCTTGAGACCACCGTGAGACTACATAGTGAATTCCAGGTCAGCCTGGACTAGAGTGAGACCCTACCTCGAAAAACTGAAAAAAAAAATTTTTTTTTAGCTGGTTGTGGTGGTACACATTAGTAGGATATTGCTGAACAGGCAGAGGCAAGAGGATCAGCAGTTCGAGCCCAGCCTGGGCCACACATTAAAAAAAATGTTTTTTTTACCTTGCTGATACATAGAACAATTAAGGAGAAATGATGCAAAATCTGGCTGGAGATGAAGCTCACTGATGAACATGTGCCACGTCCATTGCTGCTCAGCTCACAGTAGCTAAGATATGGAATCAGTCTAGATGTCTATTTCCTGGATGGTTCATTCATGAAGATGTGGTCTATACACACAATGGAGTTTTATTCAGCTGCAAAGAATAATGAAGTGATGAAATTTGCAGGAGAATGGATGGAATTAGAAATGAATTACACTAAATGAGGCGACCCAAGCGCAAGCGTCCTCGCCACAGCCAGCTCACTCTTGCTGCTGCTTCCGAGCTGCTGTGGCAAGACATGATGCCCAGCCTCTGCTCTGTCAGGCCACGATGAAACCTCCCCTGGAGACGAAGCTGAAATAAACCCGTTCTTTCACTGTACTGTTTTGAGTCAGGTGCTTTGTCCCAGCAATGGGAACGTAACTGCTGTAGGTGGTCTCTTAGCAAAATTGTTTGGACAATAGGATGGTATAACTCCTTTTAGTTGCCAAAAGGGGGGAAGAAACTAAATCCCCACCTTAAAAATTCTATCAACCCAGAGCTCTGTACAAAGCACAATCAATAAAAATATTGAAGCTGGGTGTGGTGGCATACGCCTTTGATCCCAGAACTCAGGAGGCAGAGGTAGGGGGATTGCTGTGAGTTCGAAGCCACCCTCAGACTACATAGTGAATTCCAGGTCAGCCTGGGCTAGAGCGAGACCCTACTTTGGGGAAAAAAAAAAAAAAATATATATATATATATATATATATATATATATATATCCTGGTATGGTGGCACATGCCTTTAATCCCAGCACTGAGGAGGTAGAGGTAGGAAGATCACTGTCAGTTCAAGGAGGCCATCTTGAGACTACATAGTGAATTCTAGATCAGCCTACCTCAAAAAACCAAAAAAAAAAAAAAAAAAAAAAAAAAAAAAGTAGTGTTGGAGGGATGGCTTAGCAGTTAAGGCGTTTGTTTGCAAAGCCAAAGAACCCAGGCTCAATTCCCCAGGACCCACGTTAGCCAGATGCACAACGGGCCCACGCATCTGGAGTTCGTTTGCAGTGGCTGGAGCCCTGCTGTCCCCATTCTCTCTCTCTCTTTCTCCCTGTCAAATAAATCAATAAAAATAAAATATAAAAAAAATTGTAAAGCTTCAAATATGAAAGTGAAAAAAGGAAAAGCGGTCCTCAGGCAAGAACTGTGAAGATAAGAAATGCTGAAGTGTTTTACTCAGGTTGAAGGAAAATTATATACATGTCACTTTACTGGGTGTAGTAGTTTGAATGCGTGTCCCCCATGCACTCAGGTGTCTTATCAAGCTTGTAACTGAAGTCTCCAGCCGACTGGCGGGAGGGGCTGTCACTGGGGCTGGATCCTGGAGTCCAGCCCTAAGATGTGTTGGAGGTGGATCTGATGATCCAGTACAAAGATATGCAGAGAGGTCTGAGCTCTGCCTGGGCCCCTACTGTTTTACTGCTGGGTTTTGTGTTTGCTGCTATTGCTGTTTGCTGGCTGGTGATGGTTCTCTCCACTGGGCTGCATGGAAGCAGTTAAGGCACTTGCCTGCAAAGTCAAATGACCCAGTTTCATTTCCCCAGTACCCACATAAAGCCACATGCACAAAGTGGCACATACATTTGGAGTTCATTTGCAGTGGCTAGAGGTCCTGGCATGCCTATTCTCTCTCTTTCTCTGCTTCCAAATAAATAATTTAAAGAAATAAAATAAGATAGCTGGCATGACGGGAGGAAGAAAAGAATTGGTAGAAAACGATAAACAAATAAATAGCAAGGTCATAGACTTAGTTTTTGAAAATATTTTTATTTACTTGAGAGAGAGAGAGAGGAAGAGGGAGAGAGAGCATGGGCATGTCAGGAGAAAGAAAGAGGATGGGAGGAGAGAGAGAATGAATGGGTGCTTTCAGAGTGTGCTGCCAACATCACTCAGTAAAAGCATAGCACTGCCTGTGCACTACTTCCTAACACCCTACCCACCCCTGCCCACTCCTCAAGGTCCTCTGCCCAGAGCTCTAATGCCTCCTCAGACCAGTCCTGCCCATTCTAAGCTTAGTGTCTAAACAGGAAGATAGGTGTCCCTAGGACAGTGGATATGTCGACAAGTGGCTGAATGGACTCTGTCAGGCTAATGAAAAATTTGAAAACAGGGATACCAAGACTGGCAAAAAAAAAAAAGGGTCCAAACTAGCCCCAAGGCTCTGACCCCTAAATACAAAAGCTCTGAAGGATGATTAAAAGCTAGGCTGGAGAGATGGCTTAGCGGTTAAGCGCTTGCCTGTGAAGCGTAAGGACCCTGGTTCAAGGCTCGATTCCCAGGACCCACGTAAGCCAGATGCACAAGGGGGCTCACGCGCCAGGGGCTCATTTGCAGTGGCTGGAGGCCCTGGTGCGCCCATTCTCTCTCTCTCTCTGCCTCTTTCTGTGTTGTCTGTCGCTCTCAAATAAAAAAACAAAAAAAAATTTTTTTTAAAGTTCAAAGCTAGGGCTGGAGAGATGGCTTAGTGGTTAAGCGCTTGCCTGTGAAGCCTAAGGACCCCAGTTTGAGGCTCGGTTCCCCAGGACCCACGCTAGCCAGATGCACAAGGGGGTGCATGCATCTGGAGTTCATTTGCAGTGGCTGGAGGCCTTGGCTCGCCCATTCTCTCTCTCTCTCTCTCTCTGCCTCTTTCTCTTTCTGTCTGTAGCTCTCAAATAAATAAAAATAAACAAAAAATTTTTAAAAAAAGTTCAAAGCTAATCTGTACGTGCTAAGCAAAAAGGGTTATCAGAATTCCACCACGAAATATCTGAAAACAGGTTCTTGCGAAAGCTGGGCAGAAGGGGACACCGATCCAATAGAACAGTCTGTATATATATGTTCATTTTTCTACGGGATGTCAGTTTTCACAGCCGCTTACAGAAAACCTCCCGAAACCGCAGGCACAGACATTCCAGTTGCCACCGTCTCTGAGCACAGTGGCGTGAATCAGGAAACCGTGAAGCTCAGGCTTTCCGCAAAGGTCCCTGGTTTTCTGGTCACAAACATTCCTGAAGTCATCAGGATTGCCCAGGTGGAGCCTCAGCTTCTGGAAAGGTGAGCACTGGCTTTCAAGAGCCAAACAGCAGGAACACGAAGAACGTCCTGAAGTCGGTCCACAGGGCGGCTCAGTTAGCACTGCCCGATATTGTCACCTGTGCTGGGTTCCCTTGACTCCTCCCAAAGCCCTGCGCGTCTTCCTTTTCTTTCTTTTTTTCTTTTTCTTTTTCTTTTTGGATTTTCGAGGCAGGATTTCACTCTGTCCCAGCCTGACCTGGAATCCACTATGCAGTCTCAGGGTGGCCTCGAACTCATGGCGATCCTCCTACCTCTGCCTCTCGAGTGCTGGGATTAAAGGCGTGCGCCACCATGCCCGGCTTCTTGCGTGTCTTTCTTTTTCCTACAAAGCAGAGCAGGCAATGTCCCTTTCCCACGGGATATAAACACAGTTCCGTCCCCACACCCGGACAGCTCAAAAGGCTAATGCTTCAGAAGTGGTGACCTCCGGCTGTCCAAACGACTCTCTCGGGGGACATGACCTTCCTCGTCAGCCAGACCTTCAGCAACCAACGAAGTGAACAGGACATCAAGAATTCACAGAGGGTGAGGAGGCAGAGGTGGGAGGATCTCCGTGAGTTCGAGGCCACCCTGAGACTACGTAGTGAATTCCAGGTTAGCCTGGGCCAGAGTGAGACCCTACCTCAAAAAAAAAAAAAAAAAAAAAAAAAAAAAAACAGAAAAAACATGGACAGCACGCCCCGAAAGGACTTAAAGTCTCCCGGTGGAGCTGAGTGTCAAAAGGAGAAACAGAGGGTGGAGAGTGGCCAGAGGCGTGGGGTGCAATCTGGGGAGGCCAAGCCTAGAGCGTGGGGTGTGCCCCGGGGAGCTCTACTTCCCGGGGTGGGGCCATGCCAGACATGGCCCACTCAGTTTAAATTTGAGCACAGTTCATCAGAGGCGCCCTGTGAGGGGACAGTTACATTCACTAAGGCCACCCCGCCCAGTCTGGCTTTGCCCGGCATTTGCTCTCCTAATTGCTCAAACAGCGGGATGTCCCCATCACCCTGACGGCCCAAAGAGTCTGTCAGAGCCCTATTTTACTTTATTATTTTATTTTAGTTTTAAATTTCATTTTATTATTTTATTTTATTTTTGAGACAAGATTTTGTGTAGCCCAGACTGGCCTCAAACACACTGTGTTCATGTCCCAGCATGCCAAGTTTATTATATACTGCTAAAGAGTGAACCCAGGTCCTTGTGCATATTAAGCAAACACTCTACAAATAAGCTATACCCACCATTTAAACAGGAGCTATGACAAGTTTTGTAACTCTTAAAATTTCTTTTATTTATTCATTTATTAGAGAGAGAGAGAGAGAATGGGCAGACCAGGGCACTCAGCCTCTGCAAATGAGCTCCAGATGCATTCCCCCCCGCTGACCCCTTGTGCATCTGGCTTTTGTGGGTCCTGGGGAATCAAATCTGAGTCCCTTTGGCTTTGCCAGCAAGCACCTTAACAGCTAAGCCATCTCTCCAGCCCTATAACTTTATATATATATATATATATATATATATATATATATAGTTTGTTTTTTGTTTTTCAAGGTAAGGTCTCACTCTAGCCCAGGCTGACCTGAAATTCACTATGTATTCTCAGGGTGGCCTCGAACTCAGGGAGATCCTCCTGAGTGCTGGGACTAAAGGCGTGCGCCACCACGCCCGGCCATAATTGACCTTTTTATGTGGGTTCCGGGGATTGAACTCAGCTCCTCATTGTTTCCAAGGCAAGCACTTCACTCAGTGAGCTATCTCTCTAGCCCAAATTGCACATTTTCAAGAGGTGAACTTCCTCCTCCTCCTCCTCCTTCTTCCATTCCCCCCCGCCACCCCCTGAGGTAGGGTCTCACTCAAGCCCAGGCTGACCTGGAATTCACTCTGTAGTCTCAGGCTGGCCTCGAACTCACGGGGATCCTCCTACCTCAGCCTTCCGGAGTGGTTGGGATTGAGTTGCATTCCATCATGCCCAGCTACGGGGTGAATTTTCTATGTGAAATTTAACTGAAATTGTAAAAGCACACAATTTCTCCCAAAGCCTCCAGTAGCACTGAGCATTCTTCATGTCCAGATCTTCCTCGTCACTAGATGGGCTTGATTGGGGACAAAGAATACAAAGGAGCCTAGGACATTTGACTGTTCCCGAAAGCAAGGAGGAGCCTCAAGAATGGTGAGAACATTGACCAAATTGGAGATAATTTGGGCATCAAAATGAATAATGACTGTAATTATTTGTAAAATATTGCATAAATTACAATCCATATAAGACAGAAAAATGTGATTTTTTCTTAGAAGATTGCTAGCTACTTGGATGGACCTGGTTATTACATGGCTAGGACAAGATTGCTAACTAATAGATGTGCAGGGAATTATAGAATTTAAACATCATTGCTTTTTTTTTTTTTTTTTTTTGAAACAGTCTCATGTAGCCCAGGCTGACCTCAAACTTGCTATGTAGGAAAGGAGGACCTTGAACTTCTTAGTGCTGGGATTACAGGTTTGTACCACCATGTGTGGTCTAGGTGGCGCTGGGGATTGAACCCATGGCTTTGTGCATGCTAGGCAAGTGTACTACCAACTGAGCTACAGTCCCAGCCCTAAAAATCACTCACTGCTTTGCAATTCCCAATGAAATAGTGGGCTCAAAAGCAAAAACTGACAATAGGTGTTTCAAGTATTACATGAAGTTTCAGAATACCTAACACTCACATGTTACTCTGAGAATTATTTAGCAGCTGTGAATGGAAGTATACACCTTTGCCATGAGTCACGTGGCGCATGTCTTCAATCCCAGCAGTCAGGAGGGAGAGGCAGGAGGATCACTGAGTTCACGGCCATCCTGAGATTACATAGTGAATTCCAGGCCAGACTGAACTAGCGCGAAACCCTATCTCGAAAAACGAAAAGGGGGGAGAAAACCAACTAAGCATCTTTGCTGTGAAAAATCTGACAATTGGTACCTTAAAGAAGGGATCAGAGAGCTGGGACTCAACAGTTAAAGGTGCTTGCTTGCTGATGACCCAGGTTTGATTCCCCAGATCTACATAAAGCCAGATGCACAAAGGGGGAATATGTATCTAGAGTATGTCTGCAGCAGCAAGAAACCCCGGCACACCCATGCTCGCTCCTTTCTCTCTCTCTCAATAAATAACATTTATTTCTTTTAATTTTCCTAATTTTATATTTATTTATTTCATTAGACAGGAAGAGAAAGAGGCAGAAAGAGAGAGAGAGAGAATAGGGTGCACCAGGGCCTTCAAGCCACTGCAAATGAACTCCAGACGCATGTGTCCCCTTGTGCATCTGGCTTTCGTGGGTCCTGGGGAATTGAACCTGGGTCCTTTGGCTTTGCAGCCAAGTACCTTAACCGCTAAGCCATCTCTCCCACCCAAAATATTTATTTATTTATTTTTGGTTTTTCGAGGTAGGGTCTCACTCTAGCCTAGGCTGACCTGGAATTCACTATGTAGTCTCAGGGTTGCCTCGAACTCACTGTGATCCTCCTACCTCTGCCTCCCAAGTGCTGGGATTAAAGGCCTGTGCCACCATGCCCAGCTCCAAAATATTTATTTGAAAATATTTTTTAGTTATTTAATTGAAAGGAGGCAGGGAGAGAGAGAGAGAGAATGGGTGCACCAGGTCCCCTCGCTGCTGTAAACAAACTCCAGATGTATGCACCACTTTGTGCATCTGGCTTTATATGGGAACTGGGAAATTCAACCTGAGCCCCCAGGCTTTGCAAGCAAATGCCTTTAATCGCTAAGCCATCTTCCCAGTCCTAAATATACTAATATTTAAAATATTTTATTTCTATTTATTCATCTATTTGACAGAGAAAGAGGGAGAGAGAGTGAGAGAATGGGCATGCCAGGGCCTCCAACCACTGCAAACAAACTTCAGACACATGCGCCCCCTTGTGCATCTGGCTTACATGGGTCCTGGGGAATCGAACCTGGGTCCTTTGGCTTTGCAGGCAAACACTTTAACCACTAAGCCATTCCTCCAGCCCTTCATTTTTTTGTTTGTTTGTTTTTGGAGGTTTTCACTCTAGTCCAGGCTGACCTAGAATTCACTATGTAGTCTCAGGGTGGCCTTGAACTCACGGTGATCCTCCTACCTCTGCCTCCCGAGTGCTGGGATTAAAGGCATGTACCACCACGCCTGGCCCTAAATATATTAATTTTTTTGAGAGGAGAACTTGGCATCTCGGTGTTGGGCTGTGGTGATGGCTCAGTTGATGAGTGTTTGCCACTCAAGCATGAGCCCAAGGTCAGAGTGGTTTGGCTGCAGATAGTACCCGAGCTCAGATCCCCAGAACCCACGTAAAGTCCCTGTAACCCCATGTGTGCCCACGGCAAGATGGAGGCAGAGACAGGAGGATCCCTTGGAGGCTCACGGGCCTGCTAGCCTGGTGAACGCAGAGAGAGAGAGACCCTGTCTCCAACAGGACGGAAAGTGAGGGGCGACGTGCAAACTTGTCCTCTGACTTTCACACGTCTGCTTACGCTGTGCACTCCCCCACACTCACATCACACACTCGTGCATGAGTACACGCACCCGAAAACGGGGGGGGGGGGAATCTACATTTTGGCATGCTGTAGCGTAAAGCCACCTATGAAGCAGTCTTACAAAGTGTGGCCTGAGCGTAACCAAGTTTCTCTCATCTTGAAATCCGCTCTCTAGGAATTCAGAGAGCCAGAGGACAAACTCAGTGACTCAGGTAACTGACCTGGCATACCTGAAAAGACCATGTCAAGGCCAAGAAGAGGCAGGAGCAGCCAAGGTCTACTGTAGACGAGAAGACGCTCAAACAACAACGGCGGAACACAACTGTTCAGTCAGGGCCCCTGCCAGCTGCCCGGAACTGTGTCAATAAATGCGAGAACAATTTGGCCTGCTTTAGTGATCTTCTCATGTATTTATTACTAAACTTTAAAACAATGTTAGCCGGGCGTGGTGGCGCACACCTTTAATCCCAGTACTCAGGAGGCAGAGGTAGGAGGATCGCCGTGAGTTCAAGGCCACCCTGAGATGACATAGTGAATTCCAGGTCAGCCTGAGCTAGAGTGAGACCCTCCTCGAAAAAAAACAAAAACAAACAAAAAAAAAGTTTATTTTTTTGAGACACACACACACACACGCATACACACACACACACACACACACACAGTGAGTATGGGCAAGCCAGGAACTCCTGCCGCTAAAAATAAACTCCAGGGCTGGAGAGATGGCTTAGCGGTTAAGCACTTGCCTATGAAGCCTAAGGACCCCGGTTCAAGGCTCGACTCCCCAGGACCTACGTTAGCCAGATGCACAAAGGGGCGCACACGTCTGGAGTTCGTTTGCAGTGGCTGGAGGCCCTGGCGCGCCCATTCTCTCTCTCTGTGCCTCTTTCTCTGTCTGTCACTCTCAAATAAATAAATAATAATAATAAAATTAAAAAAAAATAAACTCCAGACACCTGTGCCACTTTGTGCATGTAGCTTTAGGTAGGTACTATGGAATGAAACGTGGGCCATTAGGCTTTGCAAGAAAGTGCCTTTAACCACTGAATCATCTCTCCAACCCATTATTAAACCTTTGAAAAAAAAATTTTTTTTTGTTTTGGTTTTCTGTGGTAGGGTCTCACTGTAGCCCAGGCTGACGTGGAATTCACTATGTAGTCTCAGGGTAGTCTTAAATTCATGGCAATCCTACCTCTGCATCCTGAGTGCTGGGATTAAAGGTGTGCACCACCATGCCTGGCTCTCTATTTTAATTTTGAGAGAGAAAAAGATGCTAAGGCATCTCTTTAGCCCTTTAACTCATTTTTAAATGTTTTTATTTAGTTATTTGAGAGAGAGATAAAGAGGCAGATATAGATAGAAGATGGGCACGCCAGGGCCTCTAGCCACTGTAAATGAACTCCAGATGCATGTGCCACCTTGTGCATCTGGCTTATGTGGGTCCTGGGGATTTGAACTTGAATCCTTTGCAAGCTAGCGCCTTAATTGCTAAGCCATCTCTCCAGCCCTTTTAAACCTTTTTTTTTTTTTTTTTTTTTTTTTGAGGAAGGTTTTCACTTTAGTCCAGGCTGACCTGGAATTCACTATATAGTCTCAGGGGAGCCTCCAATTCATGGTGATCCTCTTACCTCTGCCTCCCAAGTGCTGGGATTAAAGGCGTAACACCACCACACCTGGCCTAAACCTTTTTATGAATGGAAATTTATTTATTTGCAAATAGAGAGAGATAGAAGAGATACAGACAGAAAGAATGGGCACGCCAGCCAGGGCCTCCAGCCACTGCAAATGAACTCCAGATACATGCACCACTTTGTGTATCTGGCTTTATGTGGGCACTGGGGAATTGAACTCTGGTCATTATGCTTTGCAGGCAAGTGCCCTAACCAGTGAGCCATATCTCCAGGCCCCAATGAATGCAAATATTTAATGCAATTCTCTTTGCATTCCCTCCCCTATGGGGAAAGAAACCATAATCATGTAAGTGACTGTTCTTGGAGGCCAAGAACATAGCATGTTTCATTTGACTCATGTGATTTATGGCTAAATCACAGAGTCAGCCGAGGAAGAGAAAAGAAATGTGTAGAACAGTTTTTCATTTCATTGAGCATGCAAAATCTTTCCACCTATGAGAGTCATTCATTTCTGCACAGGCAGCTCCACGGCATATTTCTAGACAAAATGCAACTTTTAAAATAGCCCTGTCCAACAGAAATACGTGAGGCATGAGTGTGAGCCCGGCTGTGACTTCACACATGGCGGCTTAGGAAAGGCCAAGCTGCATGGGCCGGGAGACGGCTCAGTGATTAAGAGCATTTGCCCGCATAGCCTGATGGCCTGGGTTCGGTTCTCTAGAACCCATGGGAAGCCAAGTGCACAATGTGGTGCATGAGTCTGGAGTCCATTTGCAGCGTAAGGGGCCCTGGTGTGTCTATTTTCTCTTTGTCTGAAATAATTTTTAAAAAATTTTTTTTTTATTTGAGAGTGACAGACACAGAGAGAAAGGCAGATAGAGAAAGATTGAAAATGGGCGCGCCAGGGCCTCCAGCCACTGCAAACGAACTCCAGACGCATGCGCCCCCTTGTGCATCTGGCTAACGTGGGTCCTGGAGAATTGAGCCTCGAACCGGGGTCCTTAGGCTTCGCAGGCAAGTGCTTAACCGCTAAGCCAGCTCTGTGGCCCAATTTAAAAAATTCTTGTTAGGGCTGGAGAGATGACCTAGCAGTTAAGGCACTTGCTTGTGAAGCATAAGGACCCAGGTTTGACTCCCTAAAACCAATGTCAACTAGACATACAAGGTGACACATGCTCACAAGGTGACACATGTGCACAAGGTGGTGCACACATCTGGAAATCAACTGCAGTGGCTAGAGGCCCTGGCACACCAATTCCCTCTCTCTCTCTCTCTCTCTCTCTCAAAAAAAAATTTTTTTTTTTTTTTTTAGGCTGGAGAGATGGCTTAGTGGTTAAAGCGTTTGCCTGCAAAGCCAAAGGACCTCAATTTGATTCACCAGGACCCACATGAGCCAGATACACAAGGTGGCGCATGCGTCTGGAGTTTGTTTGCAGTGGCTGGAGGCCCTGGCATGCCCATTCTCTCTCTTTCTCTCCTATAAATAAATAAATTAATTAAAATATTTAAAACAAATTTTAATGTAAAAAGAGCTGGGTGTGGTGGCTTACACCTTTATCCCAGCACTTGGGAGGCGGAGGTAAGAGGATCACCATGAATTTGAGGCCACTCTGAGACTATATAGTGAATTCCAGGATGGCCTGGGATAGAGCAAGACCCTACCTTATAACCGCTCCCCCAAAAAAGGGAACAGGCTGGAGAGATGGCTTAGCGGTAAGGCACTTACCTGTGAAGCCTTAGGACCCAGGTTTGACTCCCTAGTACCCACATAAGCCAGATGCACAAGATGACACATGCATTTGGATTTCATTTGCAATGGCTAGAAGCCCTGGTGTACCCATTCTCTCTCCCTACCTGCCACTCCCTCTCTATTAAATAAATCCAAATAAAAATAAAAATGCAAATAAATTAAAAAATGGCCAGGCATGGCAGCACATGCCTTTAATCCCAGCACTTGGGAGGCTGAGGTAGGAGGATTGTATGACTTCAAGGCCACCCTGAGACTGGCCTGGGCTAGAGCAAGACTCGACCTCAAAAAACCAAAATAAATTAATTTAAATTAATATTTTTAAAAACTGTAAAATGAGGCATGGTGGCAACATGCCAATAATTTTAGCATTAGACAGGAGGATCACAAGGGTGAGGTCAGTCTGAGTTATATATTTTTGGAGACAGGGTCTCTTTTTATTTATTTTATTTATTTATTTATTTATTTTGAGAGGAGAGAGAGAGAGAATATGTGCGTCAGGCCTTTCAGCAGCCGTGAATGAACTTCAGACGTTTGCGCCCCCTTGTGTGCATGTGCAACATTGCATGCTTGCATCACTACATCTGACCACGTGGGTCCTAGAAATTGGAACATGCGTTCTTAGGCTTCTCAGGCAAGCGCCTTAACTGCTAAGTCATTTCTCCAGTCCTAGGGTCTTTTATCCTAAGCTGGCCTAGGACTCACTAGCCTGGAACTTCTGATCTTCCTACTTCCACCTTCCTAGTGCTGGGATACCAGGTGCAGTGCTGGGAATTGAACCCAGGGCCACCTGCATGCTAGACAAATTGAACTACACTCCCATCCCCAATTATGATAATGTATTATCAAATCATGTAACATATATTGCTTTTATTTTGTCTTGTTTTGGTTTTACAAGATAGGGTCTCATTCTAGTCCAGACTGACCTGTAATTCACTATGTAGTCTCAGGGTAGCCTTGAACTCTAGTTGTCCTCCTACCTAGCCTCCCAATTGCTGGAATTAAAGGTATGTGCCACCACGCCCAGATATCTTGATGTTTTTTCCTTGGGTTTTCAAGGTAGGGCTTCATTGTAGCCCAGGCTGACCTGGAATTCACTATGTGGTTTCAGGCTGGCCTGTGATCTTCCTACCTCAGCCTCCTGAGTGCTGGGATTAAAAGCATGTGCCACTATTCCTGATTTATGCAGTGCTAAGAATGGAACCCAGGGCCACCTGCATGCTAGACAAACTGAACTACATCCCCATTCCTTTTTTTTTTTTTTTGGTTTTTGAGGTAGGGTCTCACTCTAGCCCAGGCTGACCTAGAACTCACTATGTAGTCTCAGGGTGGCCTTGAACTCATGGCAATCCTCCTACCTCAGCCTCCCAAGTGCTGGGGTTACAGGTGTGCACCACCATGCCTGGCTTGATTTTTTTTTCAAGGTAGGGTTTCGCTCTAGCTCAGGCTGACCTGGAATTCACTATGTAGTCTCAGGGTGGCCTCGAACTCACGGCGGTCCTCCTACCTCTGCCTCCCAAATGCTGGGATTAAAGGCGTGCACCACCACACCTGACCGTAAATGTTGTTTTTTGTTTGTTTGTGTGTGTGTTTTTCTTTAAAAAAAAAAAAAAGAAATAAAAAGCAGATGCAACAATTGCATTTTGTTATTTACCTCAGAATGATATAAACAGTAATTCACACGACACTATCAGCACTGGTTATCAGGAAAGGGCTACAAGTCTAAAACTGTAAGAAAGCCCTGCATTCATCAGTTTGCCTTGTGACTAGAGAGAACCTATTTACACTGAACCCTCACGACCAAATGTAAGAGTTCCTCTGAGAACTGTGAGTCCCTGACAGGTTCTATGGGTGAGAGCTGTCCCAGATTAGGGCAGGGGATATAAGCCAGCCAGTTGGTTGAGTGATTGCCCAACATGCACCAAGCCCTGAGCTAGAGTGAGAAACCTACCTCGAAAAAAAAATTATTTGAGGGAGAGGGAGAGAGAACCTCACTCAGATCCTCAGGTTTCGCAGGCACGACCTTAACCTCTAAGCCATCTCTCCAGCCCGCATTCCGATCTTTTATGTGTCAGATGGCAGGCGCCACACTGCTCTTCCGCTTCTCTCTCAACCCAGGTACAGCAGAGAGAGCTCCCAGGTTCTCCGCTCTGACAACCACAGCAGAGCCACCCCAGGCAGGGACGGACAACACCATCAGCTTGCTGCTGCCCAGGCCCAAGGCAACCTCATTTATGACCTTGGATCCCTTCTGGTGCTTTCCAGATAGCTCTCGGCAAGCAGCAGTCCCAAGACTCATTCACCTTCTACTGAATCAGGTAGCCAGTCAGGAGAGAGAGCCCAGAGAGGGCACACCATGCGGCCTGCTTCAGGAGAAGCAGGGTTCAGGGTCTCTGATCCAGCCATCCAATCAGCTCTCCCCCCCCCCCCCACCCCAACCCATCCATTCTCTCTCTCAGACTTGCCTGAGGCTGAGGGTCAAGCTCTCCACAGTGTTTATCAATAGATGCTCAGCAGGGGAGGAAGGCCACTTTTTTCGCTTGTTCACCTGTGCATATACTTGTGGTGGTTTGAATGTAAAAATGTCCCCGATAGCCTCAAAGTTCTTGTGGTTAAGTTTCCTACTTAGTTCCCAGCTGCTGGAGCCTTGCTGGAGGAGGAGTATTGCTGGGGCCGAACTTGGGTTTGATTATTATAGTCGGTAAGGAGAGCTAGCTTGACCTTGCTATCTTTTCTCTGCAGCAGATGTGTGAGGTTGTGAGCCCTCTACCAAGCCTTTCTCCACCAAGATGAAGCGCCCCCTTTTGAAACTGTAATCCTGAAATAATTTCTTTCCTCCCATAAACTGTTTCTGGTTGGGTGTTTCGTCCTGGCTATGTGAAAGTAACTGCTGCAATATTCCCCTCCCCCCCACCCCCAAATCTGATCGCGAATCTATTGACTCACCACCACAAAGAAACGCCTAGCAAAAACAAAAACCAAACCAGAACTCGAGTGCGTAGGCATTCGGTTTGCAACGATGCCATTGCTGTTGGTGAGGCATCTTCCGCTCAGCCCCAAGACGGCTTTTTTTTTTAATTTAGTTTCACAGCGGCTCTCGTTAGTGAGAGTGAATCTGCCGTCTTGGGGCTGGGAAGATGGCTCGGTGGCTGCGCAAGCCTGACAACTAGAGCTTGGATTCCCAGAGCTCACGTACAGCCAGACCCAGAGGCACACGTGTCTGTGATCCCCACACACCTAGTGCAGTGGGAGGCGAAGCTTGTGGACTAGCCAATCTGGTATTCACAGCAGGGAGTCAACAAGAAAGACCTTGGGGGTTGGAGAGATGCCTTAGCGGTTAAGCGCTTGCCTGTGAAGCCTAAGGACCCCAGTTCGAGGCTCGACTCCCCAGGACCCAAGTTAGCCAGATGCACAAGGGGGCGCACGCTTCTGGGGTTCGTTTGCAGAGGCTGGAGGCCCTGGCACACCCATTCTCTCTCTCTCTCTATCTGACTCTTTCTCTCTCTGTGTATGTCGCTCTCAAATAAATAAATAAAAATGAATAAAATATTTTAAAAAAGAAAGAAAGACCTTGGTTCAAACAAGGTGGAAAGTGAAGACTGATGCTCAAGGTTGTTCTCTGAGCTCCACGTACGCACCATAGCATGCACGTGTCCATACATACACTCCCATCTCTCCCTCTCTCTCTCTCTCTCTCTCACTCACACACACACACAGAAATTAAAAATAAATTATAAAGGGAAGTAAAAAGCTATCTTAAACCAGACATGGTGGTACAAACCTGTAATCCCAGCACTTGGGAAGTGGAGGCAGGAGAATCAGGAGTTCAAGGCCAGTCTTTGGCTATATAATGAGTTGGAGGCCAGTCCAAGATACATGAGATCCTGTCTCAAAGAAACAAACAAACAACCCCCCCCCCACACACACACACAAACAAAGGGCTGGAGAGATGGCTTAGCAGTTAAGGTGCTTGCCTGTAAAACCTAAGGACTCATGTTCAATCTCTCCAAATCCTACGTCAGCCCGACACACAAAGTTGAGGCAAATGCAAGGTCGCACATGCCCACTAGGAGGCGCAAGTATCTGGCATTTGATTTCAGTGGCTGAGGCCCTGGCAGGTCAATTTTCTTTCTTTCTATATCTAAAACAAACAAACAAACAAACAAAAAACCAGCCAGTTGTGATGGTGCATGTCTTTAATCCCAGCACTTGGGAGGCAGAGGTAAGAGGATCACTGTAAGTTTGAGGTCAGCCTGGGGGGCTACATAGTGCCTTCCAGGTCAGCCTAGGCTAGAGTGAGAGCCTACTGAAGGAGAAATAGCCAGAAGCTAGATTATTTTAGGCAGTTTCAGTTAGGAACTGAAGCCCAGAGAAAACCGATACCACCTGGGCCTGGCAGGGACGGAACTCTTGGCAGGGATGGAACTCGTGTGATGGAGGCTTATCTACAACAGCTACAGTGCCCCCTGCTGCCCAGTCTAGCATGCCACCTAGATAGGTACTCTTCACTACCCAGGTGGGCTGGCCCTAAAGCCTGCCCCCTTCAAATCTACAGACCAATAAGGCCTTCCCTTCGCATACCTGAATCTGAAGAAAGAATACATTTTCTTTTTTTGATTTTTCTTGGTTATTGAAGGTAGTCTCAGGATGGCCTTGAACTCAGGGTGATCCTCCTACTTCTGCCTCCCAAGTGCTGGGATTAAAGGTGTGCGCCACAACGCCTGGCAAGAATACATTCTCTTTTTCTTAACACTTATTTTCATTTTTAAAAAATATTTCTTTTATTTATTTATTTGAGACAGAGAGAAGGAGAAAGAGAGAGAGAGAGATACAGAGAGAGTGTGAGAATGGGTGTGCCAGGGCCTCTAGCCACCACAAATGAACTCCAGATGCATGCGTCAACATGTGCATCTGGCTTATGTGGGACCTGGAGAATTGAACCTGGGTCCTTAGGCATTGCAGGCATGCGCTTTAACTGCTAAGCCATCTCTCCAGCCCAAGAATACATTTTCAATTGACTATTAATGCTGCTTTTGGCCTTCTTGACTCTCCCTCTCTGTGTTCCCTCACTCTGCTCTGTGATCTCTGCTTAGATACATGTGAGTCTGGCTTCCCACCCAGTCAACCCAGATGCGTGCTTATGACCCTATTCTAGCCTTCTTCTCGATCCCAGTTTCCCTTAAATAAACCCCTCAATTTGTGATTCCTCCCTAAATAAACTTAACAATTCATAGTTTATCCTTCTTGAGTCCATCTTTATCAATTCTTTGTAAAAGAAAGGACAATACCCAAAATTGGGGTTTATAAAGTTGGAGGAACTCTCCTGCACCTCAAAACCTTGCATCACTACCTTGAAAAAAGCTAATATATGAATGTAGAAAAATATGTGTGTTCGTATGCACACATAGTGTACACAGTAGGTGCCGACATTGTGTATACTCAGCATGCACACACAGCCTTGGTTCTATTTCCTGACAGGGCTTCTGGAAGAAGAGATTTCCTGGGAGTCCTGAACCAAGGGATGCCTGAGACAGCTTGCTGTTTCTGAATGCCAGGGAAGTGTTCAAAATGATGAGGACGGGCTGGAGAGATGGCTCAGCGGTTAAAGGCACTTGCCTGCAAAGTCTAACAACTGGAGTTGATTCCCCAGTACCCATATAAGCCAGATGCACCAAGTGGCACATGCATCTGGAGTTTATTTGCAGTGGCTGGAGACCCTGGCATACCCATTCTCTCTGTCTGTCTGTCTTTCTCTCTCTCTCTCTCTGCTTGCAAATAAATATTTTTCCTTTTCTTTCTTTTTATTTATTTATTTTTATTTTGGTTTAGTTATTTGCAAGCAGAGAGAGAGATTGAGAGAGAGAGAAAGAGGAGAGAGAGAGAGAGAGAATGGGCGAGCCAGGGCCTCTAGCCACTGCAAACGAACTCCAGATGCATGTGCCCCCTTCTGCATCTGGCTTAAATGGGTACTGAGGAACTGAACCTGGGTCCTTTGGCTTTTCAGGCAAGCACCTTAACCACTAAGCCATCTCTCCAGCCCCTCTTTCTTTCTTTCTTTCTTTCTTTCTTTCTTTCTTTCTTTCTTTCTTTCTTTCTTTCTTCTTTTTTCCGAGGTAGAGTCTTACTCTGTAGCTCAGGCTGACCTGGAATTCACTATGTACTCTCAGGGTGGCCTCGAAATCACAGCAATCCACCTACCTCTGCTTCCCAAGTGCTGGGATTAAAGGTGTGTGCCACCACACCTGGTTTAAATTATATATATATATACACACCTGGTTTAAATTATATATACATATATACATATATACATATATATATTGTTTTTTTTGATGTAGGGTTCTAGCCCAGGCTGACCTGGAATTCCCTATGTAGTCTCAGGCTGGCCTTGAACTCATGATGCTCCTCCTACTTCTGCCTCCAGAGTGCTGGGATTAAAGGTGTGGGTCACCATGCCTGGTTTAAAAATACTTTTAAAAAATGATGAGAATGGAGCTGGGGAGATGACTCAGTAGATAAAGCCCTTGTTGTATAAGCATGGGGACCTGAGTTCGGATTCTCAGCACTCAAGTCAAAGCCGGACATAGTGGCCCCTCCTGTAATCCCCGTGCTGGGAAGACAGAGACAGGAGGATTGATCTCTGAGACTTACTGGCCAGCTAGTCTCGCTGAATAGATGAGTTCTGTCTCAGAAATGAAGAGAATATGTCAAAAGGACACAGAAGCCACTTGAAAGAATTTCCACTAGCCAAATGAGGTTTTTTTGTTCCAAGGAAGACTCTTGCTTTAACCCAGGCTGACCTGGAATTCACTATGTAGTCTCAGGGAAATGAGGGAGAATTTTGAGCATCAAAATGTATGCTGAGGGCTGTAGAGATGGCTTAGCGGTTAAGGCACTTGCCTGCAAAGCCAAAGAACCCATGTTCGAGTTCCCAGGACCCACGTAAGCCAGATGCACAAGGTGGCACATGTGGCTGGAGTTTGTTTGCAGTGGCTGAAGGCCCTGGCACATCCATTCTCTTGCTCTTCCTGTCAGTCTCTCTCAAGTAAGTAAATAAAAATTTAAAAATGTTTCTAAAAAAATGCATGCTGAGGCCTGGAGAGATGGCTTAGCGGTTAAGGCCTCTTTCCTCTGAGCTAATCCTCTCTGGGTTTCTCCCTCCACCTCCAATGTCTCCCCATCACACGAAAGCTCTGATTCATGTCTCATTAGCCTAGTAAAGTTGCCACCCTGGCCGGGCGTGGTGGCGCACACCTTTAATCCCAGCACTCAGGAGGCAGAGGTAGGAGGGTCGCTGTGAGTTCGAGGCCAGCCTGAGACTACATAGTGAATTCCAGGTCAGCCTGGGCCAGAGTGAGGAGAGTGAGAACCTACCTTGTAAAACAAAAACAAAAACAAACAAACAAAAAGAGAGAGATGCTGTCCCTCCTTCAGCTACCTTCCCCCAGCTGCAGTGAACCCAGATGCGTTCAGGGAGAAGCTGAATCCATGTGGTCCACACCCAGGGAACTTCCTTTCTTTTACTTCTTTATTAGAGAGAGAAATAGGCAGGTAGAAAGAGAGGGAATGGGCACGTCAGGGCCTCCAGCTGCTGCAAATGAACTCCAGAAGCACCAACCACCCTGTGCATCTGGCTTATGTAGGTCCTAGGGAATCAAACCTGGGTTCTTTGGCTTTGCAGGCAAACGCCTTAACTGCTAAGCCATCTCTCCAGCCTGAACCTTCTTTCTGTAATAGTAATATCCATTCCCTTCCTGCTTACTTTCAATTGCTGTCCAGTGCCTCCATATAGTGGTTTTTTTTTAATTTACAAATGGGGGGGTGCACAGTAGGGCCTCTAACTGCTGCAAATGAACTCCAGATGCATGCATCACTTTGTACATCTGGCCTTACATGAGTACTGGGCAATTGAACCCAGGTTATTAGGTTTTGCAGGCAAGCGCCTTAACCCCGGAACCATCTCTCCATCTCTGTGTTTGCATTTTTATCTTGCTCTCTGTTGTTTTGCAATTTTTTTTTAATGAAAGGGTTGGGGAGAG
Source organism: Dipus sagitta (assembly GCA_036346955.1). NCBI lineage: Eukaryota > Metazoa > Chordata > Mammalia > Rodentia > Dipodidae > Dipus > Dipus sagitta. The sequence goes on from CM070780.1 coordinate 16,397,963, forward strand.
GAAATTGAAATTCCAGGGCCTCCAGCCACTGCAATACAAATCCAGATGTATGTGCCACCTTGTGTGCACGTGCAACCTTGCATGCTTGAGTCACTTTGTGCCTCTGGCTTGCATGGGACCTGGAGAGTTGAACATGGGTCCTTAGGCTTCATAGGTAAGTGCCTTGACCGCTAAGCCATCTCTACAGCCCTGTCTTGCTTTCTTTTAACTGAAAAGTAAAAATCAGGGGCTGGGGAGATTGCTAGCAGTTGAAGACACTTGCTCGCAAAGCCTACAGGTCTGGGTTCAATTCCCCAGCCACCCATGTGAAGCCAGGTGGGCCCTTGCAGTGGTAAGACACTAGCACACCCATATACACATGCACACATATGTGTGAATAAAGATTTTTAAAAAGTAAAATCATTCCTTGCATATTATTCTATAACATTCTTTAAAAATAATCTAGTATTACCACCATCATTAGTTATTAATTATTGAAACATATACTTTTAGGGAGATATCATTATTCCCATTTTATAAATAAGGATGACAGATTTATATTTTAGTTTATAATTTATTTATTAGAGAGATAGAAAGAGAATAGGCACACCAGGGCCTCTAGCCACTGCAAATGAACTCCAAATGCATGTGCCACCTTGTACATCTGGTTTACATGGGTTTTGGAGAGTCGAGAAGGATGATGGATTTAAATAAATTAAAATGTGAAGCAATTTTTTTGAGGGAGGGTCTTGCTCTAGCTCAGGCTTACCTGGAATTCATTACGTAGTCTCAGGCTGGCCTTGAACTCATAGCAATCCCCCTACCTCTGCCTCCTGAGTGCTGGGATCAAAGGTGTGTACCACCACGCTTGGCATGTGAAGTAATTTTAAAAATTTTTATATTTTATTTTTATTTATTTATTAAAGAGAGAGAGAGTGGGAGAATGGGTCCACCAGGGCCTTCAGCACTTGCAAATGACCTCCAGACATGTGCATCACCTTGTACATCTGGCTTACGTGGGTCCCAGGGAATCAAATCTGGTTCCTCTGGGTTTGTAGGTAAATGCCTTAACAGTTAAGCCATGTCTCCAGCCTATTTTATTCTAAGTAAGTCTTAGGGACTCCAGATCCATGCCCTTAGTCTTTGTCAATGGATATTCACTGGGGATTCTGGTTTAAAATGAATTGTTCAGTTCAGTAAAATTATAAGTATAAAACTTTGGTTCAATTTAAAATATTAATTGTCCTCTTATTCTCCTTATAAACCTAAATATTTTTAATGATTGCTTACACAAAGCTTGAATTGCTTGTGGTCCTATTTACAAATTTAATTAAATGCTCTCATTATTTCAAATTGAATTTTGAAATTTACTATGGTCAGTATCTTTTTTAAGTATTTCAATTATCTCGTTAACAAAGAGACTCCCTCCAGAGAATTAAGTGATACTTGCAAATTAATATGTTAAATGGAAATATGTCTTAAATGCCTTTAATTTTTCTGTGACTGTTTATAAAATCAACAAGATTTAGACATTAAATAACAACCTTAAGCCAATTACTCATTGACACATTATTGGGTAGAACTGCAAATCAAATATGATAAATTCTATTTTTTTTTTTTTTTTTTTGAGTTTTGAGGTAGAGTCTTTCAAGGTAGGGTCTCACTCTAGCCCAGGCTGACCTAGAATTCACTATGCGGTCTCAGGGTGGCCTTGAACTCATGGTAATGCCACAATGCCTGACTCTGATAAATTCTTTTTTAAAAAAGTTTTGTTTATTTACTTGAGAGAGACAGAGAGAAAAAAGTACACAGAAAGAGAGAGAAGGTAGATGTGCTAGAGCCTCCTACCACTGCAAACGAATCCCAGATGAATGTCCCACTTTGTGCATCTGGCTTTATGTGGGTACTTGAGAATTGAACCAGGGCTGTTAGTCTTTGCGAGCAAGTGCCTTTAACCACAGAGCCATGCCTCCAGCCCAAGTCTGGTAAATTCTATTGAACACCACAAGTAACTAAAGTATTAAACAGAAATAACTTCATTAACACAAAGATTAATACTACTTGTTTGATTTACTTCGTCATACTTAATGCTGAGTAGCTCTTTCATCTTTTTGTTAAATTATTTATTTATTTGCAAGCAGAGGGAGACATAGAAAGAGTGGGAGAGAGAATGGGCACACCAGGCCATATGGCTATTGCAAACGAACTCCAGGTGCATTTGCCACCTTGTGCATCTGGCGTCACATGAGTACTAGGCAGCCAAGCGCCTTAACTGCTGAACCATCTCTCTAGCCCAATACTGAGTATTATTTATTTATTTATTTATTTATTTATTTATTTATTGAGGTAGGGTCTCACTTTAGCTCAGGCTGACCTGGAATTCACTATGTATTCTCAGAGTGGCCTCGAACTCACAGCAATCCTCCTACCTCTGCCTCCCAGGTACTGGGATCAAAGGCGTGTGCCACCATGCCTGGCTCTGAGTTTCTTTAATCAAAGCATTTATTTAGCTCATATAGTAGAAAAGTAACCTGCTCTGTTCTGTCTTATTAACAGCAATGACAAATTCTGGGAGGAAAAAAAAAAACATGCAAAACCCACTATGTGTATTTATTTATATTTACAATGAATAATTTTTGGGGTGGGATTATTAATAATTATTACTCATTAATGAGATAAACAGATATATGTGAGATTGGGAAAATAATTAAGTTTTGCATGTTACTTAAAATCTTAGTATTGGGTTGGAGAGATGGCTCAGCTGGTAGGGTGCTTGCCTGTAAAGCCTAAGGACCCAAGTTCAATCCTCCAGTGCCCACATAAAGCCAGATGCACAAGGTGGCGCATGTGTCTGAAGTTCATTTGTGCTTAGCTAGAGGCCCTAGTGTGCCCATTTTCTCTCTCTCTCTCTCTCTCTCTCAAAAAAAAAGAATTAACAAAAGACCCTTAGTATTGGGAGCCGGAGAGATGGCTCAGGCCGTTCAAGGCATTTGCTTGCAAAGTATGATAGCCTAGGTTTCACCCCAGTACTCATGTAAAGCCAGATGCATAAAGTGGTGCATGTGTGTAGAGTTCATTTGCAGTGTTAAGGGGCCTTGTCTGGCATACCCACTCATTCTATCTCTATTCCTTTCTGTCTCTCTCTCTGCAAATGAATAAACAAATAAAATAAAAAATTAAAACACTTAGTATTGGGCTGGGGAGATGGCTCAGCAGTTAAAGGCATTTGCATGCAAAGTTTGATGGCCAGGGTTCAATTCTTTAGAACCCATATAAAGCCAGATGGACAACGTGGTACCTGTGTCTGGATTCCATTTGCAGGCAAGAGGCCCTGGTGTGACCCCATTCACTCTCTCTTTCTTCTTCTTTCTTTTTTTAAAAAACAACCTTTTTTAAAAAGGCATTTTTATTTTTATTTATTTATTTATTAGAGACAGACAGAGGAAGAAAGAGAGAGAGAATAGGTGTACCAGGGCCTCTAGCCATTGCAAACGAACTCCAGACGCATGCACCACCTTGTGCATCTGGCTTATGTGGGACCTGGAGAATTGTACCTGGGTCCTTAGGCTTCACAGGCAAGCACTTTAACTGCTAAGTCATCTCTCCAGCGCTTTTGCTTTTTCTTTTCTTTCTTTCTTTCTTTCTTTCTTTCTTTCTTTCTTTCTTTCTTTTTTTTTTTTTTTTTTTTCGAGGTAGGGGCTCACTCTAGCTCAGGCTAACCTGGAATTCACTATGCAGTCTCAGGGTGGCCTTGAACTCATGGCAATCCTCCTACCTCTGCCTCCTGAGTGCTGGGATTAAAGGCGTGCGCCACCACGCCCGGCTTTTCTTTTTTCGTTTTCTTTTCTTTTTCTTTTTTTTTTGGTTTTTCAAGGTAGAGTCTCACTCTACTCCAGCCAGGTTGACCTGAAATTCACCGTGTGGTCTCATGGTGGCCTTGAACTCATGGCGATCGATCCTCCTACCTCTGCCTCTTAAATGCTGGGATTAAAGGCATGCACCACCATGCCCAGCTCTTCCTCCTGCTCCTCCTCCTCCTCCTCCTCCTCCTTCTTCTTCTTCTTTAATGCTATTTATTTATTTATCTGAGAGAGAGGGGACAAAAGGAGGCAGATAGCCTCCTAGCCACTGCAAACAAACTCCAGATGCTTGTACCACCTTGTGCATCTGGCTTTACGTGGGTACTGGAGAGTCGAACCTGGGTCCTTAGGCTTTGCAGGCAAGTGTCTTAACTGCTGAGCCATCTCTCCAGTCCTATTTTATTATTTTATTTTATTTAGACAGAGTCTTATTCTGTAGCCCAGGCCAGCCTCGTACTTGCTATGTATTTACTGGTCTCTGGCCTCTTACCTCAGCCTCCCAAGTGCAGGTATTATAGGCAAGTGCTTTCACAGTGAGCCCTCTTCACTTTTCTTTTTTAATTTTTTTGGTGACAGTCCCTCCTCTCTTTAACACTCCTCCCACCCACCTACGTAAACAACTTCAAACAGAACGTCCTGCCCTCCTGAAAGTGATGGCGTTTTCTCCTTCTTCCCTCCACCCAGAGAAAGAGCCCATCCCTTCAGTCACTGCATCTGTCTCAGGTTCAAGATCTCCAGGGAAGTCCTGTCCCTCCCATCTTGTGTGACTGTGTCCTCATGCGAAATACCAGGGAAAGAGAAAGGAGAAAAGATGTCAACTTCCTCCTCTGGTCAGTTGAATCTCTCTTACTTGCTGCGTCCAAGTATGATGTATCCCCATTCACCACACTCCGTCTTAGAGGAGGATTCCTGGAAAACAAACTCAGTGATCAAATGTTCCCAGGCGGCTCCCAGTTCCCCTAGAGGGAAGCCAGGGTCATTGCAAAGGAAGAGTAGTCCTTGGTTCTAGAGGCATTGCTCTGCTTCAGAACCATATGGTAGGACAGGGGATGTGGCTCAGTCAGTACAGTGCTTGCCTAGCATGCACAAGGCCCTGGGTTCGATCCCCAGCACTGCATGCAAACACTGGAGGGGTAGAGGCAGGACGATCAGCAGTTCAAAGCCATTGTTGGCTACATAGCAAGTTCAAGTAGCCTGGGCCACATGAGACAATTATATTTGCAAACACATCTACAACATGTCAATTGCTCTGGGAGATGCAGAAAAGCAATGAGAAGTGGGTTCACCCATTGAAGAATTGGTGTTGCGTGGTAATACGGTGGGAGCACCTTGGGAACGGTGCCTTCCGTACTGAGGAACTATAAGCATGAGGGAGCACTCACTCCTGCCCCGCCAGGCTCAGTGGGAGGAGCGGGCAATATCCAATCACATTAACCTGACAGTTGATCAGCTCAGAACTTTATATTTTATTCAGTCCTAATATAAAAGGAGTTAAGGAGATGGGTGTGGTGGCTCACACCTTTAATCCCCGCACTTGGGAGGCAGAGGTAGGAGCGAGGTGAGTTCAAGGCCAACCTGGGACTTACAGAGTGAGTGTCAGGTCAGCCTGGGCTAGAGTGAGACCCTACTTTGGAAAAAAAAAAAAAACTAAAAAAAAAGTTTTTGAGATAATCTTTGAAATTAAAGACAATATTAAAAGATATTCCTTGATTCTGGATTTCATGACTCTTAGAAACACCTAAGTGTGCAATTTACATATCAGATGCATTTTATTTCTAGGTTTGGGGTCCTAAAAAAATTCAACAGAGGGCTGGGCATGGTGGCACATACCTTTAATCCCAGCATTTGGGAGGCAGAGGTAGGAGGATCGCTGTGAGGTCAAGCCTAGCCTGAGACTACAGAATGAATTCAGGTCAGCCTGGGCTACGGTGAGATCCTACCTCAAGAAAATAAACAAACAAAAAAATTCAACAGAATGAGTTGCTCCTCAACTGTGAAAGGAGAATTCACTAAATAATTCAGATATTCCTGATTGCTCTTCAAAGCAGTGGCAATGTCGTCCCCCCACTGTCGCCTTCTTTCCACAGCCTGATCTTTAACACTGATAAACAAATACATATTCAACGGTACGTGATGCACTAAATTTCATATGCTAAGTATACTGGACAGCTCATATCAGCACTAAATTTTGAAAGTTCAGTACAGTCTTTCTTCTGACTTTTTTTATTTGAGTGTGTATGTGTGTACATGTGTATTTGTATGTGTGTGGGCACACATGTGTGCACATACATGCATGTGGAAGACAGAGGACAACCTTGGGTGTCATTTCTTAAAAAAAAAAAAAAGATAGCCAGGCATGGTGGTGCATGCTTTTAAGCCCCAGCACTCAGGAGGTAGAGATAGGAGGATGGCTGTGAGTTTGAGGCCAGCCTGGGACTACAGAGTGAGTTTCAGGTCAGCCTGGGTTAGAGTGAGACCCTGCTGCAAAAAAAAAAATAAAATAAAATAAATTTTAGTTATCTATTTATGAGCGAGAGAGAATGGACATGCCAGGGCCTCCTGCTGCTGCAAATGAACTCCAGTCACTTGTACCACTTTTCATACGTGGGTACTGGAGAGTTGAACTTGGGTCATTTCAGGCAAGCAAGTGCCTTTAACCACTGAGCCATCTCTTCAGCCCTTAGGCATCATTTCTTAGGTCATCTGCAGCAACCTTCTTGTTGTGGGGAGAAAGCACCCAATCAGACACAGCTTATGGAAGGAAAGGGCTCAGTGTGGCTTGCGGTTTGGAGAGGATGACTCATCCTGTCAGGCAAAGCATGGCAGGCCTGGGCCAGCAGCCTGGGTGGCATCTCCACACCAGCATGAAGAAAGCATTCACGCACTGGCCTAGGAGCTGGACTATGTTACCTCAGAGCCCACTCCCAGTGACCCATCTCCAGTAAGGACCCGCCTCTCAAAAAGTGCCACAGCCGGGCACGCCTTTAATCCCAGCACTCGGGAGGCAGAGGTAGGAGGTAGGAGGATTGCCATGAGTTCGAGGCCACCCTGAGACTACATAGTTAATTCCAGGCCAGCCTGGGCTAGAGTGAGACCCTACCTCGAAAAACCAAAAAAAAAAAAAAAAAAAAAGTGCCACAACTTTCCCAAATTGCCACCAGCTGGGGACCAAGTATGTAAAACACAGGAGCAAGGCTGGAGAGATGGCTTAGTGGTTAAGGTACTTGCCTGTGAAGCCTAAGGACCCAGGTTCAATGTCCCCACACCAATGTAAGCCAGATGCACAAATCTGAAGCCATGGTGTTCCCATTCTCTCTCTATCTGCCTCTTTCTCTCTCTCCTTGAAATAAGTAATTGAATAAAATATTAACAAAAAATAAATAAAGCTTATTAGCCTATGGGGGAACACTTTACATTCAGACCACCACATGTACCCACTGTTATTTTTTGGCACATGCATGGATGTTTGTATGTGTGAGGATGTTCATGTGTGTGGGTGTGCACAGTCATGTACGTGTGGAGACCAGAGGTCAATACCGGGTGCTTTCCTGTATTGACTTCCTCTTCCTCTTCCTTCTTTGCTTTTCTTTCTTTCTTTTTTCTTTTTTTGTTTTTGTTTTTGTTTTTTTTTTTGAGGTAGAGTCTCACTCTAGTCCAGGCTGACCTGGAATTTACTCTGTAGTCTCCGGGTGGTCTCGAACTCATGGTGACCCTCCTACCTCTGCCTCCTTAGTGCTGGATTAAAGGCGTGCGCCACCACACCCAGCTTTCGGGTTTTTTTTTTTTGTTTGTTTGTTTGTTTGTTTTGAGACAGAGGCTCTGTCCCAGGCTATTCTCAAACTCCCCATATGGCAGAGGATGGCCTCGAACTTCTGATCCTCCTGCCTCTACTTCCCAGTGCTGGGATTACAAGCATGTGCCACCACACCAGGTTTATGTGATGCTGGGAATCGAACCGAGGCCTCCATGCATGCTAGGCAGGCACTCTATACACTGAGCTACCTCCCTAGCCTGAACTTATTTTCTTGAGACAGGGTCTCTCACTGATCCAGAACTCACCCACTTGGCTAGACCAGGTAACCAGAAAGCCCCAGGTATTTGCCTGTATCTGCCTCCCCAGTGCTGGGATTGTAGGTGTGTGCCATCACACCCAGCTTTTATGTGGGTGTTGGGGATCCAAAACCCAGGCCTTTGTGCTTGTGTGGCAAGCACTTTACTCTCCCTGGCCCCCACCTCCTCTTTGAGAGAGGATCTCTCATTGGACTGGAGTTCATCGATTGGCTTAGACTAGCTGACCCATGAGCTCCTCTGGTCTCCTGTCTCTGCCTCCCCAGCACTGGGTTTGCAAGTGAATGCCACCACATGTGGCTTTTCTTGTCTTTATTGTATCAGATACCAAATGCTTAGAGCATTCTAATAGTAATGCCCAATCTTTTTGTTGTTGTTGTTTTAGTTTTTCAAGGTAAGGTCTTGATCTAGCCTAGGCTGATGTGGAAGTCGCTTTGTAGTCTCAGGGTAGCCTTGAACTCTCGGTGATCCTCCTACCTCTGCTTCCCTAGCTCCCTAGCACTGGGATTAAAGGCATGTGCCACCACGCCTGGCTTCCATTTCCTATCTATCTATCTATCTATCTATCTATCTATATTTGGTTTTTTGAGGTAGGGTCTCACTCTAGGCCAGGCTGACCTGGAATTCACTATGTAGTCTCAGGGTAGCCTAGAACTCATGGCAATCCTCCTACCTCTGCCTCCAGAGTGCTGGGATTAAAGGCGTGCACCACCACGCCTGGCTGTATTCAGTATTTCTAATGTTTCAACATTTCCTTTCTGTTTTTATTTTTGTCTCACACACAATCTCTTCTTGGAATGGTAATGAAACATCCAGCTATTTGGGAGGACAACTTATGTTCGACATATCTGTATATACCTGTGTCCAATACTGTCAAGTCTGAATAGCTCATGTTTTTCTATTGACAACAAAGGCCATTTTGGATGTCCTTTCTTCGAGGTAGGGTCTTGCTCTAGCCCAGGCTGACCTGGAATTAATCTCAGGTTGGCCTCAAACTCTCAGCGATACTCCTACCTCAGCCTCCCAAGTGCCAAGAATTAAAGGTGTGTGCCACCATGCCCGGCCCGTTTTGAATGCTTTTCATAAAAACAGGCACTTCCTTTCCAGACATAGGCCACACATGAGCCATTCAGAGCTACTTGCTTTCTTCCCTCATGGCTACCGTCTAAGGCTCAGCATACAGCTGGGGTAATGATGTTGAAGGTTGGCACTGGTGGGAGTAAATGCCACCTAGGCAGCCTTCTTGCTGACAATTCCTAGTATTGGTGGCAGTCTTCCTGTCAGACTTCCTTATTTGATGATGCTGTTCCTAACCTTGTAAATTGGCAGGAGATATGTCAGGTTGGCCATTATCTCACTCACGCTGGCTTCATTAGTGTCATCTTTGATCCAGGTTCCCTTTGAAGGTCCAATTTTACGACATTTGTACATCTTAAAAGCATTGCTTCACTTAACAGGAGGCAATTTCACCTGTAAATCTACGTAACCTAGTGTCTTTAAACTTCCGTGCGCTGCCAAGGGCTGGAAGGACAGTTCATATCCAGGGCACCGTGGTCAGCAGCGCCAAGTTGTAGGGGCACCTCTGGTCCTTCCTCCTTCTGGGCTTCCCTGGGGAACACGGCGGTTGTACGTGGGGGGAAGAGGTCTAGTGTCAATATGAGTCATACAAAATCGTGCCTGGATAAAATCTGTTCCAACTGTGGGACAGACTCACGGGCTCAACGACAGTGAAGGAAGAGTTTGTTAATACGGTCTCCAAGTCCTCCCTTTTCACTTCCATATCTGCGTGAGGTTGGACAATCTTCATCTTATTCTACCAAATGACACATTCCAACAAGTAGAATGCAGGAGTGGGCATAAATATTTGTCTGTCTCCTCCTGTGAGGGCAGACATCGTGAAGATTTATAAAAATGTAACGTACTGGGTTTCTTTTCTTACTAATGTTTTGGAGTATATGGACTAAATATGAGTATTTCCAATAAAAATAAACATAGTGTTAACACGCAGTGGGTTTTTTGTTATCTTAAGGCACAAATTAACAAATACGTATTTTTCAGCTCCGAGACTTTATTTTTATTCTTTATTCTTTTTATTTATAATCCCTTCCCACTACTCTTCTTTTTAATTTTTGTTTTGTTTTGTTTATTTGAGAGAGAATGATGCAGAGGGAGAGAGAGACAGAGAGAGAGAGAGAGGGAGAGAATGGGTGCACCAGAGCCACTAGCCACTGCAAACGAACTCCAGATGCATGTGCCACCATGGGAAATGGGGAATTGAACCTGGGTTCTTTGGCTTTGCAGGCAAGCACCCTAACCACCAAGCCATTTTTCCTGCCCCCCACTACCCTTTCTATGTCCCCTTCTCCTTCCTCCTCCACTGAACTTTCCCTTCTTTCCAAGTAGCCTTTCTTTTTCCCCCTCCTCCATCCATCATCTGTGACAACATATTTTTGTTTTGTTTTGTTTTTCAAGTTAGGGTCTCGCTTTAGCCCAGGCTGACCTGAAATTCATTATGTAGTCGCAGGGTGGCCTTGAACGCACAGCAATCCTCCTACCTCTGCCTTCTGAGTGCTGGGATTAAAGACATGTGCCACTACACCTGGCTTGTGACAACATATTTTTAAATTTTAATTATTTTATTAATTTTTATTTTTTATAATTAACAACTTCCATGATTGTAAACAATATCCCATGGTAATTCCTTCCCTCCCTCCCCCCACTTTCCCCTTTGAACTTCCACTCTCCATCATATCCCCTCCCCCTCTCAGTCTCTCTTTTATTTTTATGTCATCTTTTCCCCCTATTATGATGGTCTTGTGTAGGTAGTGTCAGGCGCTGTGAGGTCATGGATATCCAGGCCATTTTGTGTCTGGGGGAGCACGTTGTAAGGAGTCCTACCCTTCCTTTGGCTCTTACATTCTTTCTGCCACCTCTTACGCAATGGACCCTGAGCCTTGGAAGGTGTGATAGAGATATTGCAGTGCTGAGCACTCCAGTCACTTCTTTCCAGCATCATGATGTCTCTGAGTCATCCCAAGGTCACTGCCATCTGAAAAGAGAAAGTTTTCTAATGAAAAAGTGAGAGTAACGTTAATATATGGTTATGAACATTAAGAGAAGTGCTTACTGGGCAGTTTGATAAGCATAGTATATACATTTGGCCAGACATCAGCAGGTGTTACACCCCTGAGGCTCATGACTACCCTGTTGTAGGTTTCCAGTATCAGGGATGTATTCCCTCCCATGGAGCGGGCCTCCAGTCCAGTTAGAGGGCAGTTGGATTCCCCATAACAGATATGCCACTATTGCACCCGTTGGCTACATATTGATGGACCCAACATGCGGTTTGTGCAGGTAATGCCAGCCGCTGTGAGGTCATGAACGCAACCAGCACTTTGTGTCTGGAGGATGGTGTTTCAGAGCACTCCTCCTCATCCTTTATTTTATTTTTTAATATTTTTATTTATTTATTTGCAAGGAGAGAACCAAAAAGATAGAGAGAGAACAGGCACACCAGGGCCTGTTTCTGCTGCAAATTCCAGATGCATGCGCCACTTTGTGCATCTGGTTTATGTGAGTAATGGGGAACTGAACACCAGGCTGTCAGGCTTTGCAAGCAAGTGCCTTAACTGCTGACCTATCTCTCTAGCCTCTTCCACATCCTTTAAAGACTCTTACATTCTTTTTTTTTTTTTTTTTTTTTTTGAGGTAGGGTCTCACTCTAGTCCAGGGTGACCTGGAACTTACTCTGTAATCCTAGGCTGGCTTCAAATTTATGGCAATCCTCCTACCTCTGCCACCTGATTGCTGGGATTAGAGACATGTGACACCATGCCTGGCTTAAAGGCTCTTTCATTCTTTCTGCCACCTCTTTCACAATGGTCCTTGAGCCTCAGAGGGTGTGAAGAGATGCAATTCTGAGACTTAATTTCTAACATAGTAGTAACTGTGAAGACATCAAAGAAAGCAAATGTATCACAGAAATATTAATGACATGCGCAGATGTCATTTTTCTAATAAAGGCCAAAATAAATTTTAGACATTATTGTGATTTTAAAAAACTGGGGGGCTGGAGAGATGGCTTAGTGGTTAAGGCACTTGCCTGCCAAGCCTAAGGACCTACATTCAACTCCCCAGAACCCACGTAAGCCAGATGCACATGGTGGCACATGTGTCTGGTGTTCGTTTGCAGTGACTAGAGGTCCTGGCACACCCATTCTCTCCCTCTCTAACATATAAATAAATAAAAATAAAATATTTAAAAATTGGGATCAAGCCAGGTGTGGTGGTGCACGACTTTAGTCCCAGCACTCGGGAGGCAGAGGTAGGAGAATCACCATTAGTTTGAGGCCATCCTGAGACTACATAGTGAATTCCAGGTCAGCCTGGGCTAGAGTGAAACCCTACCTCGAAAAAACAAAAAAAACAAAAAAAAAAAAATGAGATCTTGGATAATCACTGGCTTTCTTTTCATTACTTTTAAAATACTTTATTTATTTATTTATTTTTATTTATTAATTTGAGAGCGACAGACAGAGAGAGAAAGAGGCAGATATATAGAGAGAATGGGAGCGCCAGGGCCTCCAGCCACTGCAAACGAACTCCAGACACATGTGCCCCCTTGTGCATCTGGCTAACGTGGGTCCTGGGGAATCGAGCCTCCAACCGGGGTCCTTAGGCTTCACAGGCAAGCGCTTAACTGCCAAGCCATCTCTCCAGCCCTTATTTATTTATTTACAAGCAGAGAGAGAGAGAGAGAGAGATAGAAGAGAGACAGACAGAAAGAATAGGTACTTCAAGGACTCCAGCTGCTGCAAGGGAACTCCAGATGCATGTGTCACCCCATAAGTACTGAGGAATAGAACTCAGGTTGTTAGGCTTTGCAGGCAAGTGCCTTAACCACTAAACCATCTCTCCAGCCCCCTTTTATTGCTTTTAAGCTAGTATACAAAATGATAATTTATTATGATATTTTCATGTATGTATCATTGTACTTTGCTCATATTCACTCCCACAACAACCTCCCTCCATTTCTTCCCTCTTGATGGCATCTTTCTTCCTTCAAATAGTCCCCTTTCTGCTTTCATACCATATGCATGTGTGTGTGTTTGTGTGTGTATGTACATTTAAATAGATTTCACATGAGAGGAAACATGAAATATTCGTCTGAGTCTGGTTTATTGCACTTAATATGATGATATCCAGCTCTATTCATTTTCTTACAAATGACATAATTTCATTGTTCTTTATGGTTGAATAAAGCATATTTATATATATGTGTGTGTGAGAGAGAGAGAGAGAGAGAGAGAGAGAGAGGGTTGAGACAGGGTCTTGCTCCAGCCCAGGCTGACTTGGAATTCACTCTGTAGTAGTCTCAGACCGGCCTTGAACTCACAGCAACTCTCTTCCCTCTGCCTCCTTAGTACTGGGATTAAAGGTATGTGCCATCAGGCAGGGCTTTTTTTTTTTTTTTTTTTTAAGAGTAGGAAAGATGCTTTTATTGGGGTGGACACGGAGCACATGCTAGTCCATGATAAAATGACTTAAGAGAAAAATCCAGAAAGGCCCGGCTCTGCTTTGCCCACGTGCACACTCAGAGCAAAGCCTGGGCACCAAGAGACCAGGGATTGTGGGGACCCCAGGCCCAGTGGGACTGGGCCTGTGAGGTGGGCTGGGTGGTGGGAAGGCAGAAGGCCGCTTGGTGTGCAGGAGGCAAGGTCACACGGGCTGGACACTCCAACTCTGGACCCTCGCTGCCTGTGCCCTGTGGGATAAGCTGGGCCAGGTCAGGACCACTGGGTTTTTAAAAGGCATCCACCAACATGTTACGACTGGGTATGATGCCCCTTAACCAATGCCTGAGCTGGGTTACAGCATAAATAAAAACCCAAGGAAAATAAGTAGATGGCTCCTAGGAGGTTGGTGGTGGGCAGGGGTGGGGCGGTGCTTACACACATGGGGAGCGCACTGGGGCGGGCAGGGCTCCTGGGTGCCCTCGGGCAGGTCGGGGCTGTCGGTCCTCGCCACCTTGCGTGGTGGTGCCGAGCTCTCGCCCTCCACCTCCACCTGCTCCTGGTCTCTCCTCTTGGCAGCGTTCTTTTTGTCGCATTGCCGATGGAGGTAACGCAGGAGTATGTCGGTCTTTTTTGTTACAGTGATCTGTTCTGACGGGTACTCCCGGGTACACTGAGGGGCGTCGGTTCGAAGCTTTGCACACAGAGTCCGCGTGAAACTGCCTGAAATTGCTTTTGTTGTAGACGGCCGCATCCGCCGCACAGTAACTTTTTTTTTTTTTTTTTAAAGAAAAAGACAAACCCAAAATACTACTGAAAGTATAGTCAAATGAAAACAAGATGAGGGAACACAAAGAAACAAAACAACGACGAAAAAAACCAAACCAATGAGGTCTTGGAATGGCTTCTTTCTGGGGCCTCTAAAACTGGAGTCGGCCGTGTGGATGCTGAGGTCAGTGAACTTGTAGCCTTGTCTTATGATTTTTGTTGGTGTCATACCTACCCTGGACAACTGTCACATGTCCTCCAGAGCTGTCTTCTTTCTAGTGGCTTCCCTTTCTTCTGGAAGAGGTTTCCACACTGGCTACGCTTAGCTTCGCAGTCAGAGGACTAGGAAGTTCTTGCATCCTCCTGAGACTCCCGAGTTCATAACGCTGGGGTGGCTGATAGAGCAATGTCTCCTGGGTGCATTGAGAGCCGGAGATTCTTAGGTCTGCACAGGTGAGCCTGTTTCTAGGCTTTCAAAACCCATTAAGCAGTAAATACGCTGCTGGATGAATGTAGCTGTGGATGTCAAGTATCCCATTGGCAATTCTGTTCATTGTCTACGACGGTGAACCTCCTGGCTCGCAGGAGACTTTGCTTACTGACCACCTGCTTGCCTCAGGTCAGGCTAGGCCTTTCAGACTCTAGTGTGCTGTTTTTGTTTGTTTGTTTTATTTTTTAAGGTAGGGTCTCACTCTAGCCCAGGCTGACTGGAATTCGCTATGTAGTCTCAGGGTGGCCTCTAACTCATGGCGATCCTCCTACCTCTGCCTTCCGAGTGCTGGGATTAAAGGCATGGGCCACCACGCCTGGATTATATATGTGTGTGTGTGTGTGTGTATATATATATATATATATATATATTTTTTTTTTTTTCTTATTTGGAGAGAGAGAGAAAGAAAATGAATTGAGGTTCCAGTTAAGATGGTGGCATAGGAACCATGCCAAAGCAGCCTTGGGGAGAAAAAGCAAAAAAATAAAAAATAAAAATAAACCCCAGCAAAATATACTCTTCTACTAAAAAGTGAGGTGTATAAGAAATTATCAACTATAGCAGAGAAGTAGGAGAGACCCAGAGTGTCTGAGCCCACAGAAGCGGCTCCAGCAGCGGTGGCACCAGGTCCGCGTGGCCACAGCCACCAGGCTCGGCCTGAGCCGCAGGAAAAGCCAGGTGAGGGGATTTTCCACTCACACCAGAGCTCCCCACAAACTCAAGAAACGTGAAGGGAGGATGGCAGGGAAGAACAGAGGAGCGGCTAGTGAGGAAGAGCATCACGTGGACCGGGGGAGAACTAGAGTCACCAACCACAGTCTCTCCTTCCCCATCGCCAGCGCAAGCACCAACGAGCACCAAAGACCCGGGGAAGGGAGCTCACCTTCACAGCACCTGGCACAGGTGACCAGAGCAGCGATCCAGTGACCCAGCCAGCCTACCTGAGCCCACAGTGCAGCAAAGAAGGACCCAAGCCGGAGTGCAGCATAACTGAGATCAAAACAATCCCAAAAGGTTACTGGGATTACACCAGGTCAGTACCTCCCAAATAAACCTGGTATATAGGCTTGAATGGGAAGTGCTATTTGTACCTTCCATGTCAGGATAAGTTACATGTTAAATCTGATGGATGGTCAGATTTGCCATTCTTAAATAAGCTATATTTTGGGCTTGTCATTTGTTGCTTCCTGATTTATAGTGGCTTTGTTTCCTCTTCTGTTGTTCATTAGGGAAGGAACTCACTTGGTCACAAGCTGACTTGGAACCCTCAACAGACCAGAAATCTTAGCCTCCTAGTTGTCAGGGTTAAGGATGTGGGCAGCACACACCCTAAGGGACTGTGACTTTGGTTGTCATAATACCTATTCCTGCATAAATACTCTGTGCTGTTTTTCATTGAACCTGTACATTGTTTAGTTAAATTTTAGAACCTGCCTGTATTTTGCTCCACTCAGCCTACTTGAATACTCTCATAATAGGCAAACCCAACATCTAGAGTCACCTTTGTAGATACTCTGAGAGTCTTGAGAGCCACACCTAGCACCTTAAGCTCTCCCCTGAAGATATCTAACATCAGATTGATTGATACATCTAATAATACTGCAGCTAATTAGAAAATCCAAGTATTAAATTAATCCAAGATATAAAAATATGTACATTATAACACAAGAAACACCAAAAATCAAGACAATATAAATCCAGCAAAAAGTATTAATGCATCAGAAATGACCTCCAATGAGAATGAGTTAGAGGAAATACCTGAGAAAGATTTCAAAAGGATGATTATAAATATGTTCAAAGAAATTAAAGAGGAAATCAAAGGAATCAAAGAGGAAATCAAAAGAATCAAAGAAGACACAGGAAACCAATTTAATGAAATAAAGAGGTCAATAAGACATAAATAAGGAAATAGAAATAATAAAGAAAAACCAGTCAGAATTACTAGCAATGAAGAACACAGTCAATGAAACAAAAAACTCTGTAGAAAATCTCACTAGTAGAATGGGTGAAGGAGAGGACAGAATATCTAAACTAGAAGACCAGGTGGCAGATCTAATACAATCCAACAAAGAGAAAGACAGACTAATAGGAAAGTATGAATGGGAATTTCAAGATATTTGGGACCTAACATAAGAATTCAGGGTATAGTAGAGGCAGAAGAATTTCACTCCAAAGGCATAGTAGGCATTTTCAACAAAATCATAGAAAAAAACTTCCCCAAATTGAGAAAGAGATGCCAATGCAGATACAGGAATCCTTTAGAACACCAGCCAGACAAAACCTGGAGAGAACCTCTCCTTACCATATTATAATAAAATTACCAAACCTACAAACCAAAGAAAATATATTGAAAGCAGTTAGAGAGAAAAATCAAGTCACATACAAAGACAAGTCCATCAGGATCACAGCAGATTACTAAACCCAAACTTTAAAAGCCAGAAGGGCTTGGAGTGATGTATTCCAAGTTCTGAAAGATAACAACTGTCAACCAAGGTTACTTTTTGCTGCAAAGCTATCCATTCAAATAGACAGAGAAATAAGGACATTCTACAACAAAAGCAGGTTAAAGGAGTATTTGAAGACAAAACCAGCTCTAGAAAATACTTGAAAGGATCCTCCATGCTGAAAAGAAAGAAAAGCACACATATAAGGAACCAGGAAAAAACAAACCATACTCAAATACTAGTTAATACAAGGGAGCAAAGGTAAAATCAGAAGAACTACAAGACAAAAAAAAAATGGCAAAAATAAATACACACCTTTCAATAATAACTCTTAATACCAACGGCCTCAATGCCCCAACCAACAGATATAGGTTCAACATATGCAAATTGATAAATGTAATACATTATATAAATGGACTGAAGGACAAAAATCACATGATCATTTCACTAGATGCAGAAAAAGCATTTGACAAAATCCAACATCCCTTCATGATAAAAGTCCTACAGAGATGGAATAGAAGGAACATATCTCAATATAATAAAGGCTATTTATGACAAGCCTACAGCCAACATATTACTAAATGGGGAAAAACTGGAAGCCTTTCCACTAAAATCAGGAACAAGACAAGGGTGTCCACTGTCCCCACTTTTATTTAATATAGTACTGGAAGTCTTAGCCATAGCAATAAGGCAAGAGATGTACATAAAAGGGGTACAAATTGGAAAGGAAGAGATCAAGTTAGCATTATTGCAGATGACATAATTCTATACATAAAGGACCCTAAAGACTCTACCAGCAAACTGTTAGAGCTGATAAACACCTATAGTCATGTAGCAGGATACAAAATAAATACACAGAAATCAGTAGCCTTCCTATATGCTAACAACAAACACACAGAGGATGAAATCAGACAATCACTCCCATTCACAATTGCATCAAAGAAAATAAAGTACCTTGGAATAAACCTAACCAAGGAAGTAAAGGATCTCTACAATGAAAACTTTAAAATACTCAAGCGAGAAATTGCAGAAGACACTAGGAAATGGAAAAACATCCCTTGTTTCTGGATCAGAAGAACCAATACTGTGAAAATGGCAATCTTACCAAAAGCAATCTACACATTTAATGCAATCCCCATCAAAATTCCAATGGCATTCTTCACGGAAATAGAAAAGACAATCCAAAAATTCATTTGGAGTCACAAAAAAAAAAAACCCTCAGATATCTAAAATAATACTGAGTAACAAAAATAAGGCTGGTGGTATCACCATACCTGATTTTAACCTATACTACAGAGCCATAGTAACAAAAACAGCTTCATACTAGCACAAAAGCAGACATATAGATCAATGGAACAGAATAGAGGACCCAGATGTAAGTCCAGGTAGCCAAAGCCACCTGATATTCGATAAAAATGCCAAAAATACTCATTGGAGAAAAGACAGCCTCTTCAGCAAATGGTGCTGGGAAAACTGGATATGTATCTGTAGAAGGATGAAAATAGATTCTTCTCTCTCTCCACGCACAAGAATTAAGTCCAAATGGACTAAAGACCTTAAGATCAGACCTGAAACTCTGAAATTGCTAGAGGAAAAAGTAGGGGAAACCCTTCAACATATTGGTCTTGGCAAAGACTTTCTGAATATAACCCCAATTGCTCAGGCAATAAAAGCACAGATCAACAGCTGGGACCTCATGAAATTACAAAGATTTTGTACTGCAAAGGACACTGTGAATAAAGTAAAGAGGCAACCTACAGAATGGGAAAAAATCTTGGCCAGCTATACATCTGATAGAAGATTAATATCTAGGATATACAAAGAACTCAAAAAATTAAATAATAAGAAATCAAACAACCCAATTAAAAAATGGGCTATGGCACTAAATAGAGAGTTCTCAAAAGAAGAAATGTGGATGGGATATAAGCATCTAAAAAAAAAGTTCTACATCCCTACTCATCACGGAAATGCAGAATGAAACTACTTTGAGATTCCATCTCACTCCTGTCAGATTGGCTACCATCATGAAAACAAGTGACCATAAATGCTGGCAAGGATGTGGAAAAAGAGGAACCCTTCTACACTGTTGGTGGGAATGCAATCTGGTTCAGCCATTGTGGAAATCAGTGTGGAGGTTCCTAAGACAGCTAAAAATTGATTTACCATATGACCCAGCTATAGCACTCCTAGGCATATATCCTAAGGACTCATCTCATTACCTTAGAGATACTTGCTCAAGCATGTTTATTGCCACTCAATTCACAATAGCTGGGAAATTGAACCAGCCTAGATGTCCCTCAACTGATGAGTGGATAATGAAGATATGGCACATTTATACAATGGAGTTCTACTCAGGGGTAAAGAAAAATGAAGTTATGAAATTTGCAGGAAAATGGGTGGATCTGGAAAGGATTATACTAAGTGAGGTAACCCAGGCCCAGAAAGCCAAGCGTCGCATGTTCTCTCTTAAATGTGGATCCTAGCTACAGATGATTGGACTTCTGTGTGAGTAGGAAGAAAACTCAGTAACAAAGGCCAGTGAACTAGAAAAGAAATATAAAGGGAAGAGAAAGGAAGGGAGCCGGGTACTTTATAGGATGGTATTGTATGTATGTAAGTAGAAGAACAGATTAATGGTAGTGAAAAGGCCCAAAGTGAGGTCAGGGGAAGAGATAGAGTAAAGGAAAGGTGGAGGGAGGGCTAATCAAAATCTAAGAGGATATAAATTAATAATATGGAATCCTACTTTTTTGACATGGAACACTCAGGAGCCATAGATTGTTGCTTGAAAATTTTCAGTGCCAGGGATGGATACCTTCCAGTGAGTTGCTGGCCAGGGAGGTCCCTGATGCCCCCCAAAAATTATAGGCCTATTGCTGAGGCCCTTGGTTTCCCACCAGGAATAGATGAGAAGACCCTATTGCTGAAGACTCCACATACTTGGGCTGCAAGGCCACTAAGAAATCCTGCTGGAACTGAGCTGAAAACCTCCTCCATGTAGACCAGCTGACAGAAAGCTGAAACAAGCCATTCTGCATGCAGTTCAATGGGGGAGAGAGAAATCACCAGTGGACACTGCAAGCCTTATATTTGGCCAGCCAGGCCAAGTGAGCCAATGGGTACAATAGTGGCACGTCTGTCATGGTGGAAACCAACTGCCCTCTAATTGGACTGGAGGCCCACTCCATGGGAGGGAATACATCCCTGATACTGAAAACTTAAAACAGGGGTAGTCATGAGCCCTAGGGTTATAACATCTGCTGCTGTCTGGCTAAATGAATATACTATGCTCATCAAACTGCCCAGTGAGCACTTGTCATAATGTTCATACCCTTATATTAATGCTACTCTCACTTTTGGTAGAGAATCTTCTCTTTTCAGATGGCAGTGACCTTGGGATGACTCAGAAGGTATCATGGTGTTGGAAAGAAGTGACCAGAGTGCTCAGTACTGCAATGTCTCTATCACGCCTTCCAAGGCTCAGGGTCTAATGCAGAAGAGGTGGCGGAAAGAATGTAAGAGCCAAAGGAAGGGTAGGACTCCTTACAATGTGCTCCTCTAGACACAAAATGGCCTGGATATTCATGGCCTCACAGTGCCTGACACTACACAAGCCACATAGAGGAGGAAAGATCATGACATCAAAAAAAAAGAACTGATTAATGGGAGGGATATGATGAGAATGGAGTTCAAGGGAAAGTGGGGGAGGAAGGTATTCCATGGAATTATACAGATTTAAAAAAAAAATTAAGCAGCATGTGCCATGCCTTTACTCTCGACTTGAGGCAAGTGAGGATCGCCAGTTTGAGACCTGACCATAGTGAATCAGGCAGCGTGAGCTAGAGCAGATCATTTTACTATTGAGGAGAGTTAAAGAGGCAGAGAGAGAGAGAAAGAATGGGTGTGCAGGGCCTCTAGCCACTGCAAATGAACTCCAGATACATGTGCCACCTTGTGCATCTGGCTTACATGGGTCCTGGGCAATTGAACCTGGGTCCTTTGACTTTGCTGGCAAATGCCTAATGGCTAGGCCATCTCTCCTGACCTCCCATGGTGTTTTAAATGTAGAATATCCCCCATAGCCTCATGTGCTTTGATACTTGGTCCCCAGCTGGTGGCAATTTGGGAAGGTTACAGTGTCTTTTGGAGACAGAGCCACGCTGGAAGAGGTATGTTACTGAGAGTGGGCATTGGAGCAATGTAGCCCAACTGCAAGCCCAGTACGTAGATTACCTCCTTCCTGCTGATACGGAGGTGTGACCCAGACTTCTGCATAAGCCTGCCATGCTTTCCCCACCACAGTGAAACTTCTCCCGGAAACTGTTTGCAGTAGCTGGAGGCCCTGGCGTGCCCATTCTCTCTCTCTTTCTCTCCCTCTTTCTCTGTCAAATAAATAATTTATGCAATCAGGCGCCTTTAACCACTAAGCCGTCTCTCCAGCCTGCATAGCCTTGATTATCAATTATTATTTTGGGTTTTTTTTTCAAGGTAGGATCTCACTCTAGCCTAAGCTGGCCTAGAATTCATGATGTACTCTCAGGCTGGCCTCGAACTCACAGCGGTCCTCCTACTTCTGCCTTCCCAGTGCTGGGATTAAAGGCATGCGTCACCATACCGGGCCTAGTCTTTATTATTTTTGAGTCATTATTCACAGAGCCATCACGATCTTTGCTGCAGTTGCTACTGGAAGCAGGCGTGTGTGTCCTTCAAATGCGAAACATGAAAAAACGGGCCCTGATCTAAAATCGTCACCGGCTCGGGAAGTCCAGATGGAAAAGTCCTTAGACGCGTGAGCAGCTTCCTGGATCTGTTGGTGTTGTGTTGGCGCCCCCTGGTGGTCAGTGACTTTCTCGTCATGGAAGTCAGCATAGGACACCCGTGTCTGCACAATTATCCAAGATTGCAGATCTGTGGTTGGAATGGGTTACTGGCATTGTATGGGGTTGGGGAGAAGGCAAGGGAGGGGACCACAGAGAGACAGAGACACAGAGAGACAGAGACACAGTGGAAGATAAGTCAGCAAAGCGCTTTCTTTGCACGCACAAGGACCCGAGTTCAATCTCCAGAACCCACGTAAAAAAAAGGTGGGGGGCATGGAGCCAGCTTCGTGGCGCACGCCTTTAATCCCAACACTTGGGAGGCAGAGGTAGGAGGATTGTTGTGAATTTAAGGCCACGCTGAGACTACATAGTGAATTCCAGGTCAGCCTGGACTAGAGCGAGACCCTACCTCTAAAAACCAAAAATAAATAAATAAATAAATAAATAAATAAATAAATAAAGGGGGGAGGCTGGAGAGAGGGCTCAGTGGTTAAGGCGCTTGCCTGCAAAGCCTAACCACTTAAATTTGATCCCCCAGTACCCACACAAAGCCAGATGCACAAAGTGGCACGTGTGTCTGGAGTCCCTTCACAGTGGCTAGAGGCCCTGGTGTGTCCATTTCTCTGTCTCCCTTATCTCTACCTCTCTCTGCTTGCAAATAAATAAATTAATAAAAATATTTTAAAAATAAGCTGGGTGTGGTGGCGCACGCCTTTAATCCCAGCACTTGGGAGGCAGAGGTAGGAGAACTGGTGTGAGTTTGAGGCCACCCTGAGACTACATAGTGAATTCCAGGTCAGCCTGGGCTAGAGCAAGACCCTACCTTGAAAAATAAAACAAAAAACCCAGCTGGGTGTGGCGACCCACATTTGTAATCCCAACACCGGGGAGATGGAGATGGATCACATCCTCTTGGCCTGAGGAAGGACATGAGGGCTGGACTTCTGGACTCCATCCCACGTGTGGACACACAGGACCCCACCCACACAGCAAGAGAAAAGGGAGAGGAAGGGAAGAAAGAAATTCCACAGGGTGAGAATCACTGGGCAAATGGGGAAACCAGTTAGTGTATTTTTTTTTTTTTCAAGGTAGGGTCTCATTCTAGCCCAGGCTGACCTTGAACTCACAGCAGTCCTCCAACCTCCCCAGTGCTGGGATTAAAGGCATGCACCACATGCGGCTAAAATATTTTTGGAAAAAGAAAAGAAGGTGGAATGTGATTGAAGAAGACTCCTGACATTAACCCTTGGCCTCCACTCACATGTATACACGCACACACGTGTATGCGTAACCACACACATTGTCCACACATGCAAACTTGTACACACCCATGCATACACACTATACACACATACACATACAAAAATAATGTGCAAGCCAGGCGTGGTGCTACATAGTGAATTCCAGGGCAGCCTGAGCTACAGTGAGACCCTACCTTGAAAAAAACAAAAAATAAAAATAAAAATAATGTGCATATGTTTATAGTACTGAAAGAATACTCTGCAGCGTTGCCTTAATATACTTACTGTAGATGTACTGTATCAAATGGAAATGTCTTCAGAAATACGTGGGGCCCAGCCCACCCTGAGTAGCTATTGGCAGGTAATAGTTGCTGGAGGGGGGGGGGGAGTCCTGTTCTTCAGTGGTGTATCCCTCCATTCTATGTTCCAGTACCTATCTCCCCACACACCAATACTCATGCAAGCAACCCTCAGTGACTTTTTTTCTTCTTCTTCTATTCCTTGCCCCCCACCCCAGGGTCTTGCTCTAGGTCAGGCTGACCTGGAATTCGCTATGTAGTCCTAGGTCAGACTCGAACTCATGGCAATCCTCTTACCTGTGCCTCCCAAGTGCTGGGATTCAAGGTGTGCACTACCACGCCTGGCTCTTTTCTTCTTTTTCTATTTTCCAGACAGGGTCTCCCTCTTAGCCCAGGCTGATCTGGAATTCACTACATAGTCTCAGGGTGGCCTTGAACTCATGGGATCCTCCTACCTCTGCCTCCCCAGAAATATGGAACAATTCACGGATTTGTGTGTTGTCCTTGCACAGGGGCCATGCTAATCTGCCCCATATCGTTCCAATTTTAGTATATGTGCTGCCAAAGCAAGCACTCTTCTTCTTTTTTAAAATTTTATTTGGGGCCTAGAGAGAGAGAGTTCAGTGGTTAAGGTGCTTGCCTGTGAAGCCTATGGACCCATGTTTGATTCCCCAGGACCCACATGAGCCAGATGCACATGGTGGCACATGTACCTAGAGTTCCTTTGCAGTCCCTGGAGGCCCTGGTGCACCCATTTTCTCTCTCTAATAAAAAAATAATAAATTTGAATTTTTATTTATTTGAATGGATGTGTGTATGTATGAGTGGGTGTGTCTGGTGATTTGAATGTGAATATATATTCCCAAAAGCCTCAGGTAGTTATTTTTAATTAAATTAATTAATTTATTTGTAATATTTATTTTATTTATAGCCAGGCGTGGTGGCGCACATCTTTAGTCCCAGCACATGGAGGCAGAGGTAGGAGGATCACAATGAGTTCTGAGCTACAGTGAGACCCTACCTCACAAAAAGAAAGAGAGAGAGAATGGGTACAGCAGGGCCTCCAGCTACTGCAAACAAACTCCAGATGCATGCACCCCTTGTGCAACTGGCTTACGTGGGTCCTAGAGAGTTGAACCAGTATCCTTTGGCTTTGCAGGCAAATGCCATAACCGCTAAGCCATCTCTCCAGCCCTAGTTTTTAGTTAGTTAGTTTTTTTTTTTCCCCCCTGAAGTAGAGTCTCAATTTAGCCCAGGTTTACCTGGAACTTACTTTGTAGCCCAGGCTGGCCTCAAACTCACAGTGATCCTTCTACCTCTGCCTCCCAAGTGTTGGGATTAAAGGTGTAGCCCACCACGTCTGCCTGGTATGATTCTTTCTTTCTTTCTTTCTTCTTCCTTCCTTCCTTCCTTCCTTCCTTCCTTCCTTCCTTCCTTCCTTCCTTTCTTTCTCTGATGATTTTTGTTGTTGTTTTGGTTTGTTTTTCAAGGTAGGGTTTCACTCTAGCCCAGACTGACCTGGAATTGACTATGTAGTCTCAGGGTGGCCTCGAACTCATGATGATCTTCCTACCTCTGCCTCTTGAGTGCTGGAATTAAAGGTGTGTGCCACCACACACAGCTTGTTTTTCTTTTTTGAGTTAAGGTCTCATTCTAGCTCAAGCTGACCCGAGTCACTCTGGAGTCTCAGGCTGGCCTTGAACTCACAGCAGTCCTCCTACCTCTGCCTCCCCAAGTGCTGGAATTAAAGACATGTGCCACCACACTCAGCTTGGTATGTTTTTTTTTTTTTTTTTTTTCTTGTTTTTTGGTTTTTCGAGATAGGGTCTCTAGCCCTGGTTGACCATGACCTGTAATTCATTATGTAATCTTAGAATAGCCTGGAACTCATGGTGATCCTCCTAGCCTCTGACTCCCTAGTTCTGGGATTAAAGGAGTGTGCCACCATGCCCAGCCTTTGGTATGAGAAAGAAAGAAAGAAAGATAGGTAGGTAGGTAGGTAGGTAGGTAGGTAGATAGACAGATATGCTTTTTCTAGTCCAGGCTGACCTGGAATTCACTCTGTAGTCTCAGGGTGGCCTCAAACTCACAGCGATCCTCCTACCTCTGCCTCCCGAGCTGGGATTAAAGGTGTGTGCCGCCATACCCTGCTTCTTCTTCTTCTTTTTAATATTCATTTATTTATTTGCAAGGAGAGAGAGGGAGACAGAGAGACTGTGGGGATGCCAGGGCCTCCTGCCACTGCCACTCTGTGCATGTGGCTCCACATAGGCACCAGGGAATTGAACCCAGGACAGCAGGCTGTGGCAGCAAGCGCTTTGAACCGCCGAGCTATCTCTACAGCTCTGGTTGTTTCCTGGAGTTATTTTTTGTATATAGTATCTTATTTTTGAGAGATAGATAGATAGATAGAGAGAGAGAGAGGGAGAATGGGTGCTCCAGGGCCTTCCAGCCCTGTGAACAAACTCCAGATGTGTGTGCCTTCTTGTGGCATATGTGCGACATTGCATGCTTGCATTGATGGCTTACATGGGGCCTGGAGATTTGAACATGCATTCTCAGGCTTCACAGGCAAGCGCCTTAACTACTAAGTCATCTCTCCATCCCTGAAGTAATTTTTTAGCTGAGGTGTTTTGTTTTGTTTCTTTTGGCCTCACTCTAGCCCAGACTGACCTGGAATTCACTCTGTATTCTCAGGGGTGGCCTCAAACTCATGGCAATCTTCTCCCTCTGCCTCCCAAGTGATGGGATTAAAGGCATGTGCCACCACACCCAGCTCTTTAGCTGTGTTTTCTTTATATATTCCTTTTTTTTCTTTTCTTTTCTTTTTTTTTTTTTTGAGGCAGGGTCTCACTCTAGCCCAGGTTGACCTGAAATTCATTATGTAGTCTCAGGATGTCCTTGAACTCACGGCAGTCCTCCTACCTCTGCCTCTCAGAGTGCTAGGATTAAAGGTGTGCGCCACCACGCCCAGCTCAAATTTTTTTTTTTGACAACTTCTATACTTATAGACAATAAACCATGAAATTCCTTCCCCTCCCCCACTTTCCCCTTCACAAGTCCACCCTCCATCACATCCCCTCCCTCTCCCCATTAGCTTCTCTTTAATTTTGATGTCATCATCTTTTCCTCCTGTTATGAGGGTCTTGTGAAGGTAGTGCTAGGCACTGCGAGGTCATGGATATTGAGGCCAGTTTCTGTCTGGATGGTTTCATTGTAATCAGTCCTACCCTTCCATCGGCTCTTACATTCTTCCCACCACCTCTTCTGCAATGGACCCCTCCCCTTGGAAGGTGTGATAGAGATCTTTCAGTGCCGAACATTCCTCCATCACATCTTCTCAGCATTATGGTACCTTTTGAGTCATCTCAGTGGTCACTGCCATCTGAAAAGAGAAGCTTCTCTAACCAAAAGTGAGAGTAGGATTAATATATGGGTATGAACGTAAAGTGCTTACAGAGCAGTTTGGTGAGCATAACATATGCATTTATCCAGACAAGAGCAGGCATTATACTCCTAATGCTCATGACCTCCCCACCATAGACTTTTGATTAGGTTTTCAGTACCAGACATGTATTTCCTCACACAGAGCGGGTCTCCATTCCAATTAGAGAGCAGTTGGTTTCCCTCATAACAGACATGCCACTATTGCACCCATTGGCTTATTTGGCCTATCTGGCCAAACTTGAGGCTTGCAGTGTCCACTGTTTTCACCACTGATGGCTTCTGTCTCCTATAAAGCTGCATGCAGTGCAGCTTTTTCCAGCTTTCTGTCAGCTGGTCTACACGGAGGAGGTTTTCAGCTCAGCCCCAGTTTGAGTTCTTAGTGACCTTGCTGCCTAAGCATGTGGAGTTTTTAGCAATAAAAAATATTTATTTGCAAGCAGAGAGGAGAAAGAAAATGGGTGCACCAGGGCCTCCAGCCTCTGCAGATGGACTCCAGAAGTATATGTCACTGCATCTGACTTCATGTTGGTACTGGGGACTTGAACCCCGGTCATTAGGCTTTGCAGACAAGCACCTTAACAGCTAAGCCATCTCTCCAGTCCCCTCCCCACTTTTTTTTTTTTAAGAAGAATCTCAGTCTATCCCAGGCTGACCTAGAACTCACTATGTAGCTTGTGTGCTGGTCTCAAACTCATGGTGATCCTCCTACCTCAGCCTCCTGAGTCCTAGAAGTTAAGGTGTGAGACACCACACCAGGCTTTTAGGGTTGTGCTTTAAATTTTTTTTTTTTTGTTATTTTATTTATTTGAGAGCGACAGAGAGAGAAAGAGGCAGAGATAGAGAGAGAGAATGGGCGCGCCCAGGGCCTCCAGCCACTGCAAACGAACTCCAGACGCTTGCGCCCCCTTGTGCATCTGGCTAACGTGGGTCCTGGGGAATCGAGCCTCGAACTGGGGTCCTTAGACTTCACAGGCAAGCGCTAAACCGCTAAGCCATCTCTCAGCCCAAGGGTTGTGCTTTCAAATGATACATTGTGGGCGTGGCAGGACATACAGAGTGCTGACTTTGCTTAGATCAGTGTTTTCATGCCTGCAATTCTGTCATTGCAATAGTACTATATGATCATATGACATATAATCTCTTGGGACTGTCTTGCTTTACTTAGCATAATTGCAAGTTGGAGCAACATTCAGTTTTCAACTTTTGAGGCATGCCCTGTGACATGGGCATCGCTCAGCTAGTGTAGTCACTCACCCGTTGAAGAATAGCCCGGCTGTTTCCAGGATTTTTGGTTATAGTGAGTAGAGCTGCTGTGAACATTCATGCACAGGTTTCCTGTGGACATAGAGGTCAGTCCTCTTGGCCAAGTGCCCAAGAGGACAGTTACTGAGTCATATAGCCATTGTTTGTTTATTTTGGTAGGAAACTGCCAGACTGCCTTGCAGAATGGCTGCACTATTTTACATTCCACAACTTGTGAGAGACCCAACTCTGCATTCTCACAACTTTTCAAAAATTTTTAAAAAATATTTTATTTTTATATATGTATTTGATAGAGAAAGAAGCAGAGCGAGAGAGAAAGAGAGAGAGAGAATAGGCATCCTAGGGCCTCCAGACACTTTAAATGAACTCCAGATTCATGAGCCATGTTGTGCATCTGGCTTATGTGGGCCCTGGAGAATCGAACCTGGGTCCTTTGGCTTTGCAGGTAAGTGCCTTAACCATTAAGCCATCTCTCCAGCCCTTGATTTTTATTTATTTGCAAGGAGAGAGAGGAAATGGGCATGCCACTGCAAATGAACTCCTGATGAGTGAGCCACCTTGTGCATCTAGCTTTATGTGGGTCCTGGGGAATTGAACCTGGGTCCTTTGGCTTTGCAGACAAGGGCCTTAATGATTAAGCCATCTCTCCAGCTTCCCCCCCAGCCCCCAGGTAGTGTCTTGCTCTTGCCCAGGTGAGCTGGAATTCTCTCTGTAGCTGGCCTCAAATTCACCACAATTCTCCTACTGACACCTCTCAAGTGCTGGCACAAAACGTGTATGCCACCACACCTGGCTACACTTTCAGTTTCTCCATGCAGCCTGGGGATCCAAACTCAGGTGCTCAGAGTCCTGCAGTGAAAGCTTTATCCACTGGAGCATTTCCCAAACAGCCCTTTGTTCCTGCTTTTTTCCTTTCTTTTCTTTTCCTTTTTTGAGACAGGGTCTTATGTATCTCAGGCCTTGCACTTGCTATGTAGCTATAGCAGTTACCGCTCCCGCCTTTTTTTGTTGTTCTTGTTTTAATATCTTAGTTTTATTTATTTATTTGACAGAGAAAGAGGGGGAGAGAGAATGGGCGCGCCAGGGCTTCCAGCCACTGCAAATGAACTCTAGACACGTGCGCCCCCTTGTGCATCTGGCTAACGTGGGTCCTGGGGAATCGAACCTGGGTCCTTTGGCTCTGCAGGCCAATGCCTTAACTGCTAAGCCATCCCTCCAGCCCTTGTTTTTTGTTTTCAAGGTAGGGTCTTACTGTAGCCCAAGCTGACCTGGAACTCATTCTGTAGTCCCGGGCTGGTCTTGCACTCAGTGATCCTCCTAACTTTGCCTCCCAAGTTCTAGAATTAAAGGTGTGTACCACCATACCCTTTTGTTTGTTTTTTTCTCTTTCTTTCCTTTAAAAAATTTTTTTAAATTTTTTTGAGGTATAGTCTCACTATCTAGCTCAGGCTGACCTGGAATTCACTACATAGTCTTGGGGTGGCCTCAAACTCATTGTGATCCTCCTACCTCTGCCTCCCGATTGCTAGGAAGGATTAAATGCATGTGCCACCATGCCTAGCTCTATTTCTTTTCTTAAAGTTTAAAAAACTTATATCTGTGATTCATTTGGAGTTAGGGTTTGTGCAAGTGTCAGATTTAGGTTGCTGCCTGTAGTTTTTTAAAAAATATTTTTATTTATTTATTTGAGAGAGAGATACAGAAATAGGCAGGGAGAGAGAGAGAGAGAGAGAGAGAGAATGGGCATGCCAGCCCTGTAAACAAACTCCAGATGCATGTGCCCCCTTGTGCATCTGACTTACGTGGGTTATGGGGAAGCAAACCAAGGTCCTTTGGCTTTGCAGGCAAGTGCCTTAACCACTAAGTCATCTCTCCAGCTCACTGCCTGTAATTTTATTTATGCATATCTCTTTGCTCTAACACCAGTTGTTGAAGATGCCATCATTCATCCTTGGAACGGGTTTTGAATTAAAAAGAAAAAAGTCACTTCTCAGTGGATAAAGTCCTTGCTGCACAAGAGTGAGTGCCTGAGTTGGGATCCCCAGAGCCCATGAGAAAGCCAGGCACTGTGGCAGGCATCTGTAATGCCAGGAGCCTATGGTGAAAGGGAGGTGGAGACAGAATTTACTGGAAGCTCACAGACAAGCAGACCTGGCAGATGCCAGCGACCAGCCAGAAGGACAAGTGACTCCATGTCTGACAAGCTGAAAGGTGAGGATTGACATCTGAAAGTTGTTCGTGTGCCCACGCTCACACATGCACACATGCACACACACACACACACACACACCATCTCTAAAATATAACAGTTGAACTTCTAAGTTTTCTGTTTTATTGACCTCTGTTTATTCTGCCAACTCTTTTTAATATTTTTTTTTTTTGACAGAGAGATGGAGAGAGAGAATGGGCATGACAGGGCCTCTAGCACTGCAAATGAACTCCTGATGCATGTACCACTTTGTGCTTCTTCTATTTGACTCAGTGGCACCTGCCAGAAAGTCTCACATATTGCATTTGTATTGATTCTATACTCTGCCAGTCAGCCAGGCACTGGGAGAAGACCCTAGGATCACACACACACGTCTCTATGGAGTGTGGAATATTCACTTTTCACACATTAACTGAACTCTCCTTACACTTGCATTGCAAATTCCATTGGAACTTGTCTTAGGTGGACAGCTTCATGGAGACTGACGGCACATGTACAAGTCACCAACCCTACTCTCAGGCCTTCCTGAGGTCTCACACTGACTAAGGCACAGCCAAAATGACCGTCTTTCAGGCCAGAACCAAAAACACCCCGAGACACGTATGCTTGCACCCCTTCCCATCTACCCCCACCCAACTCGCAGAGCCAACTGGGAGTGCCAGACAGTGACTATACATAGTCCAGTATAGTGAATAGCAGTGTTTTCCTACCTCAGCAGGGCAGAATCTGGCCCGAATGCGTGTTCCCTGGCTTTGGTTTACAAGTTGATTTCAGCCCAGGGCAGTCTGTCAGACTGGTGGGCAACAAACATTCCTCTAGCCAGCTTGCCTTGAAGAAAATCGTGCAGAGCACACGGGATAGTACGATTAAATGGCTTTAAACTCGAGTACTTGATAGTTACAGTGCGTTTAGAAACACTAAAGCAAAACTATACAAGTAACAAAACGTGTCCCGGTGTGGCAAATCAAAACTTGGTTTGCCAGATTTCCAGCTGAATAGCTAAGGTAATCGCAGCCACTGGTGAGGCTCTGCTGCCCCCATGTGGCCGAATCACTTCACTGACAGACCTGCTGGCCTCTTGTGACACAGCATCTCTTCCACTGATTTTGCTGTTTGTTCTCATTTTGGTGTGTGTATTTGATGTGTGTGCGTGTGGGTGCATACGTACTATGACACGTGTGTGTGGAAGTCAGAGGACAACTTTGGGGTGTCAGTCCTCCCTTCAACATGGTTTTGAGGCAGGTCTCTGGTTGGCCACCACCATTCACCCAGCAAGGTGGCTCAGAGGCCTTTGGGAAATCTTCCTGTCTCCACTTCCTGTCTCACTGTAGGCATGCTAGGATTACAGCTTTTGGTGTTTTTAATTTTTTTGGTTGCTTTTTTTTTTTTTTTCAAGGTAGGATCTTGCTCTAGTCCAGGCTGACCTGGAATTCACTATGTAGTCTCAGGCTGATCTTGAACTCATGGTGATCCTCTTACTGATGCCTCCCAAGTGCTGGGATTAAAGATATGTGCCACCATGCCTAGCTATTTTTTTTTTTTGAGGTAGAATCTCACTTTAGCTCAGGCTGACCTGGAATCATTATGTAGTCTCAGGCTGGCCTCGAACTCACAGCTACCCTCCTACCTCTGCCTACCGAGTGCTGGGAATAAAGGTGTGCACCACCATGCCCAGCTATTCTGGCATTTTTACATGGCCTCTGGGGATCTGAACTCATGCTTGTGTGGAAGTGCTTTATCCACTATCTACCTCAGCAGCCTATCATTTATTTTAATTTTTTTTTTTTTGAGGTAGGGTTTTACACTAGCCCAGGCTGACCTGGCACTCACTATGGAGTCTCAGCGTGGCCTCAAACTCACAGTGATCCTCCCACCTCTGCCTCCCAAGTGCTGGGACTAAAGGTGTGCACCACCACGCCCAGCTCCATGGTTTAGTTTTTGAGACAGGGTCTGTTTAGCACAAGCTGGCCTCAAACTCGCAGCAATCTTCCTGCCTCAGCTCTCCCAGTGCTAGGATTACATGCATGAGTCACCACGTGTGACTTGGAAAGCACTTTTTTTCCCCCAAAGTAGGGTCTTAATCTAGCCCAGGTTGACCTGGAATTCACGATGTAGTCTCAGAGTGGCCTCAAACTCATGGCGATCTTCCTACCTCTGCCTCCTGAGTTCTAGAATTAAAGGTGTGCACCATCACGCCTGGTGAGAGCACTTTTTTTTTTTTTTTTTGAAAATGGATGTGTAGAGATGGGTGGATTGTGTGTTCATTTTATAAAGATTATTGCAACTATTTTTTCCAAGCAAAAGCACTGGTAGAAGTGACACAAGGCCTGAAGTAGGAAGTGCACAAGCATGTGCACACAGACCACACACGTCAAAAGAAAGGATAACCCCAGCTTTATGCCTAACAAAGCAGGCATCTCCCCTGTAAACTCAGTCAATCCCGGGCTGAGTCTATTCATAATGCCAGAATCTCCTAAGTGAATGGATAGCTGGAAAGCCCCAGGTAGAATTCAGTAATACTGTCGCAAGTACAGTGACTCTTAACTCCTGGCCTTCCCCAAAGTGCCCTGCAGTCCTCCACAGATAAGAGAAACTCCATTCCCCACTTCAGGTTCACTGGCCCACCACTTAGACCTGCTCGTAGAGGTCAAGAGCAGCACAGTAGTTCACTCTAACCATAGAAGGAGGCTAACAGGCATAAGATACTCAAAGGAACTGGGTGCACCTTGTGGTAAATGCAGTGGAATCCTCCACCCTACCCATGGTTGTTTCCCCAGTATTTTTAATTTTATTTTTATTTGAGAGTCTTGTGTAGGTAGTGTCAGGCACCACTAGGGCTTGGATATCCAGGCCATTTTGTGTCTGGAAAATTGCACTGTAAACAGTCCTATCCTTCCTTTGGCTCTTACATTCTTTCTGTTCTGCAATGGACCCTGAGTCTTGGAAGGTGTGACTAGAGATGTTTCAGTGCAGAATACTCCTCTGTCACTTCTTCTCAGCACTATGGTGCCTTTTGGGTCATCCCAATGGTCTCCACTATCTGAAAAGAGAAGCTTCTCTAACCAAACAAGAGAATAGCATTAATATATGGGGATGAATATTAAGAAAAGTGTCTACAGGGCAGTTTGGTGAGCATAATATATGCATTTAGCCAGACACCAGCAGTAGTTACTCCCCTACAGCTCATGATCTCCCCCTCCATAGGCTTTTGACTAAGTTTTTAGTACCAGGCATGTATTCCCTCCTGCAGAGCAGGGCCTCCAGTCCAGTTCTCCCATAACAGACATGCCACTACTGCACTACTTGGCACATTTGGCCTGACTGGCCAATCTTAAGGCTTGCAATGTCCACTGCTATTTGTCACCATTGATGATTTCTCTCTCCCATGGAGCTACATTCAGTGCAGCTTGTTCCAACTTTCTGTCAGCTGGTCCATAGGGAGGAGGTTTTTAGCTCAGCTCCAGCTTTGGATCTCAGTGATCTTGCAGCACAAGCATGTGAAATCTTCAGCAATAGGGTGTTAGCATCTAGTTCTGGTGGGAAACTAAGAGCCTTGGAAATGGCCTATAATGTTTTTGGAGTACCAGGGACCTCCTTGGCCAACAACTCACTGGAAGGTATCCCATCCCTGGCACTGAAATTTTTCTAGCAACAATCTATGGTTCTGTGTATGCCATTATCCAAAGAGGTAGGTTTTCATATGGTTTATTCATAACATCTTAACATTTGATTAACCCTCTTCCCACCCTTCTTTTGCTTAATCCCTTCCCCTGATCTCACTTAGGCCATTGCATCCCCAGTGATCTACTTACATGTATCACATACCCTCTCCTCAAGTCCTCCCCTCTCCTCCCTCCCTTATATCCCTTTTCTAGCTTCTGCTACTTATTTTTACTCCAACTTACATACAAATCTAAACATTTGTAGCTAGGATCCACATATGAGAAAGAACATGCAGTGTTTGGCTTTCTGGGTCTGCGCTACCTCATTTAGTATAATCCTTTCTAGATCCCTCCATTTCCTTGAAAATTTTGTAATTTCATTTTTCTTTACTGCTGAATAGAACTCTATTGTATAAATGTACATCTTCATCATCCATTCATCTATTGGAGGATATCTAGGCTGGTTCCATTTCCTAGCTATTGTGAATAGCGTGGCAATACACATGGATGTGCAAGTATCTCTAAGGTAATGAGACAAGTCCTTAGGATATATGCCTAGGAGTGCTATAGTTGGGTCATATGATAAATCTTTTAGCTATTTTAGGAATCTCCACACTCATTTTCACAATGGCTGTAGCAGTTTACATTCCCACCAACAGTGCAGAAGGGTTCCTCTTTTGCCACATCCTCGCCAGCATTTACTATCATTTGTTTTCCTGATGATAGCCATTCTGAAGGAGATGGAATCCCAAAGTAGTTTTAGCTGGGTATGGTGGTGTACGCCTTTAATTCCAGCACTCGGGAAACAGAGGTAGGTAGATTGCTGTGAGTTCAAGGCCACCCTGAGTCTACATAGTGAATTCCAAGTCAGCCTAATTTCCCTGATGGCTAAGAATGTAGACATGTTTTTAGATGTTTATAGGCTGTCTGCATTTCTTGAGAACTCTCTATTTAGTTCCTGTGGTAGTTTAAATAGATGGCCTCCAATATAGTCAGTGTTTTATTAGTTTGTAGTTTGGATTTTCAGCCACCTAGCTGGAGAGGTCACTGGGTGGATCTTAGGGTCCAGCCCTAAGGTGTGGTGGTGGATTCGACATTCCAAGCTAAAGATATGCAAAGTGCCCGAGTTCCCCCTGGAGTTCCTAAAGTGTGCTGTGTGGTGTGGCTTTTTCTCTTGGCTTGGTCCTTTAAGAGGAGGACACCTTCTACCATTATGAACTTCCCATGGATGTGTAAGCTTCAATAAGTATTCCTTCCCCCATAACTGTTCCTGGTCTAGAAGTTCATCTCAGCAAACTGAAGCTGTCTACTAGAGAAATTGGTACCAGAAGTGGGGTGAGATGAATCTGATCATATGGATTTTAGTCTTTTGGAACTTTCATTTTGGAGGAATGTACAGACTTGGTACATACAACTAAAGATGCCTTCTAGAGTGGTAAGCCAAGTGTTATGGACTAGTTTGATGAGAGTTTGACAATGATAAGTACAGTGAGAATTGTATTTGGAGGTTCAGCTTATAAACTTAGAGGCTTGGTGCAGTGGTTTGATTCAGGTGTCCCCCCATAAACTTAGGTGTTCTGAATGCTAGGTTCCCAGCTGATGGAGATTTGGGAATTAATGCCTCCTGGAGGAAGTGTATTGTTGGGAGTAGGCTCATGGGTGTTATAGCCAGCTCCCCCTTTGCTAGTGTTTGGCACATTCTCCTGTTCCTGTTGTCCACCCTCTGCTCATGCCATTGTTTTCCCTGTCATCATGGAGCTTCCCTCTCAAGCCTGTAAGCCAAAATAAACTTTTTGTCCCCACAAGCTGCTCTTGGTTGAGTGGTTTCTACCAGCAATGTGAACCTGACTGCAACACTTGGCTTATGAGCTTTCTGAGAAGAAAAGACTATAGAAGACCTTGTTGGAAGTGGGCTACTGACGTAAGGTTAGGGTTATCTGTGTTCTGCTGCCCAGGCCCAAAAATGTTTGAATGAACTTAAATTTGTAATGGATTGATGTAGTTGGCTAAAGATATTGGACTGAGAGATTTTAAGTTGGAAAACCTCAAACAAGTTAAAATTACAGCCACTGAGACTGGTTTTAGGTTACTAAAGCTTCTATTGTCAAACACAATAGAAAGGCAATCTTAAGGAAGATGGCTCAACTGCTTTATATTAAAACAATGGAGATGCCTGAAGAAAGACTGGTAAAAATAAAAACTCTTTGAAAGAGTTGACTGGAGAAGGAACCTGCTTTTCAAGGTCATGAATTATTTCATGCTTGAATTAAAAATATGGCTGTCTTGCACACCTGATATTGATTTTGGAAGCATAAAAAACATGTGGAAGCCAGGCACGGTGGTGCATGCCTTTCATCCCAGCACTCAGGAGGCAGAGGTAGGAGGATCACCGTGAGCTCAAGGCCACCCTGAGACTACATAGTGAATTCCATGTCAGCCTGAGCTAGAGTGAGACCCTACCTCGAAAAACCAAAAAAAATAAAAAAATAAAAATAAAATAAAAAAATGTGTGGAGTGGGGCTGGAGAGATGGTTTAGTGGTTAAGGCACATGTCTGTGAAACCTAAGGATCCAGGTTCAATTCTTCAGGTCCCACGTAAGCCAGATGCACATGGTGGCACATGCATCTGGAGTTGACTTTTAGTGGCTAGAAGCCCTGGTGTGCCTGTTCTCTTTTTCTCTCCCTCTCTCTCTCTGATACATAAATAAAATAAAACAAAATCTTTTTTTTTAATGTGTGGAGTGGTCATTAAATACACAAGGTTACAGGAGCTGCTGCTGAGATGCAACATGAGGCAGGGTGTAATGACCCTCATCAGCTGGCAAAGCCATTGGAAGATTCACAGTGGTTTACACAGAGACCTAAAAATGTTTTGGATATACCAGAACTGTGTAAGGCCACCACAGGAGGCTGTTAGCTAGAAATGAAAGTTTTCCCTGGCTACTCAGCCCAACTGGTGGGGCAGAACTGAAAAATCTGGAGACAGTTACTGGTTATGATTAAACTTAAACTACAGAAGTTTGATGTTTGCTTGATGGTGATTGAGCTTACATTGTTCTAGTCTCTCCTTGCTATGCCTTATACCAGTTAAAAATGTTTACTATATGGCCTGTATATGTTGAAAATATTTGATTTTACAGGACTCATAGCTAGGAAAAAAATCTTAAATTTCAAAGGAGACTTGGAACTTTGGAACTATCTTAATTTGGTCAAGACTGTAGGGACCTTTGAAACTAGACTAAATACAACTTAAAATGTATAATGGTTTTAAATCTTTTGGGGGCCAGGGGGCAGAATGTGGTAGTTTAAATAGATGCATCCTAATATAATCAGTGTTTTATTAGTTTGTAGTTTGGATTTCCAGCCACCTGGCTGGAGGGGTCACTGGGTGGATCTTAAAGAGTCCAGCCCTAAGGTGTGGTAGTGGATTTGACATTCCAATCTAAAGATATGCAAAGTGCCCAAATTCCCTCTGGAGTTCCTAAAGTGTGCTGTGTGGTGTGGCTTTTTTTCTCTGCCTGATCCTTTAAGAGGGGCCAACTTCTTCTACATTATGGAACTTCCCCTGGATCTGTAAGCTTCAATACACATCCCTTCCTCCCTAACTGGCCTGCTCTGGAATTTCATCTCAGCGAACTGAAACTGTCTACTATAGTTCCGTAGTCCTTTTTTTTAAGGTGAGGTCTCACTCTAGCCTAGGCTGACTTGGAATTCACTCTGTAGTCTCAGAGTGGCCTCGAACTCACGGTGATCCTCCTACCTTTGCCTCCTGAGTGCTGGGATTAAAGGCATGTGCCACCACACTCAGCTCCATAGTTCATCTTTTAATTGGGTTTTTAAAAATTTTTTTATTTATTTGGGAGTGAGAAAGAGACAGAGAATGGGTGTGCCAGGGCCTTCAGCTGTTGTGAATGAACTCCAGATTCATGAGCCACCTTCTGCATCTGGCTTACGTGGGTCCTTGGCAATGAAACCTGAGTCATTTGCAGGCAAATCCCTTAACTGCTAAGCTATCTCTCTAGCCCTCTTTTGTTTTTTGAGTTCGTTATATATTCTGGATATTAATTCTCTGTCAGAAGTATAGCTGGCAAAAATTTCCCCCCATTCTGTAGGTTTCCTCTTTGCTCTATTCCTAATGGCAGTTTTGTGTTGATTTTTTGAGACAGGGTCTCAAATAGCTGAGGCTGCCCTTGAACTCATTATATAGCTGAGGATGACTTTGAATTTATTCTCCTGCCTCTACCTCCTGTGTTTGGATTACATATGTGTACTACTGTGCTCAGTTTATGTGGTGCTGGGGTCTGAGCTCTACCAACTGTGCTTCACTCTTCACAATTGGCTATTCCCCAATTCTTGACTGCATATTGGGAAGAAATAGAACTTTACATTGCTTTCCAGACCTTCAGAACAAGGCAGACTGTGGCAGGAAAAACTAAGTGGAAGGTTAAGTCTATCCTCTCCTCTCCAACCATTACAGTAAAGAGAAGCTGTATCAGTCCTTGGAGTCACCATCAGAGGGTTGAAGATGTGTTTCACCAGCCAGCTTGGTCGGCTTGTGATGAATGACTAGTGACTGCCTCTATCAAGTGTTGTAGCCCACTGTGTGTGCTCTCCTGGGGGAGGGAGGGGGTTTTTCTGAGGAGCCAAAAGATGCTGTCTGTAGTTGTTGCTCAGGCAGCTCTCTCCCTGCATCTAAGAACAAGCATTCATTATCTCGATTTCTGTGCCCAGGAATCTAGATGTGGCTTAGGTGGTACCTCTGGATCTTGGTCTCTGTGGTGTCTGCAATCAAGATGATAGCAGGTCATGGTCATGTCCAGGCTTACACATGAATGATCTATTCCAAGTTCACCCAAATTCTGATCTTCACTAGTTGTTGGCAGGAGACTTCAGTTTCGTAACATGTGGGCCTTTCCACAGGTCAGCTCACAACATGGCAGTGACAGGGTTGAAGGCATAATCTCCAGAGGGACAGGCCATCTCGTCATATTGTATTTGCTACAGTCAACTTACTGATTAGCCCGCACTCATGCCACTACTTACTGAGCATGTGCCACATGCCAGGATCATGCATACACCTGCCTTCCTTCTAGTCTAAGCCCAGGCCTGCCTGAGGGCAGAGGCTGTCAGCATTTCTGAGTTCCCCAGGCAAGCAGTACGCTTGAGTTAGCTAGGCTGCACAACTATGTGGTCTTGTGCTGGATGAACAGATTGCAAAATTTGCAGTTTCCCCTGAACACCACTGTGGAAAGAGGCAACCATCTTCTGCAACCTCAAAACTTTCTAGAAGGTTCTATGCACACACTGTGACTCCCCTCCTGTGATGGTTTGAATCAGATGTCCTCCATAAAATCATGTTTTCCATGCTTGGTCCCCAGCTGGTGGTAATTTGGGAGGTAGAGCCTTGCTGTAGGAGGTGTGTTGTTGGAAGCAGCTTTGGGGTGTTATAGCCAGCTCCTCTTTGCCAGAGTTGGGCTCACTTTCCTGCTGTTTTCCACCTGCTGTGGCAGAGGTGATGTCCAGGCTCTGCTCATACCATGCTTCCCCCCTGCCATCATGGAGCTTCCCCTCAAGACTATAAGCCAAAATAATAAACAACTTTCCTCCCATGAGCTGCTTTTGGTCAGGTACTTTGTCCCAGCAATGGGAAGGTAAGTGCAACATCTCCCCTTACTCTGGACTGGGAAAATGGACCTCACTGCATGCAGACCCAACCACCAACTTATGCTTTATACTTTCCTATCTTCTAGCTTCCTTAGCATTTGATGCTCAAAAGTTGCCATTTTCACTAAACACAATCAAAACTGTTCACCAAAGCTTCAGCTTTTACACTGTATCTCAACTCTACAATTAAAAAAAAATATTCAGCACCTCACTTGACTCCTAAGTTTGTGATCCTAGTCCTCCTTCCCCGAGACAAGTGCTATTACTGATGGTCAATGCAGGGGCAAAAAAAAAAAAAAAAAAAAAGTTAATGGAACAAGGACTCAGGGAAGTTTAGCATCAGTTACTCTCTTAAAATATGACCCATGATGGGATGGGGAGATGGCTCAGTACGCAAAATTGTTTGCGAGTTGGAGAAGTGGCTTAACAGTTAAGGTGCTTTCTTGCAAAGCCAAAGGACCCAGGTTTGATTCCCCAGGACCCTGTAAGCCAGATGCACAAGGTGGTACATGCGTCTGGAGTTCCTTTGCAGTGGCTGGAGGCCCTGGAACGACCATTCTTTCTTTCTTTCTCTCTCTCTCTTTTATCCCTCTCCGCATCTGCCTCTTTCTCTCCAATAAATAAAATTTTTTTTAAAGTGCTTGCTATTCAAGCAAGATGAGCTGGATTCAGATTCCTAGAACTTGTTGCAAAGCTGGATACAGAGGACAGTGTATGTAATTCCAGCCCTCCTATGACAGAAGGGAGGTGGAGATAGGGGAATCCCCAGAAGCTCATGGGCCAGCAAGCCTGGCATATGCTGCTGTGACCAAGAGACCCTGCCTAACACAAGGTGGGAGGACCAACACCTATGTTGTCCTCTGACCTCTGCATGTGTGCTATAGAACATGCACCACCCCCATATCATATAAAACATGACCTGCTGCAACAGGAGCATTTCCCCGAGTTAGGAGTATCTTCCACTTCAACAGCTGCTGGGAATTCTAACTGATGAAGATAATCACCCAACTTTAGTCTGTTCAGTAGTACCAAAGACCAGGTGGTTTAAACAACAAACATTTCTTTCTCACACTTGGAGGCATCGGGAGATTTGGTGTCCTGTGGGAGTCTGCCGCTTGGTCACAATGGCTGGTGTCCCCGTGTCCTCACATGAATCTCTGAAGTGTCTGTTTTAAGGGTACTTTTTAAGGGTACTAATCCCAGCTTGAGGGCTCCATGTCACCTCTTCACCTCTCAAAAACTCCATCTCTTTCTCTTCTCATTGCTGGAAGGGTTGGGATTCTAACATATTAATGGTGAACATTCAGTCCCTAACTTTACTATTCTTAGTGTATCGGATTGTGTTTGTATTACAGATTATGGTTATTTTAGGACATAAAATTCTCCTAAGTTTACATTATATAATTTATATGCCATAGTGTTTATACTGATGGTCTCATTGCATATTCCAAATCATTCTAACTGTCTGAATCTCATATGCTGCCATATTTGGACTGATCACTGCTGGGGTGCCATGTAGACACTCATGAGGCACTGGGGTGACTGGGCTCCAAAAGTAAAGGCAGGAATGTCTTTGACCCTGCCTTATAGTCTCTACTTTGCTAGAGCTAAAAGAAGGATCTGACTTCATATTTTCTGCCTAACAGTTTCCTAGACCTGACTTTCCATAAACAACCTGAGCAACTGACCTTGAAAAAATACTATGCGTCACCTCTTACTCATCCCTGGACTCGGTGAGGTTGGGCTTCTGCCCAAACCACTCCACTGACCCTGCTCCTGTGAGGATCCCATGGCTCACTCAAAGTCCTCTTGGCTGTCTCCTCAGAAGAACTTGACAGTTGCACTCCTCCTCCATGAAGCTTCTATGCTCTTCCGGTTTTCCTCTCCCTACGCCCTGGCTCTTTAGCAGTTCCATCCTGGTCTCTCAAGACTGCCATACTCCCCAGGGATCTGTCTTAGACTTGCTGGTCTTCTCGTTCTGAAGATAGCTCGGGCAATCTTTCAGACACTGATGCCTCCCAGACTTCCACCTCTATCTCAGCTCTCTCCCCACCTCCATCCACCTCCTCACTGGCAAGGTAAGGGAACCTCAGCCTATCTTGGCATAACTCCAGTAAGTGCCTGTATTCCTCATTTCAGTAAATGGCACCCCACACATATCCAGATAATCAAGCCAGAAATTTGGTTGCCATCTCCTCACCCATTCCCCACATTTAAACAATCCCCTAATCTTACTTTTGTTTTAGGACAGGGTCTGGAAGACCCAGGTGATCTCCAACTCCTGATCCTCCTGCCTCCACAAAGAGCTGCGATTACATGCATGTGCCACCATATGCAGAATAATCTTGTTGATTTTTGCTCTAAACATCTCTTATATCTGTCCACATGTCCCATATCCTCTGCAACGAGGAGTCCAGGCCCCTACCCAGTATACCTGGCGCCTCCTAACTCTGCTCCCTGTCCTTAGTCTCACTTCTACCAACCTATTCTGGTCTCTGCAGGGAGACTGTTGCAGTCAGCTTCATACTGTTGGCAGAAAACACCCAGTCAAGAGCAGCTTGTGGGCGGAAAGGGTCTATTTTGGCTTACAGACTCAAGGGGAAGCTCCATGATGGTAGGAGAAAAACGACAACATGAGCAGAGGGTGGACGTCACCTCCTGGCCAACAACAGGTGGACAAGAGCAGCAGGAGAATGTGCCAAACACTGGCAAGGGGAAGCTGGCTATAACACCCCATAAGCCTGCCCCCCAATAATACACTACCTCCAGCATGGCTCCAATTCCCAAGTTGCCATCAGTTGGAGTTCTAGCGTTCAGAACACATACATTTATGGGGGAACGGCTGAATCAAACCACCACAGAATATAAGCTTCCCGCGATGCTAATCACAAAGGTCCCCAGCAGAGAATCTGCAGTACCTCACCACTGCTGCAGACTAACATCTAAACCCTTGCCTTCTGAGGCAGAGCTGTGAGTATATGTGAAATTTTCAAAATAATTATGCAGGAGCTGGAGGTGGAAAGGATGGCTTAGTAGAGTAAAGTGCTTGCCACCCACCCAAGCATGAATACCTGAGTTCCTATCCCCAACACCCACATAAAGCCAGAGGCTGTTAGCATTAGTATCTGTAATCTCAGCATGCCTACAGTGAGAAGAAGGCAGTCAGGAGAATCAGGGAAGCTCACAGGCCAGCTAGCCTGCTGAAGGCAGCCATGAACAGACCACTCCATACGAAGTGGAAGGCGTGGACATACCTGTGGTTGTCCTCTTGACCTCCACAAGTTTGCAATACCTTATAGAAAAAAAAAAAAAAACCACAAATTTTTGGTGGATAATTCTACAAACTTTAACACATGGATTCTTGTGGCCACCACACTATCATAGCCCAAGGCTCCTTTGTGCTATTTACTTATAATCACACACACTTCCATCTCTCACCTTGCTTTTTAAAAATGTCAACAAGTGACGCATGGTGGCACATGCCTTTAATCCCAACACTAGGGATGGCAGAGGTAGGACAATCGCTGAAGTGCGAGGTCAGCCTGGGATTAAACATTGAATTCCAGGTCAGCCTGGACTAACTAGAGTGAGACCCTACTTAAAAATAAAATCAAGATCGGGCATGGAGGTGCACGCCTTTTATCCCAGCACCTGGGGAGGCAGACTTGGTTCGACCCTGCCTTGAGACTACATAGTGAATTCCAGGTCAGCCTGGGCTAGAGTGAGACCCTACCTCAAAAAAAAAAAAAAAAAAAATCCACAAATTGGAGTGTGATCTTTGAACACTTAAACGAACAATATACAATTCAAGTTCTCCCCCCCCCCCCGAGGTTGAGTCTCAATCACTAGCTCAGGCTGACCTGGAATTCACAATGTAGTCCCAGGATGGCCTCTAACTCACAGCGATCCTCCTACCTCTGCCTCCCAAGTGCTGGAATTAAAGGCGTGCACCACAACGCCCGGCTCAATCGAAGTTCTTCAAGGTATATTCCAATGTCCCTACTTACTTTCTCCAAATTGATCCCCCCCCCCGTTACCATACAACTAAACTGTCTTTAGTTCTTGGGGTGCTCGAAGCCTTCCCCTTTACTCCGGGGTGGACCGAGGTGTTTCCCTCTGCACCCCAGGTCCCCAAGAGCTGCCCCATCACTGGCCTCTTCCATCAGGCAGCACCTTTAGCTCAGGGAGCGTGGATGCTTCCACCAGGGTTGTGTCCCTGCCAGGGGAACCCCCCCACCCCGCCTTCCCTGACCCAGTGCAAATCCCAGTGAGCAGGCACGTGCGCACATGTGCGCATGCGCGTGCACACGGCCCGCCCCGACCCCGCCCGCTGGGGACGACCGTTGTGGGGCGCCCCGGGGCCCTGAGGTGGACCGGCGAGCCACTGTCCCCTCCTCCCCATCGCGTGGGCCGTGAGGCTCCCTCCCACCCCGTGGCCCGGTGGCCCCAGGACGTTCCCGTCGCATGGCGGAGCGCTGCTGCGGACGTCGCCCATGAAGCCCGTCGTCTTCGTCTTCGTAGCGCTGTGGCTATGGCCGTCGTCGTCGTCGCTGCTGGCTTACCCGAGTGGGTGAACAGGCGGACTCAGGGGTTCCCCCCAGTCCAGGGGCTTGCCCGGGGTTCCCAGCACCTCCCTGAGCTTCTTTTCTCCCCGCCCTACGCCTCCCGGGCTGCGCTCTGCTCAATGGCCGGCCTGGGCGCCGAGTGCGTCGCGGGCCTCTTGCGCCTGCGCGCCGCCATCTTGGGGAGGGCACTTCCGGTTCCGTGCTAGGGGAGGTGTGACCTTTCACCCCAGCCAGGGGGCGGGGCCAAGCCTCCCTGCCGGAACACGGGCCTGAGGGTTTTCAGTGTATATAGGAAATGTGCGCTTTGGTGACATGGGCTGAATGTGTGACGTTTAAATTTCGCCCGCCCACGCATAAAGTTTTATTGGAACACAAACCAACGGTCATTCCTCTGTGTACTGGCCATGGTTACCTTTTACTGCTTTTTGTAATGGTAGTCTAGGGCTTTGCTGGGTGAAGTCGAAAATATTTCGTGACAGTAAAGGTTGGGTTGACCGTAACAGTAGAAACTGGAGGGCACGTGCTGTGGCGAGAAGTGTGTTTCACGCTTGGCTTCTGGAAGGAAAGGATTCAGTCAACAGTCACAGTTTGAGCAGACATTTCATTTTCCCTGTTTTAACTGAGAACTTAAAAAAAAAAAAAAAAACTTTTTAGAGTCAAGTCCAATAGACCTT
This sequence comes from Dipus sagitta, assembly GCA_036346955.1. Classification (NCBI taxonomy): domain Eukaryota; kingdom Metazoa; phylum Chordata; class Mammalia; order Rodentia; family Dipodidae; genus Dipus; species Dipus sagitta. The sequence goes on from CM070780.1 coordinate 16,442,929, forward strand.
TTTTTTTTTTTTTTTTTTTAATAAGAGAAAGAGAGAGGGAATTGGAGAGCCAGGGCCTCCAGCCACTGCAATAGAACTCTAGCCGAGTGTGCCACCTTGTGCTCGTGTGCAACCCTGCGCATGTGTCACCTTGTGTGTCTGGCTTATGTGGGACCTGGGGAGCCAAACATGGGTCCTTAGGCTCTGCTAAGCCATCTCTTCAGCCTGCCTTTTTTTATTTTATTTTATTTTATTTTATTTTGGTGGTAGGGTTTCACTCTAGTCCAGGCTGACCTGGAATTCATTATGTAGTCTCAGAGTGTCCTCGAACTCACAGTGATCCTCCTACCTCTGCCTCCTGAGTGCTGGGATTAAAGGCATGTGCCACGATGCCCAGCATCCAGCCCACATTTTTAAGATTTTGTTATTTATATTATTTATTTGCAAGCAGAGAGAGAGAGAGGGAAAAGAGAGACAGAGAGAGAATGGGCATGCCAGGGTCTCTAGCCACTGCAAACAAACTCCAGACATATGTGCTACCTTGCATATCTACTTTATGTGGGTATTGTGGAATTGAACCTGGGTCCTTAGGCTTCTCAAGTAAGCACCTTAACCACTAAGCAATCTCTCCAGCCCATGAGAATTTTAATATATGAAAATACAGTATACTTTTTTTAAATACTTTTCAGTCCCCTCTCCCTGACTGTATCCCCTGAGGACTCTCTCTTTCAAATTAGTCCCTCCCCTGACCTGTTGTCTTATTATTATTATTATTATTTGGTTTTTGGAAGTAGGGTCTCACTCTAGCTCAGGCTGACCTGGAATTCACTATGTAGTCTCAGGGTGGCCTAGAACTTACAGTGATCCTCCTACCCCTGCCTCCTGAGTGCTGGGATTAAAGGTGTGCACCACAACGCCCAGCTTGTCTCATTATTATTGTCCTCCTTTGTCCTTCATGTCAGAATGTTGATGGGCTCAGAAAAGTGCAGGTCTTGTGGGGGTATCGGTGACTTCTGTGGAATCAGGCATGCATTGGTCAGTTCATGTCCAGAAGGACAGGGCCCCACCCTGTGGCTCTTACATTCTTTCCTCTGCCTTTTTTGTAATGCTTCCTGAGCCTTGGAGGGTGTGGTACAAGTCTTTTAAAAAATATTATTTTTATTATTTTTATTTATTTGTGTGAGAGAGACAGAGAAAGGTTAGACAGAGCAAAAGAAAAGGTGTACCAAGACCTCTAGCCACTGCATATGAACTCCAGATGCATGAGCTACCTTGTGCATCTGACTTATGTGGATACTGGGGAATCAAACCGAGGTCCTTAGGCTTCACAGGCAAGTGCCTTAACTGCTAGGCCATTTCTCCAGCTGAGGTAGAAATTTTTGGTGTTGAGCTCTCAACATCCTCTTACTTTCTACTTTGGTGAGTTTTGAGTCTCCTCAGTGTCTACTGCCATCTCCTTAGAGAAGCTTCTCTGGCCAGCAGTGAGAGCAGCACTCACTCTTTCTACCACCTCCTCTGCCGTGTTCCCCCCGCCCTGGAGAATGTGACAGAGATGCTTGGTAAGTGATAAGCCCTGGGAAATCTCTTCTTGTCATTTAAAAAAATATTTAGTTATTTATTTGAGAGAGGGGGAAAGAGGGAGAGAAGAAACAAAGGCACATTGAGAGAGAGAATGAGCCTGGCAGGGCCTCCTAGCCACTGCAAATGAACATCAGACACATGCACCACCTTGTGTATCTGGCTTTACATGGATACTGGGGAATTGATCATGGATCCTTTGGCTTTGCCAGCAAGTGGCTTAACTGCTAAGCCATCTCTCTAACCCCTTGTCTTTTTTTTTTTTTTTTTTTTTTTTTGAGGTAGTGTCTCACTCAAGCCCAGGCTGACCTGGAATTCACTATGTAGTCTCAGGGTGGCCTTGAACTCACAGCAATCCACCTACCTCTGCCTCTTAAGTGCTGGGATTAAAGGCATGTGCACCTCACCCACCTTCTTGTCATTTTTATGTCTTAGGTCTCCCCAGGATTTGCTGCCATTTGTAAAAAGAAGGTTCTCTAACCAAAAGTGAGATCCACAGTAATCAAAGGGCTTAAACTAGTACACACTTAGAAGGCTATTAGATGGACATTACAGCTGTGTTTAGCCAAAGAAAAATGGAAGCTTCCTTCTGAGATTTCTTTTTTTTCCCCCCTCTGAGATTTCTGACCTTTCCTGCCATAATTTTTTTTGTTGTTGTTGTTATATTCAAGGTGGCATCTCACTCTAACCCAGGAACCTGGGTGACCTGGAGCTCACTCTTTAGTCCCAGGTTGGCCTTGAACTCACAGTGATCATCCAACCTCTGCTTTCTGAGTTCTGTGATTGAAGGCGTGTGCCACCATACCCAGCCATGCCATAGATTTTTGACTCGCTTCTCAGTACCAGTTGTGAATTCCCTCCCACTGAGTGGAGGGCAGTTGATAAGTGGAAGTGTGTTACATAAAGCAAGCAAGCACTCCAGAGGCTGGAGTGGGCTATCCCAGAAGCAAGTTGCAACACAGTGGCTTCTGCATTGTGGATTTCAAAAAGGTTCTTAAGAATGTCTATGATGTGGGCAGCATATTCCTGGGATATGGTGACAATATTTTCTCTTCCAAATCATGGTGGATGAGATCTCCCTTTTAGGTATTTCTTCCCATGGTTCCCAAGAACACTCACAAGGCTGGCACGGAGGTGGCACAGACTGTTCCTTAAGTGCACATACACGGGGAAATGGCCTGGTGCCCTAATTTCTGACATATTGGGAACAAACATTCTGCAAACTTAATCAAGAATTCTTAAACACAAAGGGACATTCTACTGTGAGGGGACACTGACATTCCACTGAGAAGACACAGTGACATTCCACTGTGAGAAGACACAGTGACATTCCACTGTGAGGAGACACAGTGACATTCCACTGTGAGGAGACATAGTGACATTCCACTGTGAGGAGACACAGTGACATTCCACTGTGAGGAGGCACGGTGACATTCCACTGTGAGGAGACACGGTGACATTCCACTGTGAGGAGGACACGGTGACATTCCACTGTGAGGAGACACAGTGACATTCCACTGTGAGGAGACACAGTGACATTCCACTGTGAGGAGACACAGTGACATTCCACTGTGAGGAGACACAGTGACATTCCACTGTGAGGAGGCACAGTGACATTCCACTGTGAGGAGGACACAGTGACATTCCACTGTGAGGAGGCACAGTGACATTCCACTGTGAGGAGACACAGTGACATTCCACTGTGAGGAGACACAGTGACATTCCACTGTGAGAAGACACTGACATTCCACTGTGAGGAGGCACAGTGACATTCCACTGTGAGGGGACACAGTGACATTCCACTGTGAGGGGACACAGTGACATTCCACTGTGAGGAGGCACGGTGACATTCCACTGTGAGGAGGCACGGTGACATTCCACTGTGAGGAGGCACGGTGACATTCCACTGTGAGGAGGCACGGTGACATTCCACTGTGAGGAGACACGGTGACATTCCACTGTGAGGAGGCACGGTGACATTCCACTGCGAGGAGACACGGTGACATTCCACTGTGAGGAGACACAGTGACATTCCACTGTGAGAAGACACTGACATTCCACTGTGAGGAGGCACAGTGACATTCCACTGTGAGGGGACACAGTGACATTCCACTGTGAGGGGACACAGTGACATTCCACTGTGAGGGGACACAGTGACATTCCACTGTGAGGGGACACAGTGACATTCCACTGTGAGGGGACACAGTGACATTCCACTGTGAGGAGGCACAGTGACATTCCACTGTGAGGAGGCACAGTGACATTCCACTGTGAGGAGACACAGTGACATTCCACTGTGAGGAGGCACAGTGACATTCCACTGTGAGAAGACACAGTGACATTCCACTGTGAGGGGCCACAGTGACATTCCACTGTGAGAAGACACAGTGACATTCCACTGTGAGGAGGCACAGTGACATTCCACTGTGAGAAGACACAGTGACATTCCACTGTGAGGGGCCACAGTGACATTCCACTGTGAGGGGCCACAGTGACATTCCACTGTGAGGAGGCACAGTGACATTCCACTGTGAGGAGACACAGTGACATTCCACTGTGAGGAGGCACAGTGACATTCCACTGTGAGGAGACACAGTGACATTCCACTGTGAGGAGACACAGTGACATTCCACTGTGAGGGGACACAGTGACATTCCACTGTGAGGGGACACAGTGACATTCCACTGTGAGGGGACACAGTGACATTCCACTGTGAGGGGACACAGTGACATTCCACTGTGAGGGGACACAGCTTTTGCGCTGCTGCTGGAGTTTTCGTGGTTGCTTCCTTTGTGAGACTTTAGTCTTCTATCAGTTCAGTCATTTTCTTAGGTCTTAGCTTGAGGTTTGTACATTGAAGGCTGGCGGGGGAGGGTCAGTAGACTGGCAGATTCCTCAAACAGAAAGCAAGACTTGGGCTCTCTGTAGTTCTCTCTCACGGCTCCGCCACTCCTAAGTGCAGGTTGTGGGCAGCTGTGTAGGACATTCACTCACTTGAAGACTTGAGGATGCACTCTCACAGATGTCCAACTTGGACTTCCCAAGGAGCGTTTTAGTTCCTCCCCAGTAGTTGGAATCCAGTGAGGTCAAGTTCAGCAGTGCTGACCCTTGACTGTAGCAATGATGTCATGTGGTCATCTTCAAGTGTTTAAGTAGGGTGTCTGATTTTTTCTTTCTTTCTTTCTTTCTTTCTTTTTTTTTTTGAGGTAGGGTCTCACTCTACTACCCAGGCTGACCTGTAACTCACTCTGCAGTCCCAGGCTGGCCTCAAACTCATGGCGATACTCCTAATTCTGCCTCCCAGGTGCTGGGATTAAAGGTGTGCACCATCATGCCCATCTTAAAATTGCATTCATTTAAAAAAAACAAATTTGGTATTTATTGCGTGTGTGTGTATGCACGCGTGTGCACATACATGTGTATGGGTCTCTTTCCACTGCAAATGAATGCTACCTGCTTACACCACTTTTTGCATCTGGCGTTACATGGAATGCTGGGGAATTGTAATGATATTTGAGTCTTTATAATTGACATCCAAAAAATTTTTAAAAAATTTTTCTTTCCAGGGTCTCACTCCAGGGTGACTTCCAGCAATCTTCCTACCTATCCAAAATTTTTGGATGTAGCCGGGCGTGGTGGCGCACGCCTTTAATCCCAGCACTCGGGAGGCAGAGGTAAAGGAGGATTGCTGTGAGTTCGAGGCCACCCTGAGACTACATAGTGAATTCCAGGTCAGTCTGAGCTAGAGTGAGACCCTACCTTGAAAAACCAAGAAAAAAAGGGGGAATTTAAAAAAGTTTTTGGTTAAATGTTGAGTGTGTTACCAGTTTCTGCGTCAGAATTATAGACTATGGACAAAATAAAAATGTGTGCATTCCTTCCCTTTGATTATTTTTTTGAAGCAGGGTCTCACTTTTTGTAGCCCAGGTTAGCCTCTAACTAACAGTGATCCTCCTACCCTAGCCTTCCAAATGCTGTGATTAAAGGAGTGCACCACCACGTCTGGCTTTAAAAATGTGTGCATTCTTGAAGTACAAGGACTGGAATTTCAGGACTGGGAAGATGGCTCAGCCTTTAAAGGTGCTTTCTTGCAAAGCCTGCTGACCTACATTCAATTTATAACCTATCCACATAAGCTGGATGCAAAAAGTGGTGCAGGCATCTGGTGTTCATTTATTTACAGTGGTAAGAGGCCCCTGACACACCCATACACACACACGTGCAACTAAGTATTTTTTTAAATTTTTCATTTATTTATTAATGAGAGAGAGAGAGAGAGAGATTGAGAAAATGAGCACATCAGGGTCTCTAGCCTCTGCAATTGAACTTCAGATGCATGTGCAACCATGTGCATCTGGCTTATATGGGTTCTGGAAAGTTGAACCTGGGTCCTTAATCTTCACAGGCAAGCACCTTAACCACAGAGCCATCTCTCCAGCCTGATAATTTTTTAAATACATCAGTATTGCTCCTGTCTTTAGCAGAGAAACTTCTAGATACAAAGCACACACACATACACACACACACACACACACAACAAGCACACACATATTTTTTTGTTTGTTTGTTTTTTTGAGGTACGGTCTCACCCTAGCCCAGGCCGACCTGGAATCACTATGTAGTCTCAGGGTGGCCTCGAGCTCACGGCGATCCTCCCACCTCTGCCTCCAGAGTGCTGGGGTGAAAGGCGCGCGCCACCACGCCCTGCTCCAAAGCATATTTTTAATTTTCTGATTTGGGAACATTATATTTTCATAATTTTATTTATTTATTTGATAGAGAGAGTAAGAGAGAGAAAGAAGAGAGAGAGAAAGAATGGGCACACCAAGGCCTCTAGTCAGTGCAAAGTCCAGATGCATGTGCCACCTTGTGCAGCTAGTTTACATGGGTAATGGGGAATTGAACCTGGGTCCTTAGGCTTTGTAGGCAAGTACCTTAACCACTGAGCCATCTCTAGCCTCAGAAATTTTTTTTTAATTTTTATTTATTTATTTGACAGCAACAGACAGAGAAAGAGGCAGATAGAGAGAAATAGAGAGAATGGGCGCACCAGGGCCTCCAGCCACTGCAAACGAACTCCAGACGCGTGCACCCCCTTGTACATCTGGCTAAGGTGGGTCCTGGGGAATCGAGCCTCGAACTGGGGTCCTCAGGCTTCACAGGCAAGCTCTTAACCGCTAAGCGATTTCTCCAGCCCTCAGAAAATTTTAATCTTTTAAAATGAGAAATATAAGCAGTTTCCTTTATGAAAATAATGTCACCTTCTATAGGCCTTTGTAGATCTTTTAAAAATATTTTTTATATTTATTTATTTGAGAGAGAGGCAGATAGAGAGAGAGAATGGGTGCACCAGGGTCTCCAGCCACTGCAAACGAACTCCAGATGCATGTGCCACCTTGTGCATCTGGCTTACGTGGGCACTGGGGAATTGAACCTGGGTTGTTTGGCTTTGCTGGCAAGTGCCTTAACCGCTAAACCACCTGTCCAGTCCATGTAAATTTTAAAGTATCTTTTAAGTATAGAATTTACTTGACTCTGTGAGAAAGGGGCAGATATCGTTTCCTTAGCTTATGTTTAAATATTCAGAAGCAGTAATTACCCAAAGTCATGGTACTAGGAAGTGGAAGAGCGCAGTCATCAGAGATTTGAGTTTGCTGCACTAGACAGTGTCCATTCACTGCATCCTTCGTGCAAACTCAACCCAAAATGCTGCCCATTATCAAATGCATACACATGAGTAAGTTATTTTCCTTGAGAATATGACATGTAATGTGATCAGCATATTCTCACAAGGCTAATAAAAGTTAAAGCATTTTGTTTGAAACTGCAAAAAAAAAAAAATGACATGTAATTTTTGTCAATTTGATATGGGATCTGTGGGGAGTCCAGGAAGTCCTTGAACTTCAAAACTTGAGTTCATGTTTGTATTCAACCAAAGAATTGGGCAAATCAAACTGAGAAGGATGATTATTAAATTATTTTATTTATTTAGGGAAATACAAAACCAGTGGAAGGAAAATTGACACTCCCATGTGGTCTGAGAGCCTATGTGGGCCTAGAAATAAATGTGAAGAGAGATTTAGAGAAAAAAGAAAAGAATGTACAGAGAGCTCCTGCCACGCGGAGAGCGGAGTGGGGATAGAGAAGGGTCAAGTTGGTTCCGGTCCTCTCAGAGGAAGGGAGACTTACTAGAGCCTGGAGCCAGGATGATGAATGGACAGCCAAGAGAGGGGCTTGTCCTCTCACACGCATCTATTTATATATAACCTTACTGTGGTAGGCTTCCCCTTCAGGCTCATGTGAACCTGAGAGACAGCTGATTGCTCTGGGCTAGGGGCTGGCTCAGGAAGAGGCCAGCCATGATGCCAAGTTCTGGGAGTTGAACTTGACCAAGCTCAACGTCAGGATTAGATTTACATTCTAGGAAAGATGACCTCACTCCCAGGAGGGGCTCAGGTTGTTTGTGGACAGACAGATCTAGGGAACTCCTTTAGGCAAGAGATAAGAAGTCAGATCATCCTTGGATCTCTAGCAAGTACAGACTGCAAGGGTAGACATTCCGGCCTTTACCTTCAGGGGCCCAGTCACCCTGACTGCCTAACAAAGCTACCTGATTCCCTCTCACATTGAAAAATAAATTAAGCAAATAAAGAAACACTTGAATCTTGGGCTGGAGAGATGGTTTAGTGGTTAAGCGCTTGCCTTTGAACCTGGTTCGAGGCTCAATTCCCCAGGACCCACGTAAGCTAGATGCACAAGGGGGCGCACACATCTGGAGTTCGTTTGCAGTGGCTGGAGGCCCTGGTGCGCCCATTCTCTCTCTCTCTATCTGCCTCTTTCTCTCTGTCTGTCTGTCGCTCTCAAATAAAAAAAATAAAAATAAATTTTAAAAAAGGAATATTTAAATCTTAAAGAGCAAATGTAGCTCATAATGGCTGACTGTATTAAATGATTGGTGTTCATCACAATCATTTTATCATGAGTCCATCCACAAAATACACCAGATGTAAATAATCAAAAGAGCATAAATAATAGCAAAGTAAAATAATTTGGAAGTGATGGGTTTTGAATATTTCCTTTTTTTTGTGGAGGGGTGGCTGAGGTAGGGTCTCGCTGTAGCCCAGGCTGACCTGGAATTCACTATGTAGTCTCAGGCTGGCCTCAAACTCACAGTGATCATACTTTGGCCTCCTGAGTCCTGGGATTAGAGGCATGCACCACCAAGACTGGCTATTTATTTCCTTCTTATAATTGCAAATACAGGTGAATTTTTTAATATTTTATTTTTATTTACTTATTTGAGGGAGCGAGAAAGGGAGGGAGGGAGGGAGAGAAAGAGGCAGATAGAGAATGGGTGCACCAGGGCCTCCAGCCACTTGAAACGAACTCCTGATGCATGTACCACTTTGTGCATCTGGCTTACGTGGGTCCTGGGGAATTGAATCTAGGTCCTTAGGCTTCACAGGAAAGCACCTTAACCACTAAGCCATCCCCCTAGCCCCAGATTTTTGCTTGTGTGGGGTGTGATGTGTGTGCATATATGTGTGTAGATGCAAGCACCCCATGCATACGGCTGGGAGCTGTGGCCAGAGGAGAACACTGAGTGCCCTGCTTTTGTGTTCATGCATGCGCTTCTCTCCTGGACAGGAGACTTCCTCAACCTCAGCAGCTGTTGTCGGTCAGCCCCACCAATTCCCCGGTCTCTGCTCCTGTGGACTGGGGTCACTGATGTTGGGGCCTTGGTCCACGTTTTCTGTGGGTTCTGGGGAGTTGAACTTGGTCTACAGCCTCAATGGCCCTCATGCTTCAGTGGCAAGCTCTCTTACCTGATGAGGCATTCCCTCCAGCCCCATGTTTGTTTAGCATACAGCTCACAAAATTTCCAAAAATTTAATCGTTGGCTCCAGAGAACCAATATGGGTCCATTCCAGCACCCTACAGGGTTAGAGGACAGGACCAAGAATTTTGATTTAGGGCTGGAGAGATGGCTTAGGTGGTTAAAGCATTTGTCTTCAAAGCCTAAGGACCTAGGTTCAATTCCCCAGACCCACATAAGCCAGATGCACATGGTGGCACATGCGTGTGAAGTTCATTTGCAGTGGCTAGAGGCCCTGCGTGCCCATTCTCGCTCTCTCTCTCTCTCTCTTCCCTATCATAAATAAATAAATAAAAATGAGGGCTGGAGGAGATGGCTTAGTGGTTAAGGGTCTTGCCTGCGAAGCCTAAGGACCCAGGTTCAGTTCCACAGGACCCACATAAGCCAGATGCACAAGGTGGCGTGAGTCTGGAGTTCATTTGCAGTGGCTAGAGGCCCTGGCCTGCCCATTCTCTCTTTCTTCCTCTCCTTTCCTCCCTTCCTCCCTCTCAAATAAATAATAAAATTTAAAAAGTAAATAAGAATGAAAAAATACTTTTAAAAAGAATTTTGCTTAATTAGTTACCTATTGAACAATAAATTATCATATGGGAAAATGAACATCTAATAAGATGCAGAAAATTGTATTAATTTGCAACTTTTACTCTAGTCATGCGTGCAGGTTTGGTCTCAAGTGAAAGCTGGCCTGTGTTCCAGATGCTTTGCCCTTGGACCTTCATTTCAGTTATGTGCTGGCTTAGGAGAGGAATGGAGACTAGAGGGTTCTGTCCTGTGTCACAGGTAGTAAATGCTACTAACTGTTTACCTGATTTTCCCTCTCAGCCTTAACTGTATCTCCTGCTGAAGAAGAGAACTTGAATCATTATGTCCAAGACCTACAGAAGCTCATACAAAGTGTTCCCACGGGAGATCCTGCCCAAGAGAAAGGGTTAGCGTCCTCAGTCACCGCGGATGCCACAGGCTCGCCGGCATCGCCGTCTTCACCGTCTGAGCTCACCAGTGAGCCTGCCAAGACATCGTCGTCTGAGCTCACCAGTGAACCTGCCACGGCATTGCCGTCTGAGCTCACCAGTGAACCTGCCACGGCATTGCCGTCTGAGCTCACCAGTGAACCTGCCACGACATCGCCGTCTTCACCCTCTGAGCTCACCAGTGAACCTGCCACGACATCGCCGTCTTCATCCTCTGAGCTCATCAGTGAACCCGCCACGACATCGCCGTCTTCACCGTCTGAGCTCATCAGTGAACCTGCCAAGGCTTCTGAGCCCAGCAACCCTGGCGCGGATTCCGCGGGCCTGGGCCTGGGCAGCAGGGCGCCCCCTACCAGAGGCCGGAGGAAGCGCACCAGCACGGCCTTCTGGTCCATCAAGCCCAACAACGTCTCGGTGGTCCTGCGCGCAGACGAGCCCTACATTGAGAAGGAGGAGCCCGAGCCCGAGCCCGAGCCCGAGCCCCCTGTGACCCGGAGGTCGCCGCCCGCCCGCGCGCCGTCCCGGCCGAGTGGGCGGCTCACCATTAGCACCAGGAGCACGCACGTGGACATCTCCACCGAGGCCGAGGATGTCCCCCAGCTGTCGGGCGTGGCGGACTGGGAGGGCTACGGAGAGTCCTTTGAACGCCACCCCCAGAGCCCGAGTAACAGCGCCATCCTGCAGAAGATCGCGGACCTCAGCGCGCAGATCCAGCGCGGGCCTGTGCGGGACCGCGACAACCCCAGGTACCGGGAGTTCATCGAGTCCTCCCGCGATCACCTGAAGCGGAGCCTGGCGCTGGCGGCGGCCGCGGAGCACCGGCTGCAGAAGATGTATCGGTCGCACGTGTTTTCAGAGGCGCCACCTAGTCACGAAATCGATGACATTGAAACTGTTATTAACATGCTGTACAATTCCAGATCGAAATTGCCAGATTATTTAGATACCAAGTATATTCCATCAAAGATGAAAGAAAGGGCTTCGACAGTAGTTCTAATACTGAAAAAAACATTATGTTTAGGTCAAGTAGAAACGCAGAGTCTCATTAGGAAGTTATTAAGAAATAATATGAAAATTTTGAACCTCCTCGATATTACATGACAAAAGTAACTTTTCTCTGGAAGATGAGCAAATGCGATTTCAAACATCGCACACACTACTTTCTAGTATGCCTTGGTGTAGTTTTTATATGTCGTACATTATAAACTATTTTCATACGCACTGAAAACACAGTAACTTAAAATAAAATTTTGGTTTGGGAGTTTGTAGTTTTTTTTCTCATTAATTTTAAAAGTTGTAAAGCCCTGACCTTTCAAAAAAAAAAAAAAAAGCTTTGATTTTACTTGAACAGATTAGCTAATTTCACCCATCTTAAAAGTTAAGAAACTCAGCCGGGCGTGGTGGCGCACGCCTTTAATCCCAGCACTCGGGAGGCAGAGGTAGGAGGATTGCCGTGAGTTCAAGGCCACCCTGAGACTCCATAGTGAATTCCAGGTCAGCCTAGGGTAGAGTGAGACCCTACCTCGAAATACCAAAAAAAAAAAAAAAAAAAAAGTTAAGAAACTGGTTTTCACTCTATATTGGAGCGAGTTTTAAATAATTACGTAAGCAGACGTACAGGCGTGCAGTCTGTAGTGCACTGTTGGAGAGCCAAGTTTTGTGTCCATGTGGCACACTCCAGGCGTGTACCAGAGCCACCCTCATCCAGATTCCTCCTGTGTCCTCTGGAGGGATGTGATATGCCGAGACACAGCCTGTCCTTTGCTGTCACCTGCTTTTGACTCATCAGCGAGAGACCATGACTTGCATTTGTAACATCATCCCCATTTCCTCAGTTTGCATGTGTACATTCACACTGAAGCTGTGCAGACCCTTTGATTTAGAGTATGAACGGCACCATTAAAGTTAGCTGTGTAATAGTATAACTAAGATGCACGTGAAACTGTCTCATGATTTGACCAGTATGATATTCAAGTTGATTGCTATAAATATGACATGCAGGGCTGTCTTCTTCCATTAAAAAAAAAACTGCTTTCTTTTATCTATTTAGTAAATTTTTTATTTTATTATTCATTTATTTGAGAAAGAACACTAGAGAAAGAGACAGAGACAAATAGAGAATGGGCATGCCAGGGCCTTCAGCCACTGCAAATGTACTCCAGATACATGTGCCACCTTGTGCATCTGGCTTACTTGAATCATGGTGAATAGAACCTGGGTCCTTTGGCTTTGCAGGCAAGTGCCTTAACTGCTAAGCCATCCCTCCATCCCTGCTCTTATATTTATTTATTTTTATTTTTATTTATTTGGGAGTAACAGAGAAAGAGGCAGAGAGAGAAAGAGAGAGAGAGAATGGGTGCCCCAGGGCTTCCAGCCACTGCAAACAACTCCAGACGTGTGCGCCCCCTTGTGCATATGGCTAACGTGGGTCCCAGGGAATCAAGCCTCGAACTGGGGTCCTTAGGCTTCACAGGCAAGCACTTAACTGCTAAGCCATCTCTCCAACCCCTTATTTATTTTTTTTTCAAAATTTTTTTTATTAACAACTTCCATGAGTATAAAAAATATCCCATGGTAATACCCTCCCTCCCCCCACTTTCCCCTTTGAATCTCCATTCTCTATCATATCTCCTCCCCCTCTTAATCAGTCTCTATTTTTGTGAGAGAGTGAGAATTAGCATGCCAGGGCCTCCAGCCACTTCAGTTGAACTCTAGATGCATGCACCATCTTGTGTGCATGTGCAACCTTACACGCTTGCATCATCTTGTGCATCTGGCTTATGTGGGATCTAGAGAGTAGAACATGGGTCCTTAGGCTTCACAGGCAAGCGCCTTAACTGCTAAGCGTTCTCTCTAGCCCTCCTCTTCTATTTTGATGTCATCTTTCTCCTCCTCTATCATCTATGATGGAATGTGAATGCCTAATATTGTGCAGGTCTTATGCAGGTAACAACAGCTACGGTGAGGTGTGAATGCTATAACCACTGAGACTGGAAGACAGTGTTCCAAAGCACTGTCCTTTGGCTCTTAAGTTCTTCACAACACCTCTTCTACCATGGTCCATTGGGGGGCATCTGAGTCTACTGGGGGACATACATTCAAACTACCACTCATGGGCACTGGGGAATTGAACCTGGGCCATCAGGCTTTGCAAGCCAGTGCCTTTAACTGCTGAGCCATCTCTCCAGCCTGCAAACTCTTTGATAGTCTAACAATTTGAATCTCTCTTATGCCTTCCATTTCTCTCCTAATCGCACCTGTCTCATTTTGCTTTGCTGTTCTGAAGAGTATTGATAAGAAAGTCGATGTGGGTTTTCTGACGGGCTGGGGTCCACTGGACCTGGACCTTGTGTAGCATTTTAATTGTCACGAGTGCATTCAAATTCCTCCAACAAACAGTGTAAATAAACAAACACACTTTTCTAACCAGGAACTTTCAAGTGGGGGTCATTTACAATAACAAACATCCTAAGCCTTCAAGTTTAAGCCAGAAGTCTTTGGGAAATAACTGTTGAAGCTGAGAATATTTCTTAGGAGAACTCTCTGCCCTTTCTGGCAAATCACAATTACAGCAAATATTTGCAGAGCACTAGCTTGGCTCTGCGTGGTCCCATGTGTACTTACTCATTAGAAATACCGTTTCATAATGGCAAGCAGAAAGAAAGGATGCAATTTAATTTAAAGTTTCCAGTTGCCTGCATATATATATATATATGTATATATGTATTTGCTGTTTGCCTCTTCCTAATCTGAATAAACAGAGGGTAACAAGTCCACCCAAGCTCGCCTTGTACAAAAGCCACTTGAGTCAACAACTTTATTACTTCAAATTTCTCCCAAGGTTTCTCATTAACTGCAGCTGAAACGTGCGGCCGCCGAGTTTAACTTGAATTATATGTCCGCGTTTCAGTGAAAGAATTTGCGGTTTGTAGTTTTTCTTGTTGTTGGCATACAGAAATTTAGGTGCCATTCATTCTGTCATTTCCAAATACAATTTGTTTTCCTTTGATTACCGTCCTCACTCCTATCTCCTGTCCCACTCCTTCTTTTTCCTAATCTCCTCTCCCGCCCCCATCTGTTTTTGGTTTATAGTTTATAATTTCTATAGCTGAAGTGGTATTCATTGTTAGTTTTCTTCCTTCCTTTCCTCCTTCTTTCTTTCCTTCCTCTCTCTCTCTCTCTCTCTCTCTCTCTCAATCTTTCTTTTTTTCGGATTTTTGAGATAGGATCTTACTCTAGCCCAGCATGACATAGAACTCACTCTGTAGTCCCAGGGTGGCCTTGAACTCACAGTGATCCTCCTACCTCTGCCTCCTAAGTGCTGGGATTAAAGGCGTGCACCACCACGCCACGTGTGTGTGTGTGTTACTACAATTTATTACTCGTGTGGAGGTTCGAGGACAATCTTGGTGTCATTCCCCAGGAACACCATCCATCTCTTGTGCTGGTCTCTCCCTGGCCTGGAGCTCACCAAATTGGCTAGACTGGCTGGCCAGTGAGGCCCAGGGATCTTCCTGACTCTGCCTCCCCACCACTGGGGTTATAGGCTCACACCATGCCTGGCGTCTCCAGGTAGGTCCTGGGCATCAAGCTCAGGTTCTCATGCGTGCACGGGAAGCACTTTACCCACTGAGCCTTCTTCCCGGCCCCCGAAGTGCTAACCTTCTCCCTCTGCAAGCCGCCCAGACACTCCAACAGTGGAAGGTTGGTTGGGTTACTTCATTTTCTGTAATTGTCTAGGGGGGCAAGATAGGCCCTCTGTATGTCATCAGTGGATAACTCCCCCCAAATGTATTTTCTTCCACATTTTATTTCTGGAAGGATCTGCTAGGATAGCATTTGAAGCATGGTTGCTTTGTTTGAGGAGGCATAAATCACACAAAAATGAATATTTTCAAAAAATAGTTAGATATACTGAGAACTAGACCAATACCCAAGTGGGTTCTAAAATAAACACACCTTCCTGTGAATTCATGGCTGGTGCTGAAAACCTAGCCAAAAGCTTATGGCTAGGGAGGTCATAAGCGCCTAGAGGGAAACTACCGCTGTTGTCTGGATAAGTGGATATACTTTGCCCACCAAACTGCCCCCTAAGCACTTATGTTATGCCCATATATTAATATATATTAATATATATTAATGCTGCTCCCACTTTTGGTTCTGGTTCTGGTTCTTTGGTTTTGGTTCTCTTTCCAGGTGGTGATAACCACTGGGGAGACTCAAAACTCATCAAAATGCTGACAAGTGACGGTGGAGCACTGAGCACTGAGACATCTCTATCACATGCTCCGAGGCTCAGAGGCCACTGTGGAAGAGGTGGCGGAATGTAAGAGTCAAAGGAAGGGGAAGAAAGCTTACAATACTGTCTTCCAGACACAAAGTGGCCTTGATATTCATGACCTCACAGTGGCTGACACTACCTACACAAGACCTTCATTGCATGAGGGAAGAAATGATGACATCGAAACAGAGGAGAGACTAGTTGGAAAGAAGGGATTAAATGGAGAGGGCTGGGGGGTGGGTGGGAAAGGGAGGGTGGGGAAGGGAGGGTGGTGGGAGGAGATTATGATCATGGTTTATAGCCTGTATGTATGGAGGTTGAAAATAAAAAGTTAAAAAAAACTTTCTGTCATTTGAAACAATTATTTATTTACAGGGGCTGAGAGATGGCTTAGTGGTTAAGCTCTTGCCTGTGAAGCCTAAGGACCCCGGTTCGAGGCTCAATTCCTTCCCCAGGACCCACGTAAGCCAGATGCACAAGGTGGCGCATCCATCTGGAGTTCATTTGCAGTGGCTGGAGGCCCAGGTGCACCCATTCTCTCTCTGTCTCTCTCTCTCTCTCGCTTTCAAATACATAAATAAAATAAAAACAAAAATAAATTTTTAAAAATGTATTTATTTACAAGCAGAGAGCAGTAGAAGAGAGAGAGAACCCTGTCACTACCGGAAGTGCATTGGAGAGTGTCTTGGCTTGGGGATGGAGAGTGCAAAGAGGCGACACGTGCACGTCACCGTCTCACATGCAGTCACCTGGGAGCACACCGAGTCCCAGTCGTCAGTCTGGGAGCAGCTCTCCATATCTGTCTCCCAGGTGTATGTGCATTTAGTCAGCGCTGATCACAAAAACGTTTTGGGTCAGGCGGGTGAACTTGAGTATCAGGTACTGGTGTTCATTAACAGGCCCAGCCCGACTCAGCCAGACAGATGCCCGACGCCCAGCAGAGGGCGCTGCAGAACCACGGATCTCAGGACGTGCTTTGAGACCAGGGCAAAGAGACTGGTGCTGGAGAGATGTGAATGGAAGCAGGGATGGGCGGAGCCCCCCCGCCTCCCCTCCCCCCCCCCACACTCCACAAAGCTCCCCGTCCCAGACTGCACACCCACCGTCCCCCCTATCCCCCCAGGCTCAGTCTCAGCGGCAGGTTCATTTTCAAGATGGGAGCTTCTCCAGCTGCTAGCCAGGAGCTTACTAAATTCTGCCCCCTCCACCCCCCACCCCGCCCAGTGCTGGCCTTCTGGTACCCTCTGCCCTGGTTCAAAGCTTCTGCCTTCTCCTCCTGCAAGCTGGGGGTGAGTTGGAAAGCCTGGCTCTGGAGAGTTCATAGATCCAGGCTCTGTCCTCCGTGGATCAACTGTGCGAGTGTCCAGCATGCCGTGTGTGTCCATTTGGATGTTCCCTGGATGTCCAGGTGAGCACGTCTTCTATCAACGTGAAACAGAAGTATCTTTATGGCTGGCTGCCTTTGTTTCGTTCATTCTAAACACTAACTTTAGTTGACTCCGACCCGATTCTGACTCCTAATCCCTAACCCCAAACCTTGAACTCCAACCCTAACAACCCTAACCCCTAATGCAAACCTTAAACCCCTAGATCCCTGAGCCCCTAAATCCAACCCTAACCCCTAAAACCCTAACTACAACCCCCAACCCATAACCCTTACCTCTAACCCCAACCCCCAAATTCTAAAACTCTTAAAAAAAAAAAAAAGCCCTTGGGCTGGAGAGATGGCTTAGCAGTTAAGGCATTTGCCTGCAAAGCCAAAGGATCCGAGTTTGATTCTCCAGGACCCAAGTAAGCCAGATGCACAAGGGAGCGCATGCATCTGGAGTTCATTTGCAGTGGCTGAGGCCCTGGTGTGCCCATTCTCTCCCTCTCTTTCTCTCTCTCTGCCTCTAACCATAACCCTAACACCTCAACCTCAAAACCCCAACCTCCAGTCTCCAACCCTAACCCTAAACCTTAACCCTAAATCCTAACTCCTAACCCCTAACCCTAACTCTCCAACACCCAATCCCCCAAACACCTAACCCCCATTAACCCTAACTACCGTAACCCTCAGACCACTACTACCAATTAATGTTACAGTGAAAGTTTCAAATATTGTTTACAGGATGGGTCACACGGGCGTGTGTGTGTTGGGGAGGGGATGTCAGTGACCAGACCCCAGGGTCCTTATTCCTTATGTAAGACTGCCAGTCCTAAATGGCCTAAAGATTAAAATGAAAGACCTCACAAAAGCCTGAGGCAGGCCCAGAAGGACTGCAGAGACCACGGATGTAGAGAGAGAAAATAGTGGGCACAGGGGGCTGAGGCCAGCATCTGCAGAGTCCATGATTAATATCTCCATGTGTAAAACTGTAAGACTCCCAGTTCTTCTGGGAACACCATTTTGGGGCCTCTCTCTCCTAATCAATCTCTAGACCCTGCTGTGGCTTCCTAAGGGCTTCTCAAACCCAGCCCCTTTGCCATTAGCTCGTTAATAACTTTTTTGGGGGGTTTTCGAGGTAGGGTCTCACTCTGGTCCAGGCTGACCTGGAATTAACCACATAGTCTCAGGGTGGCCTCAAACTCACGGCGATCCTCGTACCTCTGCCTCCCAAGTGCTGGGATTAAAGGCAGTGCGCCACCACGCCCAGCTCATCTTTAATAACTTTTTAAATAATATTTTTATTTACAAGAAGAGAGAGAGAATGGGCCTGCCAGGGCCTCTAGTGGCTGCAAATGAACTCCAGATGCATATGCCACTTTGTACATCTGGCTTTATGTGGGTACTGGGGAACCGAACCCAGGTCTTTAGGCTTTGCAGGCAAGTGCCTTAACCACTGAGCCATTGCTCCAGCCCAAGAAGGTATTGGGAAGAGATTATGATCAAATTACATTATCATTATCTCTTTTTTTTTTGAGGTAAGGTCCCACTGTAGCCCAAATTCACTATGTAGTCTCAGGCTGGCTTTGAACTTTCAGTGATCCTCCTACCTACACATCCCAAGTGCTGGGATTAAAGGTGTGCACCTGGCTAACTTTTTTTTTTTTTTTTCCCCTGGAACAAAAGCTTGCCTATGAGTCTTCCTGCCCACAGCCTCGCCCAACTCTGATCCGTTCTACAAGAAACTCTGACCCATCCTACACTATCGCAGGTCTCATCCTCGCCTCCCTGTAGGCCGGCTGCTTCCTACAGTCACACAATTCCTGTGCCTGTCCTATCGAAACACCCGTAGGTGGTTAAGATCTAATATTACCATGGCAACCTGGCTCTTGCTGACCTGTCCTGTCTTGCCAAAGTTCATCATGCTCTTCCATTTCGAGACCCCTGCCCTCAGTACTCCCTGGGTTCCATACCTTCAGTGCAGCCCAGTGCGACCAGAAGCGGACTGAAGACACACTCCCCTGCGTCCCAGCCTCAGCCTGTGAGCACATCCAAAGTGAATGGATGGATGAAGGTTATTATAGTATGCTACTGGCTTCTTCTTGTTTTTTTTTGTTTTGTTTTGTTTTGTTTTGTTTTGTTTTTTCGAGGTAGGGTCTCAGTCTAGCCCAGGCTGACCTGGAGTTTACTATGGAGTCTCAGGGTGGCCTCGAACTCATGGCGATCCTCCTGCCTCTGCCTCCCAAGCGCTGGGATTAAAAGTGTGCACCATGCCCGGCTTTTTCTTGCATTTAAAAAAATGATTTATCTATTTGAGAGAGGGAGTATGGGCGTGCCAGAGCTTCCCACCATTGCACATGACTACAGATACATGTGTCACTGTGTACATCTGGGTACTGGGGAAATGAACCCTGGGCTGACAGGCTTTGCAAGCAAGAGCCTATGACCACTGAGCAATCTCCCTAGCCCCTCTCCTTGCATTTTTGTTACATACTTTAAACCTTACCAATTTTTTTTTTTTTTTTTGTGGTTTTTCGAGGTAGGGTCTCACTTTAGCTTAGGCTGACCTGTAATTCTCTATGTAGTCTCAGGGTGACCTCAAACTCGGTGATCCTCCTACCTCTGCCTCCCGAGTGCTGGGATTAAAGGCGTGTGCCACCACACCTGGCCTTATCAAAATTTTAAGAGATGGTCATTTTAAAAATATTTTTATGGGCTGGAGGGATGGCTTAGCGGTTAAAGCATTTGCCTGCAAAGCCAAAGGACCCAGGTTCCATTCCCCAGGGACCCACATTAGCCAGATGCACAAGGGGGTGAACGCATCTGGAGTTCGTTTGCAGTGGCTGGCACTGGCGCACCCATTCTCTTTCTCTGTCAAATAAATTAATAAATAATAAAAAAAATACTTGTATCTACTTATTTGCAAGCAGAGAGAGAGAGGGAAAAGAGACAGACAGAACGGGCACACATGGCCTCCAGCCACTGCAAGCAGGCTCCAGACACAGCACCACTTTGTGCATCTGGCTTTCCGTGTGTGGTGGGGAATCAAATTTGGGGTCATTAGGCTTTGCAGGCAAATGCGTTAGCCGCTGAGCAATTTCCCCCAGCCCTCATCATAAGTTTTTATCTATCAGGTTACCTTGTATGTTAAATTGTAAGTATCATCACCTTGAGGACAGGGACTAGATCTGGTTTCTCTTCAGTGTCCTGCCTTGCTCATTAACGTCACGACATCAGAGCATGGTCGTCCCCAGCCAGTCTCTCCCAGAGCCCAGTGAATAAATAGCCTGGTCCATGTTATGTCGGTCACACACATCTCACACTCTTGTATTTACCTGTCTGTGAACTCCTTGAGGGCTGGTGTCTTGTTCATCATCGTCTCCCCTGTGCCTAGTGACCCCTACATGTTGCAGAGCCGGGGTGGCCCACCTGGAACCTGTCTCCACTTTTCCCTTTGAGGGAGCAGCGGATTTCACTATCCCTGTAGCTGACAGGAAAGGGTGACAGGGGAGCCGCCAGCTGCCTTTCAAGGTGCAACTTCTTCAGGGGCCCTAGAAAGAGTCTGTCTCCGCCCCCTGCACCTCCCACACTGACTGGTTTTGCTTCCAGAAAGAGAGACCAGGTTTGAGTTGTAAATCTGACTGGCAGAGGTGCACCCCGCCTTAATGTCCCCAGACTGGAAAGGCTGGTGACAGCTGTTCCCCCACCTCCTTCTCTGAAAAATGAGGAGGCGGTCCTCATGGTCGCTGCTTCTCTGTGGCACACTCTCCTCCTCTTCCTCATTCTTCTTCTAACTCAAAAGAGATGGATGACTTAGAAAGAGCAAATGAGTCAGAAATAAGGAAGCAGAAAAAGCGAGTGATTTTGCCAAGTTATTATTCAGAGGAGCTCTCTGGGACCGACAGCCAGAGCGGCCCATCAATCACGCAGCAGAGCTCTGGGGCAGGCGGGATGCCACGTGCGGTGTCCGTGGACAGCCACTTTGTGGGCAAGGGGACCAGGAGGCTGGGGCTGACTGCTAGCCACTGCCGAGGAGAGAGACCATGGGGACACAGGAAGGGGACAGCTAGCCTAGAGGCTCACAGACCTGCTTTCTTGCAGGGGCCAGAGTCCTCGGAGACCCCAATTCTGGGTCAGGATAAAAGTAGAGGACAGATGAGGCCGGCAGTGACTCCGCCTGGAGCCTGGGTCCCAAACCTTTGCTGCTGTGAGGGAGGTGGCCCTGGCCTCATGTGACCAGCGAGGGACCTAAGAATCACTCGCCTTGCATCCCAGCTGTAGCCCAGTGAAGTCATCCTGAATGAATGAATGAATGACAAGATTATTACAGCATGTCATTTGCTTCTCCTTGCATTTTTATTACGTACTTTAAAAAAGTTATTTATTTATTTGCAAGCAGAGAGAGACAGAGAGAGGGGGAAGAGGAGGGGGAGAGAGGAATGGGCGCACCAGGGCCTCTAGTTAATGCAAACAAACTCCAGATGCGTGCGCCATTCTGTGCACCCGGCTTTACATGGGTACTGGGGAACTGAACCTGGGTCCTTATGCTTTTTGGTTTTTAGGCTTTGCCGGCAAGCACCTTAACTGCTAAGCTACCTCTCTAACCCTTATTACATACATACATTGCTTTATCATAAATTTTTTCTATAGGTTAATCCTATATGTTAACTTGTAATTATCCTCTCCCTGGGGACAAGGACTAGCTCTGGTTCCTTGTGGGTCATAAGTTTTACACTGAGACCTTTGCAAAATGAGGCTGGAGGAAAGAGGGAGGGCAGAGGGACGGAGCCTTCTGAATGGCCCAGAGCCACAGCCTACTTTTCCCAGGCCCCAAGAAACCATCGTCTGGGAGATTGTTGGGCTCCGGCTCTTCATGGTGCTGTTAAGTCGGTGAGTCTGTTGAATCCTACAGCTGGAGGTGCTGAGGTTCCACAGCAGACAGAAACAGCAAGGTGCCTTCTCTTAGTTTCCTCATCCACAAAATGGGAGGGAGCAACAATAAAAGACCCGGCAAGACACGCGATGATGAACCCATCCACGCGCACAAGGTGCTTAAAGTAATGCTTGGCATGTGGGGAGCTTCAGGAGAGCGGGTTGTCCCCGTCATCATCATCATCATTGTTCTAGGCTGTGGAGGTGGTGGGCAAGAGTCCAGTCGGCATGTGAATAAACAATAACGTTCCAAGCCAGGCGTGGTGGCGCACGCCTTTAATCCCAGCACTCGGGAGGCAGAGGTAGGGGGATTGCCGTGAGTTCAAGGCCACCCTGAGACTCTGTAGTGAATTCCAGGTCAGCCTGCGCTAGAGCGAGACTCTACCTTGAAAAAACAAACAAACAAACAAACAAACAAACAAAAAAACCCAATGACATTCCAGAAAGTGGGTGCCCTGAGAAAACCACGCAGAGGGAAGGGGATCATGGTGCCAGGGAGGCTCTCAGGCAGCTGGAACCAAACACCCGGAGTCCACCTCCTGGGAATGAAAGATGTCCGGCAGTCAGAGAATGCTGGGGAATATGTGCAGGGCATGGTGGCGCGTGCTTGTCATCCCAGAACTAGGGAAACTGAGGCAGGATGATCTTAAGGTTTAGGCTACACAGCAACTCTGTGTCGCAAAAAGCCAAAGGGTGGGAGAAACTGTTTAGAGTTTTAAAAAATATTTTATTTATTGATTTACAAAAGACAGAGAGAGAGAGAGAAAGAAAGAGACAGAGGAGGTTCCAGGGCCTCTAGCCACTATAAATAAACTCCAGATACATGTGCCACCTTGTGCATCTGGCTTTATGTGGGTACTGGGGAGTTGAACCCAGGTTGTTAGGCTTTGCAGGTAAGTGTCTTTACCACTGAGCCATCTCTCCAACCCTAGAGGTTTTTAAAAATAATATTTATTTATTTATTTATTTATTTCAAAGATTGAGAAAGAGATGGAGAGGATGGATGCAGTGGCAAAAGGCCCTGGGACACCCATTCTCTCATTGTCTGCCTGCAAATAAATAAATAAATAAATAAATAAATTTTTAAAAAGATAACAAATGGGGGCTGGAGAGATGGTTCAGCAGTTAAGGCGCTTGCCTGAAAAGCCTACAGACTCAGGTTGGATTCCCATTTAAAGCCAGATGCACAAGGTGGCCCATGCATTTGGAGTTCGTTTGTAGTGAATGGAGGCCCTGGCGCTCCCGTTCTCTGCTTCCCTCTCTTTCTCTCTCTCTCTCAATCTCTCTTTCTCTGTGTCTCTCTGTGCTTGCAAATAAATATAAAAAAATTAAATTGATTTTTATTTATTTACTTAGAAAGAGGGAGAGAGAGAGAGAAAGAATGGGTGTGCCAGGGCCTCCAGCCACTGCAAAAGAACTCCAGATGCATGCACCCCATTGTGCATCTGGCTTACGTGGGTTCTGGAGAATCGAACCCGGGATCCTTTGTCTTTGCAGGCAAATGCCTTAACCGCTAAGCCATCTCTGCAGCATCCCCCCAATTTTTTTTTTTACACAAATGTATTATTGAGTGTAGAGAAAGGTTCAGTAGATGTTACGCATACTCTCTGCCCTGTCCCAGCCCAGTTCAAGCGTTAGTTCAACCACCAGTAAGTCATTTCTGAATTTCCAGAGAGGACGTCCTCCACCTTATTGTATTCAGCAGGGAGGTCACAGTGGATCCCCTACCAATCCATGCCCTCTCCTCCCAAGGAGGATACCAGGCTGTGAGGGGTAAGCAAAGGGTGGGTCTATAGTAGGGAGGGCACCGGAGACAGAGTAAGTGAGGCCCTTCCTGCGTCTTCCCCTTTGTGGGCACAGCTAATCCTGGGCTGCAGGAGGCAGATGGGGGGGAGCCCCTCCAGCTCGTTAGCCCCCGTCGTCGTGGTGGATTCCGGGGACAGCGTATGCTCTGTTCTCTTCCCGCTGCTGCAATCTCCTGCTCTGTTTATCCAATCTGAGCCACGCTCCGCAGCCTCTGCTCTCCTGGCTCTTCCAGAAGAGGAAAACAAGGCTCCTGAGGGATTTCAGCGCTGGAGAAGAGGTGGTGATGTGGGACCATGGCTTTAGGGGCAGGAAGCAGAAAGGCCTGAAAAAGCACCATTTCCCACCTCCCAAGGTCCGTCTCCCCTTCACAAACCCTCTGAACTCAGCGGAGGCCCCCTCGGTCACCATTAGAGAGCCAGTCTGTTGGAGGATGCTGTCCTCGGAGCTTGCAGCTGTGGGCAGATATGGGGGGGAGGGACGTCATCCATGCCGGAGAGAGACTTGGCACAGAAGCCTCTACTTTGGGGGTCACCCACCCAGACAATCCCTCACCCACACTCTATGTCAGTCCATTAAACTCACTGGTTCCCTAAGTTGTACCTTGGAGGGATCGTGTTTATTCTGTCCTTAGTGCCTTACCTTGGGGCAATAGCTAGATGCTTGCTTATGTCACGCAACACAGTCATTCATTCAGTCAGTCACTCATTCACCCACAGCATTGGTCCAGGTGAAACCCAGCTGCTAGCCCACAGCCAGAGACACCCAGGCCCATGTGCCCGGGTCACGAGACCGATGCCAGCACAGTGCCTCTTGCAAAGGGAGCCCATTATCATCAAGGACAGACAGGGCCAGATGACCCCCAGTGTGGGCTTGGGGGAGAGGCGGGACTTCACCAGCTGGGAAATGAGGGTGGGTGCTCTGTTTATGGGCAGATGCCCTGTGTGTCCCCCGCATGTGCGAAGATCCAGAAGCCGATATGTGGAGCATGTGGTCGGGTCAGGTCAGGAAAGGGGGCGGCAGGGCAGAGGGGGGTAGGTGTGGGGATGGGCTTCAAGGTCAAGCTGAGGGATTCTGACTTTAACCTGAAGCTGTAAGAAGCCGCTGGAAGTTTTTAAAGGAAGAGTTTGTGCAGGAAAGTTCCATGAAAAAGAAAATGTTACATCTGTGTTGAAGATTACACAGGGTGATTGACAGACTGGAACTGTCATGGTAATGGAAAGTGGGAATTTTGCCGGTCGACAGCCAAAATTATCTCCTGCTATCTTCAATAATAAGTATTTAAATTTTTTAAAATTTATTTATAAACCGGGTGTGGTGGTGCACGCCTTTAATCCCAGCACTCGGGAGGCAGAGATAGGAGGATCACCTTGAGTTTGAGGCCACTCTGAGACTGCATAGTGAATTCCAGGTCAGACTGAGCTTGAGTGAGACCCTACCTCGAAAACAAAACAAAACAAAACAAAACAAAACAAAAATTTATCTATCTATTTATTTATTTAGAGAGAGAGAGAGGCAGGTAGAGAGAGAACAGGCACACTAGAGCTTCTAGGCACCGCAGACCAACTCCAGATGCATGCATCGCTTTGTGCATCTGGCTTATGTGAGTCCTGGGGAATTGAACTATGGTCCTTAGGCTTTGCACGCAAATGCCTTAACCACTAAACCATCTCTTCAGCCCAATAATAATTTTTAAAAATATTTTTGTTTATTTGCAAGAAGAGAGAGAGAGGGAGAGAAAAGAGAGACAGAGAGAATGGGCACACCAGGGGCTCCAGCCATTGTAAATGAATTCCAGATGCACGTGCCACTTTGTGCATCAGGCTTTACATGGGTACTGGGGAATCAAACCTGAGTTGTTAGGCTTTGTAGGCAAGTGCCTTAACTACTGATCCATCTCTCCAGCCCCTTTAATCATCATTTATTAGCAGCCTTTGTATATGGCCTAACATCATCATGACTATTAGGTAAAACTTTTGGAATATGTTAGCTTAACAGACCACTAGTTTCCACCAACTTGAAAGCTAAGAATATCATCAGATAGCCTCCAGCACCTATAGCAAAGTCGTCCCCCCTTTGCCACTGCAAATGAACTTGAGATGCGGGCAGCATTTTGCACATCAAGCTTTGTGTAGGTCCCGGGAAATGGAACCTGCCTTGTTAGGCTTTGCGGCCAAGCGCCTTAACTGCCGAGCCATCTCTCCAGCCCGAGTCCATGTTTCTCACAGCCAGCTGTGTGCCTTGGCCTTGCCCTGGCTCATCAGCCGAGTGCTCTAGCATTCCCCAAGCCTTCCCAGAACTGAGAGCTTCCAAGTGCCACCCAACACCAGCAGGGGAGAGGAGCAAGTTCTGGAAAGCCACTCCCTGCCACGTGGCTCCGGTCTTACATTATCCCTGATGTGAGCCATTAACCTGCTAATCACCAACCAATTAACTCCATTTCAGCATGGCTGTGAGAGCCTTTTAAGTCTCTGCGCTCATCAGCCACAAGGAGGGGCCTGGCACGGGCCCCAGCTGTCCTTGGTGGTGGTGGGGGGGGTGGGCACGTGAAAGGACTCTCCGCAAGTAAGTCCTGCACATTCTTTCCCAGCCCTGTGACCCACGGGTGCCAAAGAGGAAGGTCCCCAAGAGACTCTGTGATGACGGGCACTTGGGACTTGGTCGTGGAGAAACTGCAGATTGTGCAGTGACTGGCCAATTGTGTTTTGACCAGATGGGATGAGGCAAGAAAAGATTAACGAGATAACCAGCTTTCCACAAGGTTCCACTGAGGCCTTTGGGCCCCATTGCTTGGGGGTGGGGTGTTGACACAGGGTTTCATGCAGCCCAGGCTGGTTCTGAATTTAATGTCTAAATGAGCATGACTGATCTGGAATGGAACTCACTAGGTAGCCCAAACTTGACTTTGACATATATATATTAATTTGCAATCAGAGAGAGAGATAGAATAGAGATAGACAGACAAAATGGGCACGCCAGAGCCTCCAGCTGCTGGAAACAAACTCCAGATGTGTATGCTACCTTGTGTATCTGGCTTTATGTGGGTTCTGGGGAATCAAACCCAGGTCGTTAGGCTTTGCAGACAAGTGCCTTAACTACTAAGCCATCTGTCCAGCCCTCGACTTTGAACTTCTGGTCCTCCTGGTTTTTTTTTTTTTAAATATTTTATTTATTTAATTATTTGAGAGAAAGAGGGAGGGAGAGAGAGAGAATAGGCACACCAGGGGCCTCCAGCCACTGCAAATGAACTCCAGATGCATGCGCCCCCTTGTGCAGCTAGCTTATGTATGTCCTGGAGAATCGAACCGGTATCCTTTGGCTTTGCAGGCAAACGCCTTAACCGCTAAGCCATCTTTCCAGCCCTTGACTTTGATCCTCCTGTTTTCGACACCACCACCCCACCCCAGTGCTGGGATTATAGATGTGCTGGGTCATGCCCGGTTTATGTGGCTGTGGGTATGGAACACAGGGCTTTGTGCATGCATGGGCGAACAACCCTAACCTCCCCTCCCCCCACCCCCGTGTGTTCTGTGTGTGTGCATGGAGTGTGAGTGTGTGGTGGGTACGCGTGTGCCACTGCATGTGTGTGGAGGTCCAAAGACAACCTCGGGCAGTTTATCCTCTCCTTCCACCCTGCTTGAGATAGGGTCTCCCTTGTTGTCCCCTACTTCCCTCTCCCCTCCCCCTCATGTGCCCCAGTCTAGCTGGCCCAGGGCTTCCAGGTTATCCTTGCTCTGCCCCTCCGTGAGCCTTCTGCCCCTTGGCATCGGCTTTATGTGGATGCTAGGGAGCTGAATTCTCCCAGAAAGCTTTCAAGCAAGCACTGTTAACCACTGAACCATCTCCCCAGCCACGTCCCCTCCACCATCATGGCTTTTATTATTATTTTTATTTTATTCTTTTTTTTTTGAGGTTGGGTCTCACTTTAGCTCTGGACTTCACTATGTAATCTCAGGGTGGCCTCAAACTCATAGGGATCCTCCTACTTCTACCAGAGTGCTGGGATTAAAGGCGTGCGCCACCACGCCTGGCCATCATGGCTTTTTTTTTTTTTTTTTTCATTTTTTTCTTTCAAGGTAGGGTCTCACTCTAGTCCTGGCTGACCCAGAAGTCACTATGTAGTCTCAGGGTGACCTCAAACTCATGGCAATCCTCCTACCCCTGCCTCCCAAGTGCTGGGATTAAAGGTGTGCACTACCACACCCAGCCCCACCACTTTTATATCTGGCTAGTATAAGAATCAAATTGTCCCATGGACCTCATTTTCCTGGTAGACTGCTATCAGTGACTGCCCTCATATACACCATTTTCTGAAATGGCACCCCTTCAAAACCCAGCTGGCTCAGTGGTTACGGCACTTGCCTGCAAAGCCTAATGACCTGGGTTCAATTCCCCAGTGTCCATACAAAGTGGCGCATGCATCTGAAGTTTGTTTGCAGTGGCTAGAGGTCCTGGCATACCCATTCATTCTCTCTCTCTCTCTCTCTCTCTCTCTCTCTCTCTCCTCCCTGTCTCTCTTTGCTTGCAAATAAATAAATATTTTTAATATTTAAAAAATCTATTGATTTGTAAGCAGAGAGAGCTAGAAGAGAGATGGACAGAGAGAGAGAATGGGTGCACCAGGGTCCCCAGCCACTGCAACTGGACTCCAGATGCATGTACCACTTTGTTCATCTAGCTTTATGTGGGTACTGGGGTATTAAACTTGGTCATTAGGCTTTGCAGGCAAGCGCCTTAATTGCTGAACAATCTCTCCAGCCCTGTATAAATAAAAATATATATTTAAAAATCCAGCTGACGGGCATGGTGGCGCACGCCTTTAATCCTAGCACTCGGGAGGCAGAGGTAGGAGGATCGCTGTGAGTTTGAGGCCACCCTGAGACTACATAGTGAATTCCTGGTCAGCCTGGACTAGAGTGAAACCCTACCTCGAAGAATAAAAAAAAGAAGAAGAAGAAAAATCCAGCTGAATATTCCCCTTCTCTGGTGTGTGTGTGTTTTTGGGGGGGGGGCGTGCCTGGCCTCCCTCCCAGACCTGTGCAGTGCTATGTTCACATGCGTGTGTGAACTGGTGAGTGTCTTTGATCTTTGTACTAGCCTACGCACATTCTTGTCCAAACTCGACTCTTTTTTTTTTTTTTTCTTTTTCAAATACCTGCTGTGTATTCAGCAGAATTTCTTTCTTCGGAGGAGGCCTGCGTTCATGGTAGTGGTAAGACTTGGGGAGTTGTTGGCTCACCCCCTCAAACTTCCCCAGCATCGTTTGTCTAGTAAAGTTGACATAAGAGTCGTCCAGGACCTGGCAGGCTTCAGTGAGTTCACAGTGCCTCGATATTCTGGCCAACCTCTTCTCAGCCTTTTATTTATTTACTTATTTAATATTATTATTATTACTAAATTTATTTTTTTATTTGAGAAAGAGAGAGGCAGGTAGAGAGAGAATGAGAACAGGCATATCAGGGCCTCTAGCCACTGAACTCCAGACGCATGTGCCACCTTGTGCACCTGGCTTAAGTGTGTCCTGTGGAATCGAACTTGGGTCCTTAGGCTTCACAGACAAGCACCTTAACCACTAAGCAATCTCTGCAGCCCTAGTATTATTATTTTGTGGGGATTCTGAGGTAGGGTCTCACTCTAGCCCAGGCTGACCTGAAATTCACTATGTAGTCTCAGGTGGTGACCTTGAACTCAGCACACTAGACTCCTGAGTCCAGTTTCGTTGTGTCCATGATTTGGTTCATAGTGAAAGGTCCAACAAATGCCTGTTTCGATGGTCCAGTGCAGTGTGGGCAACAGCTGAAGATAACTTTGCCCTCTGTCATGCATGCCCGGATGCTGGCGGGGGGGCGGGGGGTCTTCTGCTGAGCAGTTCTTGCCTGTGAGTTTGGCTGGCACTGAGGTTATGTGGCGCAAGAATGAATGGGGCATCCATGACGGGCCACTCACATGGCTGGGCCTTGGAGGGGGCTGGGAGGTGGCTTGGTTTGGACGCTGGGACCATTGGGACATCCTCTTCAGATACTCTCCTGATCTGGACCCTGCTTCTCCTCAGGTTCCCTCTGTATGGTCTCTCGGAACCGGAGACCTGCTTCTTCCAGGTGGGCTCTGGGCTCCCTAGAGTGAGCACACAGAAACTTCCAGGGTATCTAAAGTGTAGGACCAGAACTGGTCCAGAGTCACTGTCATCGCTTTTTCGTGGCAAAAGCCCAGTTCAGGGTCAATGTGCGAGTGGACTCACACAGAACATAACTATGAGGGGCTCTGTGTTACCAGGAAATCTCTTAGGACCCTTGCTACCCTCTGGCCAAATAATCACATTTTGGGGATGCCACAAGTTTTCTTTTTTTACTTCCTTTCTCTCTCTCTCTCTCTCTCTCTCTCTCTCTTTCTTTCTTTCTTTCTTTCTTTCTTCTCCCTTCTTCTTCTCCTTCTTTTTCTTCTCTTCCTCCTCCTCCTCCTTCTTCTTTTTTTCGAGGTAGGGTTGCTCTAGCCCAGGCTGACCTGGAATTCACTATATAGTCTCAGGGTGGCCTCGAACTCATGGCAATCCTCCCACCTCTGCCTCCCAAGTGCTGGGATTAAAGGCGTGTGCCACCATACCCAGCTTTTCTTCCTTTCTTCCTTCCTTCCTTCCTTCCTTCCTTCCTTCCTTCCTTCCTTCCTTTCTTCCTTTCTTTCTTTCTTTCTTCTTCCTTCCTTCCCTCTTTCCTTCCTTCCTTTCTTTCTTTCTCTCAGACAGGGTCTCACTCTAGCCCAGGCTGACCTGGAACTCACTCTGTAGCCCAGGCTGGCCCTGAACTCATGACATTCCACTTACCTCAGCGTCCTGAGTGCTGACCTTCAAGGCATGCACCACCACACCCAGCCACAGACTTGTTTTCCATAGTACCAACATTTCTACAGAATCTAAGCTGTCTCTCTCAGATTATTTTCATCAAACACACACACACACACACACACACACACACACACACACACACACACACTCATGCCTTCTGGAACACTGCCACCCCAACCTGCAGACAATATAAGCTCTGCAAGAGAGTGAAGGTGTTTGTATACCTAGTGAAACAGAGGAGAAACACTCATGTTTGGCTGCTTATCTGAAGTGTCTAAACGGATCATTTTTCTTGACTTTGATTCCCATCCCTATTGAACAGGTGAAGAGACTGAGGCTCAAGGGTGTCAAAACATCAACCCAAAGTAACGGAGCCATCATGCTGAAGGAATAATTATAAAATAAGGGCTGAGGCTACAGCTCAGTTGGTAGACTGCTCGCCTAGCATGCACGAAGCCCTGGGTTCCATCTCAACCTAGCACTGCATACATGGGGCATGCCTGTAATCCTAGTCCTCAGGAAGTGGAGACAGGAGGATCAAAAGTTCAAGGTCGGGCTGGCTTAGCGGTTAGGGCGCTTGCCTGAGAAACCCAAGGACTCATGTTCGATTCTCCTGGTCCCATGTCAGCCAGACACACAGTGAAAGCGCATGATGTCATATATGTGTTCAGGGGGGTGTATACGTCTGGATTTTGATGGCAGTGGCTGGAGGCTCTGACATGCCAATTCTCTCTGCCTCTCAAAATCAAACAAACAGCAACAACAAAAACAGGCTAGTCTGTTGGGCTTGCCTCAAAAAAATAATTTAAAAAAGTTCAAGGTCATCCTTACCTATATAATATTAATGAGTTTGAAGTCAGCCTGGGACTGAGATATGAGAGAGAGAGAGAGAGAGAGAGAACAGTAATTTTTAAAAAATTGTTTATTTATTTGAGAGAAAAACAAAGAGAGTGTGAGAGAAAGAAAATGGGTACTCTAACCACTGCAAAGGAATTCCAGATGCATGCACCACCTTGTGCATCTGACTTACATGGGTCCTTGGGAATCGAACCTGGGTCCTTTGGCTTTACAGGCAAGTACCTTAACCGCTAAGCCATTCCTCAAGCCCTTTAAAAAAGTTTTTTTTTTTTTTTCAAGGTAGGGTCTCACTCTAGCTCAGGCTGACCTGGAATTCACTATGTAGTCTCAGGGTGGCCTCGAACTCATGGTGATCCTCCTACTTCTGACTAAAAAAATTTTTTCTTAATATTGTATTTTTCTAGCCAGGCATGGTGGTGCACGCCTGTTATCCCAACACTTGGGAGGTTGAGGTTGGAGGATCACTGTGATTTTGAGGCCAACCTGGCCTACAGAGTAAGTTCCAGGTCAGCCTGAGCTAGAGTAAGACCTTGCCTCAAAAAAAATTTTTTTTATTTTTATTTATTTGAGAGAGAGAGAGAGAATGGGCATGCCAGGGCCTCCAATCTCTTCAAACATACTCTAGAGGCATGCACCACCTTGTGCATCTGGCTTACGTGGGTACTGTGAAATCAAACCTGGGTCCTTAGGCTTTATAGGTGAACACCTTAACCAATAAGCCATCTCTCCAGCCCATGTTTTTTTAATTAAATTTTTTAAAAATTTATTTACAGGGCTGGAGAGATGGCTTAGCGGCTAAGCGCTTGCCTGTGAAGCCTAAGGACCCCGGTTCGAGGCTCAGTTCCCCAGGACCCACGTTAGCCAGATGCACAAGGGGGTGCACGCATCTGGAGTTCATTTACAGAAGCTGGAAGCTCTGGCGCGCCCATTCTCTCTCTCTCTCTCTCTCTGCCTCCTTCTCTCTGTCGCTCTCAAATAAATAAATAAACAAAAAAAAAAACAATTAAAAAAAATTTATTTACAAACAGAGAGAGACAGAGAATGAATATGGGTGCCAGGGCTTCTTGCCACTGCAAATGAACTCCAGATGCATGCACCACTTTGTGCATCTGGCTTTACATGGGTCCTGGGGAATCAAATCCAGGTTATTAGGCTTTGCCGGCAAGTGCCTTAACTGCCGAGCCATCTCTCCAGCCCCCAAGGGGGTTGTTTTGTCTATACAAACTGAGCTCTTGCAAGGCAAGGTACCTCAGCCAGGACACTATTCCCCCATGGAAGAAAGACGGGAAGGAAAGCCCCGAACCTGGAGGGCTGTGGGCGTGCTTTTCGCACAAGCCCAACCTCTTCCCTCCAGGCCAGCTTCATCCCACAGCTCCCTGTCTTTGGCCCAACGGACACAGTGACAGCTCAGTTTGGTGAGATGTTGGCAAAACTGGCTTCCTTTCCAAGTCGTCTGTGCGGAAGGGCTTGTTCCCGCCACCTCCCTGCCTCTCCTTGTTCGCGTCTCACCCAACACTCATTTGGTTTTGAGCAGTTTGTTCCTGGAAAGCAGAGGGAAAGAACAGATTGATGCGTTGACTGTGTGTGGCCAAGCGATTTATTTTTAATGCGACTAAACAAGACACACACCTGCCTGTGGAAACGCGCTCAGAGTGACTCATCGGGGACTCAGATGGTCGTCTGGGCAAGGGAAAGACCAAGGAAACAGAGAGAGAAGAGAGGAGGGAGAAAGAAAGCGAACTGTGATGGTTCATCTTGGCTGGTAGCTTGATAGGATTTATAATCACCATGGAAACAAGCCTGTGAGAGATTTTCTAGATTAGGTTAATTGAGGTGGGAAGACCTACTCTAAATGCAGGCAGTGAGGTCCTGGGCTGCATAAAAAGGGAAAGCGAGCTGACCACCAGCGCTCATCTCTCTGCTTCCTGACCGCGGATGCCATGTGACCCGCTTCCTCAGGCTCCTGCCACCATGAATTCCCCACCACGACGGACTTTACCCTTAGACTATACGCCAAAATAGACTCTTTCTTCCTTAGGTTGCTTCTAGTCCAGCAGTTGTTTACAGCAACAAGAAAGCAACTAAGGGCTGGAGAGATGGTTTAGTGGTTAAGGTGTTTGCCTGTAAAGCCTAAGGACCCAGGTTCGATTCCCCAGTACCCACGTAAGCCAGATAAACAAAGTGGCACATACGTATGGAGTTCATTTGCAGTGGCTAGGGGCCCTGGTGCACCCATTCTCTCTCTCTCTAATAAATAGATAAGACAAGGTTTTTTTTTTGTTGTTCTTTTGTTTGTTTTTTGAGGTAGAGTTTCACTCTAGTCCAGGCTGACCTGGAATTTACTCTGTAGTCTCAGGGTAGCCTTGAACTCACAGCAATCCTCCTACTTCTGCCTCCCAAGTGCTGGGATTAAAGGCGTGCACCACCATGCCCGGCTAAGATAAAATATTTTTTAAAACTTTGTTTACATTTATTTATTTGAGAGAGAGAAAGAGGGAGAGAGATGTAGAGAGAGGGAGAGAATGGGCGTGCCAGCGCATCCAGCCACTGAACATGAACTCCAGATGCATGCGTCACCTTGTGCATCTGGCTTTCGTGGGTTCTGGGGAATCGAACTTGGGTCCTTTGGCTTTGCAGGCGAGTGCCTTAACCACTGAGCCATCTCTCCAGTCCCCGGGCTCTCTCATTTGCATCTAGAGTTGGCTGATCCTGCTAGTCTAGCGAGCCAGCTTGCCTGAGTGAGGATCCGCTATCTCCGCTTCCTGAGCTCTGGGATCCCAGGCAGCTGACACGCCTCGACTCTGGTCCTGAACTCTGCTCCTCACACTCGCACGACAAGTGCTGTATCCAGTCAACCATCTCTCCAGCCCCAGCTCAGGGTTTCTTGACACTGTCCGTCAGGACCTCCCTAAATTACGACAGCTGCCATGTCAGAGCCTCAGCTGCCTCCACACATATGGCCCTGGGCCACTGGAGCTGTGGTTCCTCTGTCCGCACAGTGCTCTGGAGTCCCTGCCGTGAAGTCCCCATGCCCTGCTGGGGTGACTGAAGCCCAGCCTGTGTCATCGCAGCCGAGTTTCCCCTGGATCTGTCGACTTGGAAACAGCTCCTGGCTTGCAGTAAACAGTGTCAACAGACTGACGGGGCCGGGAACATAGTTGTTCTGCCTTTAAATATATATATATTTATTTAGCTGGGTGTGGTGGCGCACGCCTTTAATCCCAGCACTCGGGAGGCAGAGGTAGGAGGATCACCGTGAGTTTGAGGCCACCCTGAGACTCCATAGTGAATTCCAGGTCAGCCTGGGCTAGTGTGAGACCCTACCTCGAAAAAAACTAACAAAAAAGTTTTATTTATTTTGCAAGCAGAATGAGACACACACACACACACACACAGAGAGAGAGAGAGAGAGAGAGAGACAGAGAGAGAGAAAGAGAGAGAGACAAAGAGAGAGAGAGAGAATGAGAATGAATGAATGAGCAGGTGCGCATCCACTGCAAATGAACGCCAGATGCATGTGCCACTTTGCGCATCTGACTTTGGGTGGGTACTGGAGGACTGAACCCAGGTCGTTAGCCTTTGCAGGCAAGTGCCTTAACCACTGAGCCATTTCTCCAGGCCCACATTGGCATTTTTGTTTTGCTTTCTTTTACAAACAAGGGCCTAAGCTGATAGAAAGACTGGGTAGAAACAACTGGGTTCAGTTTCAGCATCTAAATGCCTTACGTGTTGTCTCACCACCCCTAAGGGCACTGTTAGCATTCCCCCATAGTGGGTGGATTGCTGTGAGTTCAAGGCCACCCTGAGACTCCATAGTGAATTCCAGGTCAGCCTGGACTAGAGCGAGACCCTACCTCGAAAAACAAAAACAAAAACAAAAACAAAAAACAAAAACAAAAAAAAAAAAAAAAAAGAGAGAGAGAGAGAGAGAAAGAGGTAGCGAGAGAGAGAGAGAGAGAGATTGAGAGAGAATGGGTGAGCCAGGGCCTCCAACCACTACAAACGAACTCCAGACGCGTGTGCCCCCTTGTGCATTTGGTTTCCGTAGGTCTTGGAGAGTTGAACCGAGGTCCTTTGGCTTTGCAGGCAAATGCCCTAACCGCTAAACCATTTGTCCAGCTACCACCCCCCCCCCTTTGTCTCTCTCAAATAAAGAAAATAAAAAAGAATAAAAGGAAATAAAATGCTGAGCCAAAAGCTACATAGCCAAGCAGCTCCTGAATTCCTCGCTGCCAAAAATGATCATAATAGGGCTGGAGAGATGGCTTAGCAGTTAAGGTCCTGGCCTGCGAAGCCTAAGGACCCAGGATTGATCTGCAGTACCCGTGTAAGACAGATGCAGATGGAGTTCATTTGCAGGGGCTAGAGGCCCTGGCATGTCCATTCTTCTCTCTCTCTCTCTTCTTTCTCTGTCTCATAAATAAATCAAAATAAAATATTTTAAAAATTATCACAATAAATATTTATTATAGAGGTAGGCCATCAAGTTTCATGTGTTAGGCAGCAATAGGTGGTTATGCCGTGGTCACAGTTTCCTTATGTATAATAGCAAAAAGCAGAAACGCAAGGCATTCCAATCATGGGAGGTTCAATAAACCAGGCTAATCCAGTTTGGAATGTAGGGTAGGGCAAAGGACATATATGTTCTGCCATTGAAAGCATCCCAAGATATTCTTTGAAAAAATATTCTATTTATTTATTTGAGAGACAGAAAAAGAGAGAGAGAGACAGAGAGAATGGGCTCACCAGGGCCTCTAGCCACTGCAAACGTACTCCAGATGCGTGTGCTCCCTTGTGCATCTGGCTTATGTGGGTCCTGAGGAATTGAACCAGGATCCTTTGTCTTTGCAAGCAAAGGCCTTAACCGCTAAGCCATCTCTCCAACCTCCCAAGACATTCTAATACACAAGATAGCAGCATTTATTCCAGTTACATAAAAATGTAAAAATAGGGCTGGAGAGATGGCTCAGTGGTTAAAGGTACTTGCTTCAAAAGCCTGATGGCCAGGGTTCCATTTCCCCGGTTCCCATGTAAAGCCAAGATGCACAGAGTGGCGCATGCATCTGGAGTTTGTTTGCAGTGGCTGGAAGCCCTGGTGCACCCATGCTTTCTCTTCCCCTCTCTCTATCTGTCTGGCTCTTCCTCTCTGTCTCTCTCAAATAAATAAATAGACTATTAAAAATGGAAAAATAAAGTGGGGCATGGTGGCGCACACCTTTAATCCCAGCACTTGGGAGGCAGAGGTAGGAGGATTGTGTGAGTTCAAGGGCACCCTGAGACTACATAGTGAATTCCAGGTCAGCCTGACCTTGAAAAAAAAAAAGATGCAAAAATATAGGGCTGGAGAGATGGCTCAATGGTTAGAATGACTTCCTGTGCACACATGAGGGGTTGCGGAGGCCTGAGAGACCACTGGAGTTTGATCCTCAGGACCCCCACAAAGAACCAGGTATGGCCATGCACACCTGTACTTCCATGGGGAGCAGAGACTGGAGGATCACTGGGGCTAACAAGAAATCCAAGCAAGCAACCAACCAAACAGACGAACAAAAAACCTCCTCAAGCTCCGGAATCAGTAACAAACTCTAGGCAGGAGAGCAATGGAGTGGAACACCAAACATTTCCAATTCCAGCCCCCGCAGGTGAGCACCTGCAGTACTGGTGCATGGGCACACACATGTGCACACACCACACACACACGCCACACCACATGACATACACATGCAAAGAAATACAAAAATACAGCCAGGCGTGGTGGCGCACGCCTTTAATCCCAGCACTCGGGAGGCAGAGGCAGGAGGATTGCTGTGAGTTTGAGGCCACCCTGAGAATACAGAGCGAATTCCAGGTCAGCCTAGGTTAGAACCTCCCCCTCCCCAAAAAAAGAAATGCAAAAACATTTATGTTATACACATGTATACATATATGTGTAAGGTTCGGGAGTGACCAAGACCACGGAGACCACTCTGAGGCAAAGATGGAAGCTGTTATTCAGGAAAAACTCGAGCTGCCAGGACTGACTCTCAAGAGCAGAGCCAACTTTGAGATTACAGATAGTGGGCTACACAGAGCTCTTCAGTTGGGGGAAGGTGAGGAAGGGAAAAGAACTCCTTTGTTCTCTATATCAGCCATTTCACACAGCTAGGGGGTAAGACCAGAGCAGTGAGCAGGTGACCTGAGAGATAAGGGGGGCAGGAAACCTAGACCTGGGGCATTGTTAGGCAAGAAAGGATGATGGCTGGGTGGTTCCTTGAGGAATGTGGATGACCCACTTCCTTATGTCTCTGCTGCTCTCTTGCTGTGACTCCATTTTTTTTTTTGTCCCTAACAATATGTAATACACCTGTATTTGCATTCACTCAAATGTGGTCTGTTGGTAAACCAGCACATGAGTGAGCCTCACAGTGTATGTCAAAGCACAGGCAAAGTTTTGCCACAGAAGAGGGAAGCAGAATTGGGGTGTGGAGCCCCAATGTGATGCTCACTTTCTGCTTTGTGATCTCATGAACCATTTCAATCTCTCATGGTGAAAATGGCAAAAATATGCCTATGTATTTTTTGTGTGATAAGAGAAGAAAGTGGGGCCACGTGTGGTGGTGCACGCCTCTAATCCCAGCACTCTGTGAGTTCAAGGCCACCCTGAGACTACATAGTGAATTCCAGGTCAACCTGAGCTAGAGTGAGACCCTATCTTGAAAAACAAAACCAAAAAAAAAAAAAAAGAAGAATAAGAAAACAGCAGGTGGATAGGTGGAAGGAAGCAAGAACACAGGAGGTGAGGCATTTTGCAACTAGCTGCTGACTTCAGGCTCCTTTCTTAAAAACATCAAGAATGAGCCTGGCAAGGTGGCGCACGCCTTTAATCCCAGCACTGGGGAGGTAGAGGTAGGAGGATTGCTGTGAGTTCGAGGCCACCCTGCATTCCAGGTCAGCCTGGGCTAGAGCGAGATCCTATCTCAAAATAAATAATAAATAAATAAATAAATAAATAAAACAAAAACAATCAAGCATGGCTGGAGAGATGGCTCAGTGGTTAAGGCACTTGTCCACAGAGCCTAAGGACCCAGGTTCTATTCTCTGGAGTTTGTTTGCAGTAACTAGAGGCCCTGGTGCTCCCATTCTCTCTCTCTCTCTCTCTCTCTCTCTCTATCTATCTCTTTCTCTCTCTCAAATAAATAAACAAAATATTATTTAGAAAAGTATTTTACAGAACATCAAGAAGGCACCCCCTTGCCCTGGCTGACCATAGGCTGGCATTTGGGACTCCTGGATGATCTGCGGATGGACCAGAACTATAGGATCTGATTCCACTCGTCTTACCTCCCTGGCTGTGCTGGGTTTTGGAGCTCACAGGGCCAGGCCGTTGTTGTCGATGAACTAAGGGCTGCCCCCTCCCCCATCGGCACAAAGTGGTTGGAGGGGACACCAATGGGAAGAGGGAAAGAGTAGTAAGTTTGGCAGGGTGAGCCCCGTGAGGACGTGGCCTGGCCTCAGGCACTGGAAGTTCCAGGGATCTGAGTGAAGACCTAGGGAAGAAATGCAACACTAGGGACGGGGGAGGGGGATGGGCAGGGAGATGGTCCAGTAGGTTTGCACCCATGAGGTACTGGCTTGCAGGAGCAAGAAGCGGCCCTCTTCCCTTCCCAGGAACCCACCCTCTGGTCTCTGAGCTCATCCCCCGCCCAGCCTGGGCCTCCCCAGCAAAGGAGGCTGGGAGCGGAACTGGACTCCAGGCCAGAGTGATGTTGGCAGATCTCAGGCTTCAGGCCGGCCACACCCAGGGAGAACTAAATACTGAATGCTTCCCCACGCTCCCTGCAGAGTGGTGTCTCTGCAGCCTCTTGCCTGTGTCTGGATGAGACAGGAAGGGCTGGTTTGGCTGCGCCCCTGTTGAAGGCCCTTAGTCCCCCTGTACCCTTAAGGAACTCCCAGATCCCAGAATGATGGAGCCCTTCAGAGGTCTTACCGTCTTCCAGAGATAATATTTTTTCCTGGTGCTTTTCTTTCCTCCTTTTTTTTTCTTTTTCCGGACTTCCTTCTATCTCTCTTACTGTCCTCTCCTCTCTTTCCTTTCCTTCCACCCTTCCTCCCTCTCTCTTTTGGTATTTTTCAGACAGTGTCTAATATAATCCAGGCTGGCTCCAAAGTCCTTTTGCAGTTGAGGTTGACCTTGAACTCCTGATCTTGTACCTACCTCTGGAGTGTTGGGGTTACGGGCGGGGGCGGAGCCACTGTGCCTAACACCACTGAAGTGATTGAAAATGCAAGCCAGGTGTGGTGGTGCGTGCTTTTAGTCCCAGCACTCGGGAGGCAGAGGTAGGAGGATTGCTGTGAGTACAAGGTCACCCTGAGACTACATAGTGAATTCCAGGGCAGTCGTGGGCTAGAGCAAGACCCTACCTAGAAAAGCCAAAAAGAGAGAGAGAGAGAGAGAGAGAATGCAAGCAATTAAGCAATACTCTTTATTAAAGAGTGGGTTTTTCTCTCCCTATTGTATTTCAACAACGCACTTGCCCTTTTCTTGCAGCACCCTAGCCTGCCTGTGACCAGAGAGGTTTGCAAACCCAGTGATGTCTCCCCACTTATCTGTCCCTTGTCACTGTTTCAAGACACTAGCCCTATTAACCTGCTTCCAGCTCCTCTCCTCCCACTGCCTGGAGGCTTCTCTAGCCCTGCCTCCCCAGCTAACCGAGTTTCCATTCCATTCCAGTTTCCCATCCAGGCTGGTGGCCTGAAATGTTTTCACAGGACCTGTCCCCTAGTAGGACAATATTCCCATTTCTTCCCTGAGCTGAGCTCTCAGAAGGCAGAGGCACCTTGTCTATTTTCCTTACAACTATGTCCCCACAAGCTGGCACGGGGACTAACATGCCACTATGCTCACACAAACACATTGGCATTTGAGATTAGCCAATTATCCACAGCAAAACAAACACTGTCCACCCTGGCTTCGGCAGCAAATTCATTCCCTCGTCGTGCTCAGCCTGTCAACACCTGTTGGACGCTTCCTGCGCGCCACACAGGTCATGCTCAACACATGCTGGCTTCCTCCATGCTCGAATGGACTTGGCCTCCACCTAACTCTTGCCGGCCCCCTAAAGGAAACCAATTATCGAGTCTTTTCCCGGGGTGCCTGACTGAACTGGTGCGTGCCTCTCATAGCCATAGAAACATCACCAGTGGCCGGCGCCAGCAGGATTAGATCTGCAAAGTGTTTAAAGTTTAGCTGGAAAGCCTTGTGCAAATGTCAACAGTGGCACTCTGCTTCCTGCAAAGCAGCATCCTAATCAGCAGGGCTGCCTTTTCCAGCTCATGGAGCAATGACATTTTAAAAAGTCCCTGCATAATCACTTCTCGGGATGAAAACTACCGAAAGACGGGGGCGGGGGGGGAGAGGGGGGAGGCAGTCACAACCCTAGCTTCCCACCGCCTGCACCCCACTGTACTTACAGCTTCAGGTGAGTCGTCACCAATCCTCACGCCATCAGCAGACGGAGGCATGGAGGTTCCGTTGGCATTGGAAGAACGACTTGGGGCACCTTCCACAGCCCTCCCCACAACCATTTCTCAGGGCCAGGGAGGAGGGGCACCAGTGTTGCGCCTGTATCGGTAACCTTGTCCTTGCTGAGGCAAATACCTGGCCAAGATCAGCTTAAGGGAGGAAGGGTTCATTTAGTTTCCAGTTGGAAGTTACAGTCCACTATGGGAGGGAAGGCATGGGGATAGGAACTTGAGGCAATGGTCACATGTAGCTGCAGTGCCGAAGCCAAGGAGGCAGAGAGAGGAGGATCGCTGTGAGTTCGAGGTCAGTCTGGGACTACAGAGTGAATTCCAGGTCAGCCTGGAACAAAATAAACAAGAATCAAGGTGAGATGAATGCTGCTGCTCAGCCCTCTTTCTCCTTCTAATCCAGTCCAGAACCCCAGCTCAAGTCATGATGTTGCCCACAATTAAGGTGGGACTTCCCAGTCAAGATAATCCCTTCCAGACAAGCCGAGAGGCTAACCTAATCTACATAATCCCTTCCAGGTGATCTAGGTCCTGTCAAGACTGACAACTAATACAATCTATCACCATGCCCTATTAGGGCTCGGGGTCTTAGAGAACAAGGGACCCTAGGGTCCACTGTTAGGAGGACAGTACTCCTTACACCAGGTATTCTGAGATGTTAATCTTCTTCCCCTTCCATTCCACGTAGGGTCACTATGTATAATATCCCAATTCTGGAAATTTCTGAGCTGAAGAAGAAAAGCAACGTCTTTTTCTCAAAGGGGGAGCTGTGGAGGTGTCTGCGGATGGGACTCCTGCCACAGCAGCTGGTAGAGGTCTGATGGGATTTCCAATGAAGTTACTAATGGAAATGATACACAGGGGACTTTTCATAGAAGCTGCTAATGGAGGATGGCCTACGCCCAGTGCTGGGAAGTGGGGTGAGGCCAGGTCTGGCTGAAATGTTATGCTAGGGGGTCAACTCTCAGCCTTGGATCTACACAGGAAGCAGATCCCAGGGGGAGTCAAGGTGAGTGTACAAAACTAGATGCCAAGGACACAGTATCTCGGTTAGCCACCAGTCTGTCCCGGATGCAGATTTGAAGACCTGAAGACCTGTTTTTCAGTGTTGGGGATCAACTTTAAGGCCTTGTTGGGAAAGCACTCTGCCACTGAGCTAACATCTGTGGCCCTGAGACTTTGTTTAGCCTCGAACATAGGCAGGTTGCTGTAAGAGCCCAATGCCTGAGACCTGTTTTGTTTTTAAATTTTTATTTTTTGAGGTAGGGTTTTGCTCTGGCTCAGGCTGATCTGGAATTCACTATGAAGTCTCAGGGTGGTCTTGAACACATAGAGAGCATCCTACCTCTGCCTGCCCAGTGCTGGGATTAAAAGCTTGTACCACCACTCTCGTTGAGACCTGGTTTTGATCATGACCTTCAATCTTCAGTGAGGCAGCTTCATTAGCCCTACCGCCTACCACCACCGTATGGTCAACTCAATTTTGGTTTTAGTTTTGTGAGGCAGGGTCACGTGTATCCCTGACTGGTCTCAACTCACTATGCAGGCAAGGGTGATCTTGCACCCCCGATCCCACTGTCTTTGCTGCCAGAGTACTGAGCTTATGGGTGTGTATCACCACGTCTGGTTTTTAATTTTCCAATTTTATTTATTTTCTGAGACTGAGGGGGAGAGGGAGAATACGTATGCCAGGGCCTCCTGCCACTGCAAACAAACTCCAGACACATATGCCACTTTGTGTGTCTGACTTCACACGGGTACTGGGGAGTTGAACTTGGGTGGGCAGGCTTTGTAAGCAAGCATCTTTAACCATAGAACCATCTCTCCAGCCTCCACGTCTCATTTTATTTAGTGCTGTGGCTTGAACCCAGGGCCCAGGCAAGCACTCTACCAGCTGAGATATTCCTAATCCTAGCTTGTTTTTTTTTTTTTTTGGTTTTTCGAGGTAGGGTCTTGCTCTGGTCCAGGCTGATCTGAAATTAACTCTGTAGTCTCAGGGTGGCCTTGAACTCATGGTGATCCTCCTACCTCTTCCTCCCGAGTGCTGGGATTAAAGGCATGCGCCACCACACCCGGCTGATTTTTTTTTCTTAATACAGGGGTTTTTGTTTTTTTTGAGACTGCCTCACTTAGTGTTGAGGCTGGCCTCAAATTCAATATATATCTGAGAATGACCTT
Organism: Dipus sagitta; assembly: GCA_036346955.1. Lineage (NCBI taxonomy): Eukaryota > Metazoa > Chordata > Mammalia > Rodentia > Dipodidae > Dipus > Dipus sagitta. Next base: position 16,486,099 of record CM070780.1, read on the forward strand.
GAACTCCCGTTCTCAGTCCTGAGAAGACTGTATATCAATACAAGGGAGTCCATGTGTAATTATTGAGTGAATGAACAAGTGAGTGCATGAACATATATGTTTCTTTTCTTTTTTTTTAAAATTTTATTATTTATTTATTTGACAGATAAAGAGGGGGAGAGAGAGAAAGAATGGGCGCACCAGGGCCTCCAGCTACTGCAAACAAACTCCAGACGTGTGTGCCCCCCTTGTGCATCTGGCTAACGTGGGTGCTAGGGGAACAGAACCTGGGTCCTTTGGCTTTGCAGGGAAACGCCTTAAGTGCTAAGCCATCCCTCCAGCCCATATATGTGTTTCTTATATTTTCTCATTTCTACCTTGTAAACCAAGTCTAGGATGGGATGAAAACTTTGAAAGAAAATAGAAATGTATATGTATATGAATGTGTGTCTCTATATAGAATACTTTTATTATACTTATTTTATAGATCTAAAGTGCTATTATTATATACAAGTATTTTTTCTATTTTTTGGGGGGGGGTAGGGTTTTGAAGTAGGATCTCACTGTAGCCCAGGCTGACCTGGAACTCACTTTGTAGTTCCAGGCCGGTCTTGAACTCACAGCCATCTTCCTTACCTTTGCCTCCTGAGTGATGGAATTAAAAGTGTGCTCCACTGAGAGGAAAATTACCCCACACATTTGCCTTGCTATCTGCAGTGGCTGCTGCAGAGCTGGAATTTTTCAGGTGCGTGTGTTCAAGCCCAGCCTCTCCCAGACAGTCCTCAACGCAAAATAAAAAGCCTGACTTTTGGTGGGGTTTTTCCTCGTTTCCAGCTCCTGGGTTGTTCATCTCTAAGCATCGGAGGTTTTCATCACCAGTCAGGTTTTGGTTTTTCCATCCTAGTAACTGTTGCCAGGGTGGGAAAGGATATGCATTGGACCCTTAGACCATGTGGATGTACCCACACCTCACCCTTTGGGTCTCAGACTAACCTCCCCCCATGGACTCTCCCTCACCCCCTGACTTCTAAATAAAGATAATAATTCACAAAAAAATAATCCTCTCAGTCTTGTTTTCTTTCAGTTCCTTAAATAAAGTAGACATGAGCTGGGATTTTGGGATTGCGTTTGAATCCCCAAAGTGAGTCCCATTTGACCGTTATGCCCGCTAAATATTTATTCTTTGAGGTTTTTTTTTTTTTTTTTCCCAAGGTAGGGTCTCACTCTAGCTCAGGCTGACCTGGAAGTCACTATGTAGTCTCAGGCTGGCCTTGAACTCACAGTGATCCTCCTACCTCTGCCTCCCGAGTGCTGGGATTAAAGGTGTGTGCTAAATATTTATTATTTAAGGAACTTGGTTTTCTTTCACTCACCAAGTTTAAATATTTGGACATCTGACAAGATGGGAAATAAGTAATGTGCAGGAGAAAAGAATGTCCAGAAACAACCAGGAGAAAGTCCCTTACCACTGGACAATTTTTTTTTCCCCTGGAATTTTCTGCATCAGTGCAAGACTTAGACAGCTAATTAGACTTTGGGCCCCACAGAAATTCAAACAGCATGTGTTCTCAGATGTCGCAAAGCTGTATACGCTTTTATTTAGGCACATCCAGAACGTTGTCATTGCGTAACTAACGTTTTCCAGTTAAGTGCCGCTAGGACTTGAGTGAAGGCTAACACAGTCCTCCCCTCAAAGTCAGTGCAAGCTGGTGATGGAAGCAGGCTGTCACAGGACAGTGTGAGGATATGAACATTGAATGTGCAAAAAGATGTTTGGTGTGTGTGCGCGTGCAGACGCACCAACCCCAAGGACGCATGTGCAGGGGACAGAGGAGGACAATGGATGTTCTCTATCACTCTTCTGCGTGACTTCCCTGAGACAGAGTCTCTCACTGAACCTGGAGCCCCCTAATCGTCAGTTAGACTGGCTGACCAGGGAGCCCCAGCAATTCCTATCTCCAGGCCCCACCCAACACTGGAGCTACGGGCATGTGCAGCCACTCCTGGCTTTTTATGTGGGTGCTGGGGATTCAACTTGGGGGTCCTCATGCTTGCACTGCAAGCACTCATCCACGGGACTATCTCCCCAGTCCCAAGATGTCCTTTTTATTCATACTTCTATAAGAAAAATTCTTGGGCTGGAGAGATGGCTCAGTAATTAAGGCTCTTTCCTGCAAAGCTTAAGGACTGTTGCAGTCAGGTTTACATTGCTGCCAGAAATCACCCGACCAAGAGCAGCTTGTGGGGAAAAAAAAAGGATTTATTTTGGCTTACAGATTTGAGGGGAAGCTCCATGATGTCAGGAGAAAATGATGGCATGAGCAGAAGGTGAACATCACCCTCTGGCCAACATAAGGTGGACACCAGGAACAGGAGAGGGTACCAAACACTGGCAAGGGGGAGCTGGTGGTAACACCCATAAGCCCGCCCCCAACCACACACTGTTCCCGGGAGGTGTTAATTCCCAAATCTCCATCAGCTGGGAACCTAGCATTCAGAACATCTAAGTTTATGGGGGACACCTGAATCAAACCACCACATTCTGCCCCTGGCTTCCATAAACTGATAAGCATACATGATGTAAAATGCAATTCATTCAGTCAAATTTTATAAGTCCCCATATTTTTTTTATCAATACTAATGATGTTCATACATCCCCATAGTCCAATATCTTTTAACTGAGTCATAATACCAAAAAAATCCCCCCAAAAACCCATAATGGCACAGAATAAGCATTCATACTGCAAAAGATGGCATTGAGCATAGCAAAGAAACATTCAACCAATACAAGATTTAAAATAGGGCAAACATCAAACTCTGTAGTTCCAAGTCCAACAACTCTAGCCAGTGACAAGTCTCCAAGTCCAATAATCCTAACTAGCAACGAGTCTCTGGAGTTCCAATTCCACCCTCCAGCTAAGCTACTCACAGTCCTGGAAAACTTTATCGGGGCCAGCAGCTTTCCTTAGCAGCCAACTTGTGGTCCCAGCATCTCCACTGGGTCTCCACTGCAATCCACGGTTCATGCTCATGGCCCCATGGGCTCTCCACGCTGGCATCCAGCAAACCTGCTTCACACTGCCCATTATCATTTCCAAAACACAAGACCATGTTGCAAACTCAATGACTCTCTCTTTCCTGCATTTCTTACACTTCACAATACCAGATAGGGTACCAATTTGTTAATCCAGGGGGGATCAAAGCAGTCTTTGAAGAAGAGAACACTCTTTCAACATTCAGGCCCCTTCAAAAGACTGCATTTTTTCTGTGTCATATCCCTCTGCTCACACCAGTCTATTTCTACTCAAAGCAACCCTGCACAACTTCTCAGGACAGGGGCATAACAGCAAGCTTCCCACACAAACTGTTTCAAGCCCAGTCCAGGCAAAGCTCTTTCTCACCCTTACAAGCCAAACCTCACAGTCCATAGTTCTTACCGCATTCACTCCTCAGCACCAACATTACTGTTGCAGTTAGGTTCGCATTGCTGGCAGAAATCACCCGACCAAGAGCAGCTTTTGGGGAAAAAAGGGTTTATTTTGGCTTACAGCCTCGAGGGGAAGCTCCATGATGGCAGGGGAAAATGGTGGCATGAGCAGAAGGTGGACATCACTCTCTGGCAAACATCAGGTGGACAACAGGAACAGGAGAGTGTGCCAAACACTGGCATGGGGAAACTGGCTACAACGCTCATCAGCCCACCGCCAACAATACAGCGCCTCCTGGAGGTGTTAATTCCCAAATCTCCATCAGCTGGGAACCTAGCATTCAGAACACCTAAGTTTATGGAGGACACCTGAATCAGACCACCACAAGGACTCAGGTTCAATTCCCCAGTACCCACTTGGAGCCAGACGCACGAAGTGACACATGCCTCTGAAGTTTGTTTGCAGGAGCTAGAGGACCTGGCGTGTCCATTATCTCTCCCTCTTCCTCTCTCTCTCTCTTTCTCTCTGCTTGCAAATAAATAAAAAAGAAAAAAGAAAAGAAAAATTCTGCTGTTTGTGACCTGCCATGGATTAGAAGACCTATTAATTTCAGTGCTTTACAAATAGAGGTGGGGATGTGTGTATTTTAGAATGGATGAGGCATGTAGACAGAGAAGTAAACTCAGATGTAAAGTGCATGCCAAGTAAGTCAGAGGGAGTCTTGGAGGATGGAGAGTCCCTCCCTGCCCCCCTTGAGGGAGCAGCTGGGAGTCCAGAGGGAGGAGGGAGGACAGGAGGCTCAGAAGAGTTCATGCCACCAGTGCTGACCCATTGCCAACTGTATATACCTAGGTGTGCCCACCCCTTCTGGGTGAGTATTTTGTGGTCATCCCTGATGCTTTATGCAGTGTCCTTCTAGTTCCCCAGTGACCCCCTCCCACCGGGTCTCCATGGGGTTTGGTCACTCTCTTGTTATTTTTTTTTAATTTTTAAAAAATTATTTATTTATTAGACACAGAGAGAGAGTGCACCAGGGCCTCTAGCCACTGCAAACGAACTCCAGATGTATGCACCACCTTGTGCATCTGGCTTATGTGGGTAGTGGGGAATCGAAACTGGGTCCTTGGGCATCACAGGCAAGCACCTTAACCATTAAGCTATCTCTCTAGTCCTCCTGTTATATTTTAGACATCTCTGATCTTTACCAAAAATAGAATGTGTGAGCCGGGCGTAGTGGCAGGAGGCAGAGGTAGGAAGATGGCTTTGAGTTTGAGGCCAGCCTGAGACTACCTTGTGAATTCCAGGTCAGGGTGGGCTAGAGTGAGACCCTACCTCGAAAACCCAAAATGAATGAATGAATGAATGAATGAATGAATAAATAAATAAAATGCATGTTTTAGTTCCCAATTCCGTCTTGCTTTTGGACTCTTTCCAGGAAAACAAGGTGGGGGGGGGGGCTACCCTTATGCCACCTTCAAATCAGCTGCCAGATTAGAAAGGTCACTGCTGCCACGGGGAGAGAGTGAGCAGATGGGTGGCAGAAGGACCAGAGGCTGCTGGACCTGTGGGGAGGTTCTGTTAGGCGAGGAGCTGTGGGTGAGGGAGGAAAGGGACGGGATGGCTGCAGGTCGTAGGACGTGGCATTGATGCTCTGTGGGTACAGGGCTGATCAGGTATTCATAGTGGGATCGGCTGCAATAGTTGAGGGCCGGCTGCCGATTGTGATTTCCCCGGGGAACCCCCGTTCTGATCTGCAACTTCCTGCCAGCTTCCAAGCCACACCCACGTGGCTGGGCGCTCTGGGAAGGTCAAAGCAGCATTGAGTGATCCGCCCATTCCCTTGAAGGTGCCCTGTGGTTGTGTGAGCGGAATCTCCGACTCTTGGAGAAGACCCAACGTAGACAAAGTTTTACATCCTTGTAGAGCTTCTGTGCCCTAAGCCGTGCTTCCCTGATGAGATTTGCAGACTGACACCAGACCGCATCCGCGCCCTAGCACGGGACCATCTCAGCGTTTCCCACCGGGTCCGGACTAAGGAGCAGGTTCCTAAGCTCCTGGGGAGAGGGCCTGCGAGCCCAAGTCCTGTAGTCCGCTCCTGCCTCCAGAAGGTTCTGGCGTTACCGCAGCTTGGTCTTGGTCTGGGATGATTGGGAGTGGGGATGGTAAAATCTAAGCGGACGTGGTGATACACATCTGGATTCTCAGCGGGAAGATTATGGCAAATTTGAGGCCAGCCTGGTCTACATAGCAAGTTCCAGGACAGCTGAGGGCTTCATAGCAGAAGTATCACAAAAAGCAAAATCAACAAAAAGAAAGTAAAATCTGACTTGTTTGTTTGTTTGTTTTTTGAGGTAGGGTCTCACTCTAGCTCAGGCTGACCTAGAATTCACTATGTAGTCTCAGGGTGGCCTCAAACTCACAGTGATCCTCCTACCTCTGCCTCCTGAGTGCTGGGATTAGAGGCCTGCGCCACCATGCCTGGCTCTAAAATCTGATTTTTTTTTCTTTTCAATTTTTTTTTTATTAACAACTTCCATGATTATAAAAAAATATCCCATGGATAGCTGGGCGTGGAGCTGGATGTTGGAGGCAGAGGTAGGAGGATCGCAGTGAGTTTGAGGCCACCCTGAGAATCCATAGTGAATTCCAGGTCAGCCTGGGCTAGAGTGAGACCCTACCTCGAAAAACCAAAAAAAAAAAAAAAAAAAAAAAATCCCATGGTAATGCCCTCCCTCCCCCCCCCATAAAATCTGATTTTTTTTTTAAATCAAAAGCAATTGTATTTGCTTTATTTTATCATCTATCTATCAATTATCTAGTCAGGGTTGAGAATTGAAGGGAACATAACCTCAGAGATTCAGACATGGTCAGATTTGAAGTGGGGGCGTTCGCTGCCCCAGGCCTGTCCATTAGTGCCCAGTGACACAGCGGTCTGTGTCCCAGACGATATGTCCTCAGTTCTAGTCCCTGGGTCACACTGACAGCGGCAGCCGTGGCCACATGCTGCATGTTCCGTATCTGACTTTATACTCCCCCTTGCTTCCTCCTAGGCTGCTGTTCCTGACTCCAATTCCACCGTCCCGATCTCTCCTACCCAGGATGTCTCCCCCACACACCCCGGAGCGACGTGTGCAGTCCTCTAACAGACGCTGGCTTCCACTGGTGACATTTCAGAAAGTCCCCCGCACTTACTAAGCTGGTTATTAGAGCTCTTAAAGTTTATATTACCAAGAACAATGTTGGATCCCCCAGTCTTCAAGACTTCCATCTGCTCCAAAAATCCTGTGCTCTGCAATCAAATAGTATTTTTTTTTTAAACGCTGCTTACAGGGTTAGTGTGGCTCAGTGGTAGAGCACTTGCCTAACATGCACAAAGATTTGGGTTTGATCACCAGTACCTTTAAAAAAAAAATAATCAGGGGGCTGGATAGATGGCTCAGTGGTTAAGGCGCTTGTTTGCAAAGCCTGATGGCCTGGGTTCAGTTCCCCAGTATCCACACAGAGCCAGGTACACAAAGTGGCACGTGTGTCTGACGTCTGTTTCCAGTGGCAAGTGTTCCTGGCACACTCATTCTCTCTCTCTCTCTCTCTCTCTCTCTCTCTGTCTTGCTCTAAAATAAATAAAAATATTTAATGAAGAAAGAAATCTAAAATGGTGTTCATATAAGGCCTATGGCGGTATGGGAAAAGGATACAAAATAATGTAATTTCGAGTCATTTAAAAAATTTATTTATTTATTTATTTGACAGAGGAAGAGAGAGAGAGAGAGAGAAAGAGAATGGGCCCACCAGGGCCTCCAGCCACTGCAAATGAACTCCAGATGCATGCACCACTTTGTTCATCTGGCTTACATGGGTCCTGGGGAATTGAACCCAGGTCCTTTGGCTTTGCAGGCAAATGCCTTAACTATTAAGTCATCTCTCCAGCCCTCAAGTCATGTTTTTAAGAAGTGTGGGGTTGTCAGTCAGTTGGGAAAGGACTCACCAAGCATTCATAGAGCCCTGGGTAGAATCCCCAGCTTGGCATAAAATGGGTGTCACGGTGCACACTTGTAGTATTGGCACTCGGGGAAGATCAGAAGTTCAAGGTCATCCTCCACAGCATAATTAATTTGAGGTCAGTCTGGGCTACATAAGACTGCCTCCAAGGGGCAGGGGGGGGGGAAAAAAATGTAATTGAATGAGAAGAGACTTCTCACCTTGCTCTCCTCTCCTCCCACACCCATTCTTATTTCCTTTCCAAACAATTAAAGGATTTGGCAACTTGAGTGCAATATTTTCTTTTAATCAAGTGAATGAAAGCTATCTGGGCTTCTAATCTTGGACAGAGAGAAGGTAAATGTTCTTTTGAGCTAATAAGGTCAGGGTGTTTATTCACAGGAAACAGTGATGCATGTAGAGGGAGGAATGAATATTAATTTCTCACGTGGCCAACTATTAATTGTGAGGTTGGATTTTTCTTGGAAGAAAAAAAAATTTTTTTTTTCCCAAGGTCTCGTCTCACTGTAACCCAGGCTGACCTGGAGCTCATTCTGTAATCTCAGGCTGGCCTCGAACTTGCGGCGATCCTCCTGCCTCTGCCTCCTTCCTGAGTGCTGGGTTTAAAAGTGTGCGCCACCACACTAGGCTAAGAAATTGGCTTTTTCAGGTGGCGTAACAGTTACCTTCTCATTTCTGGGACAGTTTGGTTCAGGGTTGAATGTGTTGCCCAAAACTTCTCGTGTGACAGCGAGGGCCTCAGTGTGGGTAACTGAAGTGGTGGCAACTTTAATAGGTGGGACCAAGTAGAAGTGGTTAGGCATGCAGGAGCCTCCCCACGAAGGACGAAGGCTGTCTTGCTGGAGTGGTAGTCCTCCTGAGACTGGGTTAGCACCCCAGGAGCAGGCTTCTGTAAAGCCTGTGTATCCATGAACTTGACCTATGTGAACCAAACATTTCCCTTTCCGATTTCCACCATGTTGCGGTGCACTCAGGGGGGCCCTTGCCAAAGAATGAACAAATGGGGCCACATGATCTTGGCCTTTCTTTTTATTTTCATTCTTTCTTTCTTTTTTGTTTTGTTTTGTTTTTTTCAAGGGCCTCACTCTAGCCCAGGTTAACCTGGAATTTACTCTGTAGTCTCAGGGTGTCCTTAAACTCACGGTGAGTGTTGGGATCAAGGGCGTGTGCCACCACGCCCGGCTTCTCCTCCTCCTTCTTAAGCCGTGGAGGGTGAAGGAGACTCTTGTTCAACAGGAGGGAGGAAAGAGAGAGTCTTTGCCTGTAATAGTTCAGAAACCTCATGGAGAAAATCTATACCACATGGCATCCGGTCCCACATTTGTACATTTGTTCTCTCCACCAAGTCACAGAAGGTTAATAAGGTTTGTGAGCTCTTAAAAGCTTGTTGTAGAGCTGGAGAGATGGCTTAGTGGTTAAGACACTTGTCTGCAAAGCCAAAGGACCCAGGTTCAATTCCCCAGGACCCATGTAAGCAAGATGTACAAGGTGGCACATGCGTCTGGAGTTCGTTTTCAGTGGCTGGAGACCCTGGTGCGCCCATTTCTCTCTCTCTCCCTCTCTCTCTCTCTCTCAAATAAATAAAAATTTTTAAAAATTTAAAAGCTTGTTTTAGACACGCTTCTCCCTGATAAACACTGTGAAGTCACTCCAGCCACTTGTATCCAGGGTGGTGTTAACCCACATGCCCACCAGCTGTGACACGGTGAGAAGCATAGGTACGCTTTGTTCCCAAGACCCTGTTGCTATATGCTTGTTTTCTATTTTTTTAATTAATTAATTAATTAATTAATTAATTTGAGAGTGACAGAGTGGGAAAGGCAGATAGAGAGAGAGAGAGAGAGAGAGAGAATGGGCGCGCCAGGGCCTCCAGCCACTGCAAACGAACTCCAGACGCGTGCGCCCCCTTGTGCATCTGGCTAACGTGGGTCCTGGGGAATCGAGCCTCAAACCGGGGTCCTCAGGCTTCACAGGCAAACGCTTAACCGCTAAGCCATCTCTCCAGCCCTATATGCTTGTTTTCTAATGGGTTCAAAACAAGAAATGGAAGAACTGAATGTGTAGCTGTTCTTGGTGGTAACAGGGTACCAGAAGCTGGATGCGTGAAGGTCCCGGACCTGGCAGGCTTTTAAGGGTCTTTAGCAATCCTTTTGTCTCCAACTGAGCTGATAACTTAGTGGGTCCTGAGCGCAATTCTCAGGATCCATGTAAAAGTACCAGGTGTGGCGCTGGGGAGACGGCTCAGTGGTTAAAGGCGCTTGCTTACAAAGCTTGGGGTTTGATTTCCTAGTACCCATGTGAAACCAGATATAGTTTGTTTGTAGTGGCAAAAGACCCTGGCACAACCATATGCTCTCTTCCTTCTCTCTCTCTCTCTCAAAGAAATAAAAATATTAAAAAACATAACTTGAAAAACAAATCCCAGGTGTGGTGCTGTGTGCTTGTGATCCCAGTGCTGGGGAGCCAGAGACAGGAGGATCCCTGGGACTCACTGACCAGCCAGTTTAGCGGAATGACAAACTCCAGCCGATGAGAGACTTTGTCTCTGAAAAGGTAGATGGCATCTGAGGAATGACACCGAGGTTGTCCTCTGGTTTCCACATGCCTATGTATACGTATGCACATGCACACACGTATTCACACGTGCACGCCCCCCCCCCCCCCCGCACATGCAAGAATGCTTTCTTCTCGCATTTGTTCCCCAGGGAGCGAGCATTTGTTCCCCAGGGAGCGAGCACCCCTGCATGGATGTGCGTTGGAGGAGTGAGGTCACACGCCCCCGGGGTTGTCTGGGACGTCTTGATCCTCCTGGGCCTTCACAGATGTTGACGTCCCCCTGACGAATACTCTCTCCTCCTCTTTCACTTCTGTCTCGTTCGACTCATTTCAGCGCAAATCCTTAAGTGTCAGAAATCATAAAATAATATATAAATAATATGACATAATAATACTCTTTCCCTCAGGGCAGTGAGGAGGCTCTATACCCTGTGAATGAATGAAGTCAGGGAGCAAATGGAAACCTCTAGTCAGTACGTCCAGAGCAGCCAGTGGGCCCCGGGCAGTAGGAAGGGAGGAATATGTGGACCCCATGTGGAGATTCTTCAGGTCTGGGCTAGACTCTTCAGCGATGGGGAGGAAGGAATGGTGGGGGGCCAGGCTTCCAGCTCTGTGGCCTGTAAAAGGAGATGGCTTTGGTGCTGGCGTGTTGGGGTGGGATATGAGAAAGAACTTGGGGTCAGCTGTGTTGGGTGCCAGGCCCCTGTGGGATGTTGAATCACAGGTCCCACCCGTGATTGGGTATATGACTTTGTAGCACAGAATACCATCCCGACTGGGGACGAGGACTCAGGAGTCACCAATACATGAGTGGTCAAGGAAAATGGAAGAGGGTCACTGTCAGGAGAGGGGAGAGCAGATGGCATGGGAGGACCCTGTATGCAAGTAGGAGACAGCGTCAAGGTGTGAGGGGAGTGGTCATAGAAGGATAACAAGCTCGTGGAAAAGGAGGTGAAGGAGTCATTCTTGAACAGGTTCTGCACCCTTCCTTCCTTCCTTTCTTCCCTCCGTCCCTCCGTCCCTCCATCCCTCCTTCCTTCCTTCCTCCCTCCCTCCCTCCCTCCCTCCCTCCCTCCCTCCCTTCCTTCCTTCCTTCCTTCCTTCCTTCCTTCCTTCCTTCCTTCCTTCCTTCCTTTTTTTAGAGGGACAGAGAGAGAGAGAGAGAGAGAGAGAGAGAAAGAGAGAATTGGTGCGCCAGGGCCTCAACCACTGAAATCGAACTCCGGAAGCTTGCGCCACCTAGTGGGCATGTGCGACCTTGCGCTTGCCTCACCTTTGTGCATCTGGCTTACGTGGGATCTGGAGAGTCGAACATGGGTCCTGAGGCTTAGCAGGCACGTGCTTTAACCGTTAAGCCATCTCTCTAGCCCTGCTCTTTCTTTTTTAAAAATTATTTATTTATTTGCAAAGAGGGAGAGAGAGAGAGAAGAAAAGACAAGACACACACACACACACATACACACACACAGAATGGGCACCAGAGCCTGCAGCTACTGCAGATGAGCTCCAGCTGCATGTGCCACTTTGTGTATCTGGCTTTATGTGGGTACTGGGAAATCGAACCCAGGTCGTTAGGCTTTGCAGACAAGCACACTAACTGCTAAGCCATCTCTTCAGCCCACATTCTACTCTTTCTAGGCAGTTTTTCTTGGGCAACCACCCCTGCCTCCCTTGTGTTCATGCAGTATGAGTGAGGGTAGCCAAGTCTTGGCCAGCTGTTGGTCCCAGTCTCCCACAGCCTCCGCTGGCTGTGTGGCTTTCAGAGCCAAAGGGAAGCTGAGCATGGTGGATGTGAGTGAGGGGGAGGGCAGGGAATTCTGGGAAAGACGAATGCCTCTCCTGGGCCAGACCCACCCTTGGCCTAGAAAAAGCCAGGTGGTGTCTGTCACCCACACAGCGATTGATAATTGCAAGGGAAAGCAGGGAGTGTCTGCAGGTGTCCTGGGATTCGAGAAGACAGGGCAGAGAGAGAAAGCAGGTCTCAGCTGACATGGTTGGAGCCACCAGGTCAAACTTGACCTCTAAACTTTCTAGACAGGCAAGCCAGTAACTTGCCTTCACTGTTCAAGGCCACTCAAGCTCGGGTATATGTAACTCGCTTGTTCTTGCAGGACGACAGTGTCCTAATTCACCCACAGGCCGAAGAAGAGAGGCCCTGGGTCAGTGTCCAGGACCCAGCGACGGAGGGGCGGTCCCCAGATGTCCTGCTTTTCTATGTTCCCTGGACCCCTCTCACCTACAGAACCGCATCAGTGGACTTTCTAACTTCTATTTCTCAAGCTCTCTACAGCTTCCGTTTCTCCTCCCTCACAGGCCGATTCACATGCTGCTAAAGTGGCTTGCTCATTAAGAAGGAATGTTACTGAAAACAGGTCAGACTCCCCTTCTCCTCATGTCGCCTGCTGAGATGCTGGGGCATTATTCTCACACTCCAGGGAAAGTGGCACATAGAGCTCATCTGGCGCCACACCTACTGAGATCCACCTTCCCCACTGTGGCCATGTGGGCTCTCTAAAACAGTGACACTTGGGCTGGAGAGATGGCAGAGTGGTTAAGGTTCTCGCCTGGGAAACCTAAGGACCCAGGTTCAATTCCCCAGTACCCACGTAAACCAGATGCACAAAGTGGCACATGTGTCTGGAGTTCATTTGCAGTTGCTGGAGGCCCTGGCGCGCCCATTTTCTCTCTCTCTCACTTCTTCTCATAAATAAATAAAAAAACAAAATTAACAGCAGTGGCACTTCCCAGTTTGCAGGAAGACAGCACACACCCCTTGGTGCAGTGTGTATGGTCACGATCATTTTCTAGAAGATTCTGGTTCACCTTCCAGCTTTCACTACCTTCTAGGAGCCTGATATTCTCCTGCACAGGGTGGGCAAACTGGGCCCGTCTGTGCTATACCTGTCTCTCCTCACCTTCTAAAGGTGATCAATCATATAGCCAGGGGACTGGGGATATGGCTCCGTGAGCAAAGTGCTTGCTGCATAAGCAAGAGGTCCTGGGTTCAGATCCCTGGCGCCCACGTAAAAAGCCAAGCTTGGGGGCTGGAGAGATGGCTTAGCGGTTAAGCACTTGCCTGTGAAGCCTAAGGACGCCGGTTCGAGGCTCGATTCTCCAGGACCCATGTTAGCCAGATGCACAAGGGGGTGCATGCGTCTGGAGTTCGTTTGCAGTGGCTGGAGGCCCTGGCGCGCCCATTCTCTCTCTCTGTCACTCTCAAATAAATAAATAAAAATGAACAACAACAACAACAAAAAGCCAAGTGTGGCTTGTGATCCCAGCTCTGGGAAGGCAGAGACAGAAGGCTTGGGCAGGCTAGCCCGTCTAACTAAGTCACTCACATTTGGGGGAACATTCTGGAACAGCAAGTACAGATTCTGGGTTGAATTCTGTGTCTGGGTTTAGGAAGTTGAAGATCAAATGGGGAAGGTCAGAAAAAAATATATAGTTCATTGGATTGGAGAGATGGTTCAGTGGTTAAGGCACTTGCCTCCAAAGCCTAATGACCCAGGTTTGATTCCCCAGTACCCTTGTAAAGCCAGATGCACAAGGTGTCACGTGCATCTGGAGTTCCTCTGCAGTGGCTAGAGGCCCTGGTGCACCCATTCTCTCTCTATCTGCCTCTTTCTCTCTCTTTTTCTTTCTCCATCAAATACATAAACAAATAAAAATAAGAAAACTACCATAGTTCACGCAAGGAAAGTGTAAGAGGAAAGCAAAAGAGAGCACCAGACTTGGTCTCCACAGATAGTTTATTGGGAGAAACCGCGAGGGTCAGCAGCCTTCCAGGGGATGAAGGCTGAAGCACTGGGCCAGGCTGGGGTGCAAGTTTATAAGGAGGATCCTAAGAAAAACAGACTGTACCAGGTGCAGCTGATAAGAAAATTGTAGCTGTGTGTGTCCTTGTTCAGAACAGGCTTCTTCAGCCAGGAGTGTGTAAGGGAGGAGACTCAGATGGTTTCTGGTCGTTCAAGGCCATCTAGGCTAAGGGGAGTACATCAGTCAGGGAAGGTGCCCAACTTAAGGAGCCCAAATGCCTCTTTTGATTTCTTTCTTTCTTTCTTTCTTTCTTTCTTTCTTTCTTTCTTTCTTTCTTTCTTTCTTTTTTGTTGTTTTTTGAGGTAGGGTCTCACTGGTCCAGGCTGACTTGGAATTCACTATGTAGTCTCAAGGTGGCCTCGAACTCACCGTGATCCTCCTACCTCTGCCTCCAGAGGGCTGGAATTAAAGGCGTGCACCAAGACACCCGGGCTTCTTTTGCTTTCTTTACTGTCCATGAGCTTTAGTGATAGTTATTAACTCTTTAGTTCCCTTTAGTTTTCAGGGACTGCTATTAATCCTTCAGTTCAGAGGCTGGGAAATTTGGACATGGATTAAGGAGGACGAGATAGGAAAGGGGCCTGCAAGGTCACCTCAGCTGAGCCCGGGGCTCTTCCCTACCCCAGCATGGGTCTCAGGTGCTCACAGAAGCCAAATCGCTCTGGCTTGGCCCTCCCTGGATGCCATAGGAGTTTTCAGTCCCTGGAGATCGGAGGCTCTACAGTGTCCCTATGGAGGTGTTTGCAATTTGTGAAGGTCTGGAGTTGCCCCACAACGCCTGCTGGTTGCCCCCCTCCAAGACCCCCCCCCTCCCGACCATAGCATCCCTACCTCCCGAGTCTGCCCCATCTCTGGTTGCGAGAAGCTCTCCCTCTATCTTTTCTCCAGTTGCTTCCATTCCCCCCCATCACTCCTCCTTTTCAGATAATCTAGCATAATGAGTTTGCACAAAACAAAAGCCAGGAGTGGGTGGAGACGGCTCCCTGGGGGCGCTTGGCAACAGCACTTGGGGTGTGCCAGACACACCACGTGCTCCCTGAGAACCCAGCCCAGGAGTTGCCCCCTAGAGCTGGGGCAGGAGCATCTGAATATGAGCCCTGCTTTGACCTAACTCTTCATTTGGTCAGCAACGGTCTCTCACGTGAAGAATTGCCTATTTGCAGAGTGACCTTGGGATGACTCAGAAGGCATCATGGTGCTGGAAAGAAGTGACCGCAGTGCTCAGTACTGCAATATCTCTATCACACCTTCCAAGGCTCAGGGTCTATTGCTGAAGAGGTGGCAGAAAGAACGTAAGAGTCAAAGGAAGGGTAGGACTCCTTACAACGTGCTCCCCCCCAGACACAAAATGGCCTGGATATCCATGACCTCACAGTGCCTGACACTACCAACACAAGACCATCATAAGAGGAGGAAAAGATCAAGACATCAAAATAAAAGAGAGACTGATTGAGATGGGGAGGGGATATGATGGAGAATGGAATTTCAAAGGGGAAAGGGGGGGGGAGGGTATTACCATGGGATATTTTTTATAATCATGGAAGTTGTTAATAAAAAAAAATTGAAAAGAAATAAAAAGAATCGCCTATTTGTTCTGTTCACCTCCACCTCAGCATGGGGCCCGGAACACCAGGGTGTGTGTGTGGGCGGGGGGTGGTGCTCAGTCAGTATTTAAGGAGGAAGAAAGAGAGGAAGAGGGAGGGAGGGAGGAAGGAAAGGAAGGCTTCTGTTTCCTCTTTCATATTTTGGCTTCTTCCAACTGAAGGAAGAGGGTAAGAGGATGAGGAGGCCCAGAAAAGAACAAAAAAGAAAGCAATTTGGTACCACTCAGCCTTGGGTAGCCTCACCCTACCCCTGATGATATCTGGATTTCAAACAAGGAGCTGATGGGGCTGGAGAGATGGCTCAGCGGTTAAGGTGCTTGCCTGCAAGGCCTAATGACCTGGGTGCAATTCCCCCAAAGCCACGTAATGCCAGATGCACAAAGTGGTGCATGCTTTGGGAGTTCATTGGCAGGGGCTAGAGGCCCTGGTGCACCCATTCTCTCTCTCTCTCTCTCTCTCTCTAGTCCCTCTTTCTCTGCTTGCAAATAAATAAATAAATTTTGTAAAACAGAAAAAAATGCCTGCATAAACTATGTATGTATGTATGTATGTCTGCCACCTTCAGCCGTGGACCACTGGCCCGGTGACTTCCGGGCAGCGGTGAGGTAGAACACAATGTCATGAGAGCGTGACGGGGCAAAGCTGCTCGCCTCTTAGCAGAAGAAGCAAGAGAGACGAGGGACTGAAGGCAAGGCGCGTCTTCCTTCCTCTGCTAGGCTGTACTTTCTGTTCCTACCACTTCTCATCAATGTCACCGTGACTCCATCAATGCCACCGTGATTCCATCAATGCCACCATGACCCCATCAATGCCACCGTGACTCCATCAATGCCACTGTGACTCCATCAATGTCACTTTGGCTTCTTCCAACTGAAGGAAGAGGGTAAGGGGGGGGGGGGGGGGGGGGGGGGGGGGGGGGGGGGGGGGGGGGGGGGGGGGGGGGGGGGGGGGGGGGGGGCGTGGACTCCATCAATGCCTCCGTGACTCCATCATTGTCACCGTGACTCCATCAATGCCACCGTGACTCCATCAATGCCACCGTGACTCCATCAATGCCACCGTGACTCCACCAATGCCACCGAGACTCCATCAATGCCACCGTTGACTCCATCATTGTCACCGGTGACTCCATCAATGCCACCGTGACTCCATCAATGCCACCATGACTTCAATGCCACCATGACTTCAATGCCACTGTGACTCCATCAATGCCACCGGACTCCATCAATGCAGTGTCCATCAATCCACCTGACCCATCTTTTCACCGTGACCCATCAATGCCACCGTGACTCCACAAAGCCCCCGTGATCCACTTTTCCCGGGGCTCCATCAATGCCACCCTGACCCATCAATGCACCCGGGCTCCATCAATGCCCGTGACTCCATCAATGCCCGATCCCTCATGCCGGTGAAAACCACAATGCCCCGTGACCCATCAATGCCCCTGACTCCATTTGCCCGTGACTCCTCAAGCCCCTTACCCATCATGTCACCTGACTCCATCATTGTCCCGGACTCCACAATGCCACCGGACTCCATCAATGCCACCGTGACTCCAACATTTTCCCCCGTGCCCATCAATGCCCATGACTCCATCATGCCCGTGCTCCCATTTTCACCCCTGACTCCCTCAATGGGCCCCCGTGACTCCCCTCAATGCCGCCCCTGACTCCATCAATGCCCCCGTACTCCATCCTGTCCCGTGACCCATCAATGCCCCGTGACTCCATCATTCACCTGACTCCCTTTAATGCCACCGTGACTCCATCAATGCCCCCGGACTCCATCAATGCCACCGTGACTCCATCAATGCCACCGTGACTCCATCATTGTCACCTTGACTCCATCATTGTCACCATGACTCCATCATTGTCACCGTGACTCCATCATTGTCACCTTGACTCCATCATTGTCACCGTGACTCCATCATTGTCACCGTGACTCCATCAATGCCACCGCGACTCCATCATTGTCACCATGACTCCATCATTGTCACCTTGACTCCATCAATGTCACCGTGACTCCATCAATGTCACCGTGACTCCATCAATGCCACCGTGACTCACACCATGACTCCATCAATGCCACCGTGACTCCATCATTGTCACCGTGACTCCATCAATGCCACCGTGACTCCATCAATGCCACCGAGACTCCATCATTGTCACCTTGACTCCATCATTGTCACCGTGACTCCATCAATGCCACCGTGACTCCATCAATGTCACCTTGACTCCACCATGACTCCATCAATGCCACCGTGACTCCATCAATGCCACCGTGACTCCATCATTGTCACCTTGACTCCATCAATGTCACCATGACTCCATCAATGTCCCCATGACCTCAATGCTACCATGACTTCAATGCCACCATGACTTCAATGCCACCATGACTTCAATGCCATCATGACTTCAATGCTACCATGACTTCAATGCCACTATGACTTCATCAATGCCACTGTGACTCCATCAGTGCCACCATGACTTCAATGCCACCATGACTTCAATGCCACCATGACTTCAATGCCATCATGACTTCAATGCTACCATGACTTCAATGCCACTGTGACTTCATCAATGCCACCACGATTCCATCAATGGCTTGATCTGGCCAGATCCTTCATGAGCCAATCACTTCCTTAAAGCCTCACATCCGGGCTTTGCAGTGGGCACTGAGCTTTCGATGCATTCCATGACTTTTCAGGTATTTGTATGTTGGGAGGGGGAGAGCACATTTTATATTTAAACAATAAAGGGACCTAACAAAGGACTTATATATATGCAAAGAACCCCTAAAAATAAACAAGGCATCTCCCCTGCCCAAAAAAATATATATAT
Source organism: Dipus sagitta (assembly GCA_036346955.1). Taxonomy (NCBI): domain Eukaryota; kingdom Metazoa; phylum Chordata; class Mammalia; order Rodentia; family Dipodidae; genus Dipus; species Dipus sagitta. Next base: position 16,504,324 of record CM070780.1, read on the forward strand.
AGATGAACTCTCAGAGCAGCCACTCCACAAAGGATAGTTTCCAGCTGGGACATGCGCACGTGAAAAGGTGGTCACCTCAGAGTCATCAGGGAAAGGCAGGTTAACACTACACAGAGTGGCTTGTAATTACAAAGACTGATGACATCAAGTGTTGACAAGAACGTGGAGCAACTGAAATGCCTATAGTGCTGGTGGAAGGGTAGATTGATCTAGCCCCTGTGGTGGTTTGAATCAAATGCCCCCCCCAAGCTCATGTGTTTTTTCTATTCTTTTTAAAAATTTAATTAATTTATTATTTGCAAACAGAAAGAGAGGAGATAGACACAGAGAGAATGGGTGTGCCAGGGCCTGTAGCCACTGCAAACGAACTCCAGATGCAAGTGCCCGCTTGTACATCTGGCTTATGTAGGTACTGAGGAATTGAACCTGGGTCCTTTGGCTTTGCAAGTAAATGCCTTAACTGCTTAACCATTCCTCCAGGCCCCCCAGCTCATGTGTTTTGAATGCATCATCCCCAGTTGGTAGCAATGTATGAAGGTCTAGAGCCTTTGGGAGGTGGACCCTTGCTGGAGGAGGTGTGTCACTTGGGGTGGGCACTGTGTTTTTATAATCCAGCCCCCCTTGCTGGTGCAAGCTAGCTTGATCTTTCCGCTCCCTCTCAGCTGCTGTGACGAGATGTGGCACGTGGTTATCTGTTCTTGCCACAATGAAACCAGTATGATAAAACTTCCTCTCAAAACTGTAAGCCGGAAATAAACCATGCCCTCCCCCATAAGTTGCTTTTGGTCAGGTGTTTTGTCCTAGCAACAAGAAGGTGACTGCTACAACCCCTCCGGAAAAAGTTTGGAAGTGCTGCAGAAGCTGAATATGGTTGTGTTCAGGAAGTCTGTTCTGGATATATATTGGACAGGAATTTTATTCAAGCATCCATCACAAGTCATGTGCAAGAATGCTCTTAGCCAGGCTATTTATAGAAGTTACTAACTGGAGGGGCTGGGGAGAGATCTTAGTGCCTTATGGTTGAAAAGAGGGAGGGGAGCTGGAGAGGTGGCTCAGTGGTTGAGGCACTTGCCTGCAAGGCCTAGAGACCTGAGTTTGATTCCGCAGTACCCACATAAAGCTAGACACACAGGGTGGCGCATGCACCTGCAGTTCATTAACAGTGGCTTAGAGACCTTAGTGCGCACACATTTTCTCTGCCCCCCCTTCGCTTCAAACAAATAGGAATGAATAAATAAATAAATAAATACTTTTTAAGAAAAAGATGGGGCCAGGCACCAGGCATGGTGGCACACGTCTTTAATCTCAGCACTCAGGAGACAGAGGTAGGAAGATCGCTGTGAGTTCGAGGACAGCCTGAGACTACATAGTGAATTCCAGGTCAGCCTGGGCTAGAGCGAGACCCTATCTCAAAAACACAAAACCGAAAAACAACAAGAAAGAAGATGGGGGCGGGTGATGATGGAAAGATAGTACCCACCCCAAAGAGCTTGGTGAAATCTGCTATGCTTAAGACTCCAGTCACCTCCTCCATGAAGCACTCCCAGATCCCTCCCCATTCCAGGACCCATGTAAGTCAAATGCACAAGGAGGCCCATGTGTCTGGGGTTCTTTTGCAGTGGCTGGAAACCCTGGCACACCCATTCTCTCTCTCTTTCTTTCTGCTTTTGTCTCTCTCTCAAATAAATAAATAAATAAATAAATAAATAAATATATTGTAAAAAAAAAGATGATTATCTTGGGTATTTTGTCACCCTCAGAGAAAGCTGGTTAACACAGTTGGCTACTAATTATTCATTATCTTTTGTGGACCTGGCATGGACCTATATGTTTACAATGCCTGGATTTTCTTTTTATAGGCAGGGTCTCATATATACCAGGCTATTCTTAAGGTGTATAGCTGAGGATGGCATTGAATGTCCTTCTTCAGTGTGTGATGTGTGTGCATGTGTCTATGCGTGTTTGCATGTTGTGTGAGCATACATGCGTGTGCATGGAGGCCAGAGGTTGGGCATCTTCTTCAATTATTCTGTACCTTACTTTGGAGACAGGGCCTCTCACTGAACAGGAGTTCACCAATTTGACTAGATAAACGATCCAGCAGGCCCCAGGAATTCTGTCCACGATTACAGGTATGCACCACAGTGCCTTGGCGCTGGGAATTCAAATTCAGTTTCCTATGTTTGTGTGGCAAGCACTTTACAAACTGAGTCATCTCCCCAGCCTTGACCTTGAGCTTCTGATCCTCTTAGACTTTCTCTTTTTGTTTTTGAGGTAGGGTCTCGTTCTAGCCCAGGCTGACCTGGAATTCGCTACGTAGTCTCAGGTTGGCCTCGAACTCACAGCGATCCTCCTACCCTCTGCCTCCCGAGTGCTGGGTCTTTTTTTTTTTTTTTTCTGGGTAGGGACTCACTTTAGCCCAGGCTGACCTGGAACTCACTCTGTAGCTCCAGGCTGGCCTTGAATTCACAGCGATCCTCCTGTCTCTGCCTCCTGAGTGCTGGGATTAAAGGGGTGCGCTACCACACCCGGCTCCTCTTGGTTTTTTTTTTTTTTTTTAACCCGACAAACCATCCCCTGTGAAGGGAGAGTAGCCACCCTTTAACACAGTCCACACTCAAAGAGCCACTGAATGTCAGAGGTGGCACAGAAGCCGGCCACGTTGAAGCCCTAGGGCCCTCTGAAGATGGTGGTTGGGAAAGGAAGGAAGGGAGAGAAAGAGAGGGAAGTAAGCAGGAAGAGGCTGAATGAGGGAAGGAGAGAAGGGAGAGGAAAAGGGAAGGAAGATAAACAAGGCTGCCCTGAAATTAGGTCCACTGACAGCCTGTTTCACACTGGAGGGGGTCTCCCCAGGCCTTGGGAAGAACGACGGGGCGTGAATAGCAGCTGTCCTTCCCCTCCCCAGCTGGGGTTGTGGCTTGGGGGAATTGGCAGTTGTCAATTCAAAGTCTGCCCCTGGGAAGGTCCACAGGTCTGCAGCAGGGGCAGGCTTAGTTCTCAGTTTAATTGTGATGTTTACTCTCTTTGTCCCCCGCCCCTCCCAGTTGCCTCCTTTGAAAAACTGCCTCGGGGTTCATGTTGCAACATCAAACAGTGGTGATAGAAGCTTCTGGCTTTAGCAGCAGGAGTCTCTAAAGCAGCTTAAGTCCCTGAGGGTGACTGGCACACAGACTCCTACACAGGGAGCTCACAGCACAGTGGGGTGGGGCTGGGTTCCAAGCTGCAGCGGGAGCCACAGACTAACACATGACCCACGGGGGGTGCACGCGTGCCCCCCCCCCCACATGCCGTCATACAGATGTGATGCCGACAGGCACAAAAACATACATAACCGACATGTGAGCCAGACAGCAACCCGGGTGCGTGCATGCACACATGTGACATGTATATATGTACGGAGACACATTCCCGGGCTCATATATGGTTCAGAGGCACACAGTGACTTCTATAAGGAGCATGGTTTCGTCCTCAGATTACTGTCTGTGGTGGTTGGAATGTGGAATGTCCTCTGTCCCCCATAGCCTCCTCGTGTGTTTATGATCAAGCCTCATACTTAACCACCAGCCAACTGAACCTGTGGGGTGGGCCTCGGAGCGGGACAGCCCAGCGCTGGCTCACTAAATGGTTAGTCATCAGGCTTTGGTGCCTTCTGTGGAGTGTTCAAGCCCAGCGCTGGTCACTAAGTCAGTCTCGGGTCAGTTGTTGTCTTCTGCTCTCTATGTGGAGTGTTTTAGCCCAGCGCTGGTCAGTAAGTCAGTCTCGGGTCAGTTGTCATCTTCTGTTCTCTACGTGGAGTGTTCAAGCCCAGCGCTGGTCACTAAGTCAGTCTTGGGTCAGTTGTTGTCTTCTGCTCTCTATGTGGAGTGTTTTAGCCCAGCGCTGGTCAGTAAGTCAGTCTCGGGTCAGTTGTCGTCTTCTGTTCTCTACGTGGAGTGTTCTAGCCCAGCGCTGGTCACTAAGTCAGTCTCGGGTCAGTCGTCGTCTTCTGTTCTCTACGTGGAGTGTTCTAGCCCAGTACTGGTCACTAAGTCAGTCTCGGGTCAGTCGTCATCTTCTGTTCTCTATGTGGAGTGTTCTAGCCCAGCGCTGGTCACTAAGTCAGTCTCGGGTCAGTTGTCGTCTTCTGTTCTCTATGTGGAGTGTTCTAGCCCAGCGCTGGTCACTAAGTCAGTCTTGGGTCAGGTGTCGTCTTCTGTTCTCTACGTGGAGTGTTCTAGCCCAGCGCTGGTCACTAAGTCAGTCTCGGGTCAGTCGTTGCCTTCTGTTCTCTACGTGGAGTGTTCTAGCCCAGCGCTGGTCAGTAAGTCAGTCTTGGGTCAGTCATAGTCTTCTGTTCTCTATGTGGAGTGTTCTAGCCCAGCGCTGGTCACTAAGTCAGTCTTGGGTCAGTCGTCGTCTTCTGTTCTCTACGTGGAGTGTTCTAGCCCAGCGCTGGTCACTAAGTCAGTCTTGGGTCAGGTGTCGTCTTCTGTTCTCTATGTGGAGTGTTCTAGCCCAGCGCTGGTCACTAAGTCAGTCTTGGGTCAGGTGTTGTCTTCTGCTCTCTATGTGGAGTGTTCTAGCCCAGCGCTGGTCACTAAGTCAGTCTTGGGTCAGTTGTTGTCTTCTGCTCTCTATGTGGAGTGTTCTAGCCCAGCGCTGGTCACTAAGTCAGTCTTGGGTCAGGTGTTGTCTTCTGTTCTCTATGTGGAGTGTTCTAGCCCAGCGCTGGTCACTAAGTCAGGCTTCCATGCCCTATGTGGGATAAATAGAGATTTGTTTATATCTCTCCTGCAAAAGCTTCTCCATACATATATTGGCAGGGTGGTTAACACATGGCGGGCCCTCCACAAATGATATTCATAGTTGCGGATTTTAATATCCCATTTTCTTTTTCACTGAAGACCATCTTTCAGGAATGCTTCCCAACTCTCCGTCTCCCCACACTGCCTTTCCCAGTTTCAGCACTTGGCTCCCAGAGCTGGCTCCCTCAAGGCTGGTTGTTGGATTGATCGGCTAAATGGCTTCTTAAGGCTTGTTTCTAGTCTGGGGACTGTGAACGGAATCATGCTCTTCCTCCGCTGCCAGCCTCCCCGGAGACGGGAAGGGCGCAGAGCCACTTAGAGCACTTCCTCATCTGGTCTCCAGAGCTGAACAGCTGTTCTGTCTGGCGTTTCTGGGAGCTGAGCTGACTGGAGACCTGGGTGACTAGACTAGGAGGAGTCCCAGATCAGCCTGAGCTAGAGTGAGACAGTACCCCGTAAAAAAAAAAAAAAAAAAAGCACAGTCATTGTAGCCAGGCCACCAGCATCCGCCTTGCCCCTCGCAGGCAGCCCTGGGGATGCTGCACATGTGGCTGAGGTTCCCATAGCAACCTCTGTAAGGACTTGCTATGCCTGCATCACCACATCTCCTGCTGGAGTTGTGTGAGAAGACAGGAAGGGAGGGGGCTCCCAGGCACTTGCAAACACACCCTCCAAATCTTTTCATCCTCACAAGTAGCCGGAAATGTGCCAGCTGTGTCTTTATATTACTGACAATGAAAAGGAGACCCCAAACCATCTCATGAAGTTCACCCAGGCAGCCCAAGTTCACCCAGTGGACAGTAAGAGAATGGGGCCATTGCCTGCTAGCAGCCAACCAAGGACCTCTGGTTGCAAGTGATAGAAACCAGGCCTCGCTGTCAGAAACCAGAGTTTAATGGAAGAGATTTTTAAATGCTGTTTGTAAAGATTTATTTAATTATTATTATTATTACTATTTTATTTTATTTTATTTTATTGTTTTTTCGAGGTAGGGTCTCACTCTAGCTCAGGCTGACCTGGAATTCATCTGTAGTCTCAGGGTGGCCTCGAACTCATGGCGATCCTCCTACCTCTGCCTCCCGAGTGCTGGGATTAAAGACGTGCGGCACCATGCCCGGCAAGATTTTTATTTATTTATTTATTAGAGACAGGGAGGGAGTGGGAATGGGCATGTCAGGGCCTCTAGCCACTGCAAAGGAACTCCAGGCGCATGTGCTACCGTGTGCATCTGGCTTACGTGGTCACTGGAGAATAGAACCTCTGTCCTTAGGCTTCACAGGTATGTGCCTTAACTGCTAAACCTTCTCTCCAGCCTGGAAGATTTTGTTTTGTTTTGTTTTGTTTTTCAAGGCAGGGTCTCACTGTAGCTCAGGCTGACCTGGAATTTGCTATGTAGTCTCAGGGCGATCCTCCTGCCTCTGTCTCCCGAGTGCTGGGATTAAAGGTATGCACCACCACGCCCGGCTAAGACTGGTGACACTTTAAAGAAGGAAAAACACAAGATGGGAAATGACAGAGAACAGGGCAGTTTCAAAGGCCTAGGTGCCAGGAATGGACAGTGTTTCCACCAGAATGACTAAACTCCCACCTTGAAATCTTTCTGTCTCTCCTTTCAGGGTTCTGGCTTTGGGACGAGAGGTCAAGTACCACCTATTGGCTGGGAGAGGCAACCTGCAATGATTGACAGTCCTACCAAGCCCGTTTCCAGAAGAAGGGGACGACTACTAGACAGGCAAACCCCAAAGACTCTGTAGATCAGTGAATTGCAAGGGAAATATTCTTTTTTTGGGGGGGGGTTTCGAGGTAGGGTCTCACTCTAGCTCAGGCTGACCTGGAATTCACTATGTAGTCTCAGGGTGGCCTTGAATTTCTCAGCAACTCTCCTACCTCTGCCTCCCAAGTGCTGGGATTAAAGGTGTGCACCACCATGCCCAGCCATCAATTCTTAAATTGCATTCTAGATAAATTGGTAAATCATTGTAGGAATTTTTTTTCACATCAATGTTTCTGTTTTAAGATATATATATATATTTTATTATTTATCTATTTATTTGACAGAAAGAGAGGGAGAGAATGGGTGTGCCAAGGCCTCCAGCCACTGCAAACGAACTCCAGACACGTGCGCCCTCTTGTGCATCTGGCTAATGTGGGTCCTAGGGAATCGAACCTATGTCCTTTGGCTTTGCAGGCAAACACCTTAACTGCTAAGCCCACATCAATGTTTCTTCTTTTTTTTTTTTTTTTTAAGAATATTGTATTTAGTTATTTGCAAGGAGATAAAGAGAAGGAAAGAGAGAGAATGGGCATGCCAGGGCCTCTTGCTGCTGCAGCAATTGAACTCCAGATGCATGTACCACTTTGTGCCTTTGGCTTTATGTGGGTACTAGGGAATCAAACCCAGGCCGTCAGGCTTTGTAAGCGAGTGCCTTAACTGCTGAGCCATCTCTCCAGCCCTCCATCAGTGTTTTTTACATAGCTGTTTCCTTTGGGCTATATACAACCATCGAATCAATCAGAATCAGAGCATCTGCAATCACCCAGTGAGCCCCCACATGCGCGCCCCTCTCAAGATCAGGCCCATCAACATTCCCGGGTGTAGTGAGATACCTCTCTATGAGCTGTTGGTCGGCAAGGCCGCAGGAGATCCCAAAGCAATGTAAGCTACTGTTCTTGCTCTTCGTTGCCCAGTAAAGCGAGGTGGTAAATCCCCATTGCTGAAGACGCCGCACGCTTCCGTTTCAAGACACAGAAACATCAAGCTGGATCTGAGCTGGAGGCTTCCTGCCTGCCGGCTACCTTTCACAGCCAGAAGCTGCTATGCGGGCATCGACAGTCTTAGCCAGCACTGGAACAACCAACCTGCTGGACAAGATGTGCCCACGGGCACAATTGTGGCATGGCTCTTATGGGGGCAACCAACTGCTTGCTTTTGTTTGTGTTTTCTTTTGAAGTAGGGTCTCTCGCTCCAGCCCAGGCTGACCTGGAATTCACTATGTAGTCTCAGGCTGGCCTTGAACTCATGGTGGCGATCTTCCTAGCTCTGCCTCCCTGGCGCTGAGATTAAAGGTGTGTTCCACCACGCCAGGGCTCTAGTTGCTTTTTGATTGGATTTGAGGTCCACTTTACAGGAGGGAATGACTGCCTGATACTGTAGATCTGGTCAAAAGCCCCAGGGCTGGGGAGGTTATAGGCCTCAGTGGGGAGCCCTGCTGCTGTTGTTATGTTAAATGGACAGGTTGTCAAACTGCCTTCTGAGTGTTTATGTTTATACCCCTGCTGCCCTCTGCCTTGATTTCAGAAGTTTCTTCTTGCAGTGGGCACAGGGTGATGCAGAGACGCATGGCTGGTGAAAGCGCTGAGAACTAGGTGGCTGTTGGGCGCTCAACCCTAAACGAGACATCTGTACCCCTTCCCTCCAAGGCTCAGGGAACCTCGCGGAAGAGGGGCTGGAAAGAATGGTAAGAGCTGGGGGATGGGCAGGCGCCGCTGTGCACAAGATTGCGCCCATGGATATTCCGTCATGGGTGGGGGTCGGGGTGGGGGGGGGAGCTCACAAGATCTCACTTCTTTTTTTTTTTGGTTTTTGGTTTTTCGAGGTAGGGTCTCACTCTAGCCCAGGCTGACCTGGAATTCACTATGGAGTCTCAGGGTGGCCTCAAACTCACGGCGATTCTCCTACCTCTGCCTCCCAAGTGCTGGGATTAAAGGCGTGCGCCACCACGCCCGGCAAGATCTCACTTCTTCCACAGTAGCTATTGGCTCTTAATGGTTGCCTAGGGGAGGGAGAATCATGTTCTTCAGTGGTGTGGCCATTGGTAAGTTACACATACTCCAGTGAATAATGCCCCTTCAACCATGCTTATGAGAGCAGCCCTAACTTAAAAAAAATTTTTAAAGACATAATGGCCTGGGCGTGGTGGCACACAGCTTTAATCCCAGCACTTCTGGAGGCAGAGGTAGGAGGACTGCCGTGAGTTCGAGGCCACCCTGAGACTACATAGTGAATTCCAGGTCAGCCTGGGGCTAGAGTGAGACTCTACCTCACACAAAAAAAAAAAAAAAGACATAATGAGGCTGGAGAGATGGCTCAATGGTTAAGGTGCTTGCCTAAGAAGCCTAACAACTTGAGTTCATTTATCCAGTACCCACATAAAGCCAGATGCACAAAGTGGCACATGCATCTGGAATTCATTTGCATCGGCTAGAGAGCCTGGCATGTCTGTTTTCTCTGTCTCTGTCTCTCTCCTCTCTCTGCTTGAAAATCAATCAATAATATTGATTTTAAAGGACAAAAGTAGGAAGGGGATTAGTTAGAAAGAAAAGGGAGTTGAGGGGGAGGTTGGGAAGTGATAAGAGAGGGTAATAGGGAATAAATATGGTCAACATATATGTATGTATGAATCATCAAAAATCAAATTTAGGTTGGACGTGGTGGCTTATGCCTTTAGTCCCAGCACTCGGGAGGCAGAGGTAGGAGATAAGCATGAGTTCAAGGCCACCCTGAGACTATATATTGAATTCCAGGTCAGCCTGAACTAGAGTGAGACCCTACCTTGAAAACCAAAAAAAACAAATTTAAAAATCAAGGAAATTCAGAAACAAAAACTAATTATTCTCTGGTAGGACACAGGGGACTCTCACTGGGCGTAGCTGCCTTGGGGCAGACTCTCACACGCTCTTTCTTTCCCCCCTTGCCCTCCTGTGGGGGGGTTACATAAGAGGCAAATAACTGACTGGAGAGGGATTGTTCACTGGTGTAGCTGCCCGTCCGTTTCTCAGGGGGCCTTCTAAGTGGATGTAGCTGCCTTTGAGTCGCTCTTGTTCCTGTAAACGTCCCCAGTAAAGCCACTGGTTCACCCCGCCGACTCGGATGGAAACGTTTTCTTTCGGCAGACAATGTCCTCTGTATCGGGGTTGAATGGTCATTTCTTTACAACGCTTCGTGAAAAGCCACATGACGGTGCTGGACCCCATTTTCCCTTCAAGCAGATCACCCCGGCTTCCAGGTAGAGAACACCTTGAATCAGGGAATGGAGGATCCCACTGGTAAGCCATTGTGGTGGGGGGGCAGAATGGTTCCGAGCATAGGTATCTTCAGGTCACCCCAGCTAACTGTGGGGCTGGGTGCCAACACCCCATTGGGGCTATACAAACGCCTCTCCTCCCCCCCGCCTGTGGGTGACGGATACAGCTACTGATGATCCTGCTGGGACCCATGCCTAAGTGACAGGTGATGGATGCGGTGCTCGGAGCCATGTGGCCAATGCACCGTCCAAGGAGGGCTTTGGAGCCAGGAGTTAATTTTTAAAAAATGGACCTTGGGAATCTCAATATTGCTTCCTGCGCTGCTCAATTAGTGCAGAGGGCTGCGGGGAGCTGGAGTGCGAAAGTTCCTCTTAATTATCTATGTCTGCCTGGCCATGTGCAGGAGTGTGGCCGCAGTGCTTGTGCATACCCATTAACGAACACAAATGAAGGCACTGGGGCCTCCAGCACTCCTGCCCCTCCTCCGTCTCCAATTAAACAGGAGATGAGGGGCCTCGTCGGGATGGCCTTTCAGATGAATCGCTGGAAGCTGAAAACTTGGGAGGCTGGAAGTCTGGACAGAGGCAATCCAAGAATCTTTTCACCCAGTCCCAAACCTGCTCTAGCTTGACGCGCAACCTACAGGTGGACGGATATCCATTTGGAAAAAGTTAGAAGAGGGACTGGAGAGACGGCTCCATGGGTAACAGTGCTTGCTGTGCAAGCATGATGACCCGAGTTCAAATCCCCGGGACCCACATAAAGCCAGACGTGGTAGCACAGGGGTCTATATTCCCCGGTGTTCCTACATGGAGGGGGGAGGTGGAGACAGGACGATCCCTGGAAGCTTGGGCTCCAGCTAGCTTCACTTATGCAGGAGTGAACAAACACCCTGCCTTCGACAAGGGGAAAAGCAAGAGCCAGCACCCAAGGTTGTTCTTAACCGCTACATATGCACATAGCCCACATATATTTATTTATTTTAAATATTTGAAAGCAGAGACAGAGGGAGAGAGAGAATGAATAGGCATGCCATGACCTCCAGCTATTGCAAACAAACTCCAGATGCATGTGCCACTTTGTGTATCTGGCTTGACGTGGGTACTAGGGAATCAAACCTGGGTAGTTAGGCTTTGCAGGCAAGTGCCTTAACCACCAAGCCTTAGCTCCAGCCTCAACACACATTAAAAAAAAAAATAGAAGGCCCGCTGCATGCAAAAGAGAAGAAATATTTGTGGGCTGGAGGGATGGCTTAGTGGTTAAGGCATTTGCCTGCAAAGCCAAAGGACCCAGGTTCAATTCCCCAGATCCCATGTTAGCCAGATGCACAAGGGGATGCACGCTGTCTGGAGTGTGTCTGCAAGGGCTAGAGCCCTGACATCCCCATTCTCTCTCTCTCTCTCTCCCTCCCTCTTTCTCTGTCAAATAAATAAATAAAACATTTTTAAAAAGAGAGAAGAAAATATTTGTAATGCATGGACTACCGCCTCCTGCCAAGTGCTTCCTCTTTGCAAAGAGCACATTCACAGAGTGTTTAGATAACAAGTAAATTCCTGGATCATCCATTTTGATGAAAAAGTAGGATGGCTGTCTGGGCATATGGGCAGAGGGTGTCTGGCAGGTTGTGTTCCTTCCTGTTCTGTGAAGGAGACGGAGGAAGAGATGTCCACGCTGGGGCATCTCTCATATGCCCTGCTCATATGCTGTACCTTTTAACCTGAATCCCACCAGGTTCATATAAGAGCCCAAGTCTCTTCATTACACATAGAAGATGACATGGGAGCTCGGGGGAATTCAAGTTCCTTGTCTAAGATCACAGACTTAGCAGGTGAAGGAGCCAGGGTTTGAACCCTGGCCTCAGAAATTTCCAATAGCTCACTCCACAATGCAGGGACCTCTTTGAAATCATTCCTGCTAGGGACTTCCTTTTGTGTCCCTTGATGCTCCCTGGAGGTGGACTTGGGGGCATTTCCAACTCTTCCTCCTTCCTCTCTGATGAGTCTCTGAACTTCATTGATTTTCAAGGAGGGGTTAGGGGCAGGGAGAGAACGGACAGGCCAGGGCTTCCAGCTGCTGCCAATGAACTCCACGTGCACACACCACTTTGTGCATCCGGCTTTACGTGGGCTCTGGAGAATCAAACCCGCGCTGTCAGGCTTTGCAAGCAGGCACCTTTAACCACTGAGCCATCTCTCCAGCCCAGGTCTCTGAACTTTTGAAAGAGGCCTCCCTGTGGTTCCTCACATGGCTTGAGTCCCCATGTGCTGGTGCCAGTCGCTGTGCTCATCTCAAGCACGAGAGGAAGCACTCCCACATTAATTGTCTCTCTCTGCCCTCTGGGTTTCCCAGTGACGTTTGCTCGGTGCGCTCCGCGCTCACTGGTCCTCACTGTGGTTAGCATTTCCCCTGGAGCTGGCCCTGAAGTGCATAATTGAATCGCTCTGGGATTCGAGCTTACACAGCGGAGTTGGCTGCCTTGAACATCACAGTGTGCAGATGTCCCTGTAGGGACGGGCACATGGCAGGAGATGACAGGCCACCTGTCTGTTAGGCACCCAGCCATACCACAGGAGTTCTGAAGTCCGTTTTTGCCCAAGGGCTCTCAGGGGGTGAGTAACGTGTTTCTTGATCCCCAATTCCCCTGTCCTATTTCCCGGGGAACTTCCTTTCTTTCTTTTCTTCTCTTTCTTTCTTTTTAATCTGTGGGCCCATTGAAGAGCTGGTTTCAGAGAGCAATATGAATCACTAGGTTCCATTGTGTTCATAGAGAAGCCACCTGCCAATCTCCCCTTTCCCTGCGGCCTTCCTGAGCAAACCCTAGGACACCTGCAGCTTCCTGTGGCCCATATTCTTCCCGAGTTTAGGACTCTCCCGGGTAGATTCCATTCACTGCTGACTGTATAAAGGGCCGGGATAACCATCTATGGGTTGGCCCAGATGCAAATCAGCTTCTTGTATTCCGCAGAAGTCAAGCACCCACTTAGCTGCCAGAGGGAGGATTCATCTTCTCCTGCAACTCCAGAACCCTAGACCATGGCTGAGCATTTAAACATGGCTTAGTGGTTAAGGCGCTTGCCTGTGAAGCCTAAGGACCCAGGTTCAATTCCCCAGTACCCATGTAAGCCAGATGCACAAGGTGACTCGCATGCATCTGGAGTTTGTTTGTAGTGGCTAGAGGCTCTGGCATGCCCATTCTCTATCTGCCTCTCTCTCTCTCTCTCTCTCTCTCTCAAATAAATAACAATAAATATTTCTTAAAATCTCTTTCAACATGGCCTTGAATTCTTCTCCTTCCCCTTCTCTGCCTCCATTCTACTCTCCTCTCCTCTCTTCCCCTCTCCTCTCTTCCCCTCTTCTCTCCTCTCCTCTCCTTTCCTCTCCTCTCCTCTTCCCTTCCCTGGATGGCTTTATGAATCTGGCCACGTTCCAGGGGCAGTGGACCAAGCAATCGACAAGACAGGTCCCTGTCCAGTAGGAGAGACACTCAGCTAGGGGGCCGGGAATGATGATTCACACAGTTGAGGGGTTTCCCTTTGGGGAAGGGACAACATCTTCCTCTGAGAGCATGGGGGGGGATGACTGATTGGGGCAGGGGTGGCGGGGAGGCAGCTCCTTCTGGCATAGAGGCCAAGTAGGGGAGGGCAGGCACAGGTACTCTAGAATCAGGAGAAACTGAGCCAAGTGACAAAGACACAAATGACATGACCAGTTGCTGCCTCCAAGGCCCATGAAGCATCAGAGTTCCCTGCAGCCAGACCCAAAATGCAGGAGTGGTACCGGCCCTCAGAAGTCAGCCAGAGGAGCAGTGCAGGGCCCCATATATGCCCCTCCTCTTTAGGATAAGCTCAGAGGGTAAGCAAGGAGGCTAAAAGGCACCTGAGCCATCACCAAAACACTCAGGACAGGTGTCCTGTGGCTGGGACTCCAGATTCAGGGGGAGCCTTGAACACACACACACACACACACACACACACAGTGGGTGACAATCCACCTCAGACATAGTCTGGTTAATCGTTCTCTAAGTCAGGGCTGGAGAGATGGCTAAGTGGTTAAAGGCACTTACAAAACACGACAGCTGTGGTTTGATTCTCCGTTACCCACTCAAGGCCACATGTACAAGGTGGCACATGCATCTGGAGTGCGCTTGCTGGAGGCCCTGGCGCACCCATTCCATTCTCTCTCAAGTAAATAATTAAATAATTTTAAAAATTTTTCAAAAAATATTTTATAGTTATTTATTTGACAGAGAAAGAGGGAGAGAGAGGAGAGGGGGGGGAGGATGGGCGTGTCAGGGCCTCCAGTCAAAGAAAGCTCTTGCTCCAAGCTGGGGGCCAGCGACAGGTGACGGCTGACACGTGAGGGCTGGCTGCAGGCAGTGAAAAATGAACAAACCGCCCCCCCATCTCTTTCCTGCCCCGTGTCCCAGATTCAGTTGAAGGTTGCAAGCAGAATCCCTAAGATGACACTTCTGGACACTGTTATTTTAATTTTAAACCTCTCACTCCCCACGTGTCCCCTCTGTTAACTTCCTTTAAGCGAGCTGTGGCAAGGACAGTGTGATGATGTGTGTTTGGAAAGGCAGAAAGAACCCAATGACCTTCAGAAGCCGCGGGACCCGCCCACTGAGTGAGGCTCGTCTCCTATTGGATGAGAACAGTCTCACAGGATGCCATTCTCAGACTGAATCCAGTGAGAACTGGCAAGGTCAGTATTTGTTTGTTTGAGAGAGAAAGGCAGATGGAAAGAGAGAGAGAGAGAACAGATGCACCAGGGCCTCTGGCCACTGCAAACTGATGCCAGACACACGCTCCACCTTGTACATCTGCCTTACACTGGCTACTGGGGAATCAAACCTGGGTCCTCAGGCTTCTCAGGCAAGTGCCTTAACTGTTAAGCCATCTCTTCAGCCAAAGGCCAGTAATTCTATCCAAGCTTAGAAGGAAACAAAGTCACTGTCACCCACAAAATAGTAAATTTCCCCTCTCTTGCTTCTTGTGCCAGATTGAGTCTTCATTCTAGCCTGTTTTCATGGAGATTTTATTGAGATAATCTTGAAATAGACCCTGTTCTCTGACATCCGCTGGAGCGCCCTGACTGCCCGAGACACCCAAACCTTCTCACCAAGGCCCACAGTGGATAACTGGTTCGTTTTTACACCCGGTCCTGGGGGGAAGTCCCCACAGCTCTCCTAGGTATGCTCTATGGACCCCACCATGAGTGATGACCCCAACTGTTTTAACCTCCAGTATCTTCTGATGGTCTCTTAGTAAACGGCCTTGATGGGGTTGGAGAATCCAATGAGACCCTCACAGCTTTGGGCAGGGGACCTTCACCCAAACAGGACACCTCTCTCTTGAGGGATGGGCTCGCAGGTATTGGATTTTTTTTTTCATGTGTTTCTGTGTGCACATGTGTGACTTTGTTCACTTGTGTCACTGTGCATCTGGCTTACATGGGACCTGGAGAGTCGAACATGAGTCCTTAGGCTTCACAGGCAAGCGCCTTAACTGCTAAGCATCTCTCCAGCCCACATTGCAACTTTAAAATTTTTTATTTAATTTATTTATTTATTGAGGCAAGCACAACAGACTTTTTGTTTTTTAATGCGAGAGAGGGAGAGCGAAAGCAAGAGAGAGAGAGAATTGGTACATCAGAGCCTCCAACCACTGTAATTGAATTCCAGATGCGTGTGCCACCTTGTGTGCATGTTCAACCTTGTGCATGCATCACCTTGTACATTTGGCTTACATGGGATCTGGGGAGTTGAACATGGGTCCTCAGGCTTTGTTGGCAAGTGCCATAACCACTAAGCCATCTCTCCAGCCCTTATTTATATATTTATGAGAGAGAAAGAGACAGAGAGAGAACAGTTGTGCCAGGGTCTCCAGCCACTGCAAACGAAATCCAGATGCATGCACCACCTTGTGCATCTGGCTTACAGAGGTACTGGTGAATCAAACCTGGGTCCTTTGGCTTTGCAGGCAAGCACCTTAACCACTAAGCCATCTCTCCAGAACCAATTGCAACTTTCTAAAATCTACTTATGACCTTTCATCATGCGTTGATCAGAAGCTCAACTCTCTTTATTCACCCTCAAGCTGTGTATGCCAGGAGTCATTCTGGATGAGAAAAGAACTTAGGAGAGGGCTGGGTAGATAGCTCAGTCCATCAAAAGTGCCTGCCTTGGGCTGGAGAGGTGGCTTAGCGGTTAAGGCAGTTTGCCTGCAAAGCCAAAGGACCCAGGTTCGATTCCCCAGGACCCACATAAGCCAGATGCACAAGGGGCACATGCATCTGGAGTTTGTTTGCAGTGGCTACAGGCCTGGCATGCCCATTCTCTCTGTGTCTGTCTCTCTTCTTCTCTCTCTCTCTCTCTCTGCTTGCAAATAAATAAATAAATAAAAATAAAATATAAAAAGTGCCTGCCTTGAAAGCATGAGGACCTGAGTAAAATCCCTAGAACCCATGTTAAGCAAACAAACAAAACAAACAAACAAACAAAAAAAACCCACCACCACCACCAACAAAAAAATACTGGGCATAGTGTCGCACTCCTTGAATCCCAGCATTCCAAAGGCAGAGGTATGAGGATCACTGTGAATTTGAGGCCACCCTAATACTACGTAGTGAATTCCAGGTCAGCGTGGGCTAGAGCAAAACCCTACCTTGAAAAACCGAAAAATAGAAAAATAAAAAGAGGGCTGGAGAGATGGCTTAGCAGTTAAGGTGCTTGCCTGTGAAGCCAAAGGACCCAGGTTTGAATCACCAGGACCCACTTGAGCCAGATGCACAAAATGGCGCATGCATCTGGAGCTCCTTTGCAGTGGTTGGAGGCTTTGCGTGTCCATTCTCTCTCTCTCCCTCAAATAAATAAATACAAATTTAAAGAAAGAAAGAAAAATAGAAAGAGGGCCAACGGGTGCAATAGTGGCATGTCTGTCATGGTGGAAACCAACTGCCCTCTAATTGGACTGGAGGCCCGCTCCATGGGAGGGAATACATCCCAGATACTGAAAACCTACAACGGGTAGTCATGAGCCCTAGGGGTGTAATGTCTGCTGATATCTGGCTAAATGTATATACTATGCTCACCAAGCTGTCCAGTAAGCACTTCTCTTAATGTTCATACCCATATATTAATGCTACTCTCACTTTTGGTTAGAGAAGCTTCTCTTTTCAGATGGCAGTGACCTTGGAATGACTCAGAAAGCATCATGGTGCTGGAAAGAAGTGACAGAGGAGTGCTCAGCACTGAAATATCTCACCTTCCAAGGCTCAGGGTCTATTGCGGAAGAGGTGGCAGAAAGAATGTAAGAGCCAAAGGAAGGGTAGGACTCCTTACAACGTGCTCCTCTAGACACAAAATGGCCTGGATATCCATGACCTCACAGTGCCTGACACTACCTACACAAGACCATCATAATAGGAGGAAAAGATGATGACATCAAAACAAAAGAGAGACTGATTGAGAGGGGGAGGGGATATGATGGAGAGTGGAGTTTCAAAGGGGAAAGTGGGGGGAGGGAGGGCATTACCATGAGATATTGTTTACCATTAGGGAAGCTGTCAAAAAAAATTTTTTTTAAGTTGGACAACATTCCAGTGATACAACCCCTAAGTTTGTCCTCTGACCTCCAGACATACATGTACATATCTGCATGTGGACCTACACACATGCACACACAGAGAGAGAGAGAGAGTATCTAGGAATCAGAAAAGCCCAGAATTACAATTCTATGACCTCCTGTCATTGTTTTGGTGACCCGGATGCATCTTTGAACATCAAGTTTTTATTGTCCACAATAAAGGGGTACACCCCTCATGCTGTGTTTAGACTTACATGTTCCTTACCTGAATGTCTCTCCTGCTGAACAGAGAGCTGGCTTGTTTATCACTTGGTTATGAGATAATCACACATGCCGAATGCCTCACTGAGAACCTGGCAGAAATAGTAGTTGCGCTAAAACCAGTTTGTTATGACTTGGTTGCTATCTCACAGAACAGGCCCTCTCCGGTTCAGTGTGCACACAGATCACTCGAGGCTGGTTAAAACCCACGGTAATTCAGGAAGTCTGGGGTGGCCTTGGATTCTTCTTCTTTTTGTTTTGTTTTGTTTTTTGAGGGAGGGTCTCACTCTAGCTCAGGCTGACCTGGAATTCACTATGAAATCTCAGGGTGGCCTCGAACTCATGGCAATCCTCTTACCTCTGCCTCCCCCTCCCGAGGGCTGGGACCGCAAGCGTGCACCGCCACGCACGGCTCAGATTCTCCATTTTTAACAAACTCCCAGGTGGTGCTTCCAGTCCAAGGACCTCACTTGGAACAATGAATCTTGGAGGGCCGGGTTTGCATCCTGTGTAGCCGCCCCTCTCTCACAGCATCTACCCTGGTTTCCAGCACAGGGTAGGGTGCAGGAGCGTCCAACCTTTTGATAATTTTGACATGATGTTGTCACCTACAAAGGGCTGAACTGTTTATAGCTCTTCTAGGATGCATGGGGTCTGTGGGCCAGAGGTTGGACATGCCTGGTAGGGCATCTCCCGCCACCTTTTTAAATTTTTTTAAATTTATTTAATTTATTTATTTGAGAGTGACAGAGAGAAGGAGGCAGAGAGAGAGAGAGAATGGGCGCGCCAGGGCCTCCAGCCACTGCAAAGGAACTCCAGATGAGTGCGTCCCCTTGTGCATCTGGCTAACGTGGGTCCTGGGGAATCAAGCCTCGAACCGGGGTCCTTAGGCTTCACAGGCAAGCGCTTAACCGCTAAGCCATCTCTCCAGCGCCCCCCCCCCTTTTTTAACACTTGTGTTTGTGTATGTGGTATTTTTATATGTGTGTGAAAGCCAGAGGTATCTTCTCCACTCACTCTCCACCTTATTCTTTGAGATAGGGTCCTTTGCTAAAGCTAGAACTCACTGATTTGGCTAGACGAGCTCGACCAATGAGCCTCAGGGATTCCCTGCGTCCACCTCCCTGGCACGGGGATTGCAGACATGCACCACCATTCCCACCATTCCACATGGGTCTTGGGGAATCTGAACTCAGGTCTTCATATTTAGGTGGCAAGTACTTTACCTACTCAGGCCATCTCCCCAGCCCCATCATTGTCTTATTTTCTCATATATTTATTTATTCATTTATTTGCAAGGAGAGAGAGAGAGAGAGAAAGAAAGAAAGACGAAAGGAAGGAAGGAAGGAAGAGAAAGTGGGTGCCAGGGCCTCTAGCCACTGCAAATGAACTCCAGACATATGTGTCACTTTGTGCATCTGGCTTTACATGGGTACTAGGGAACTGAACCCGGGTCCTTAGCCTTTGCAGGAAAGCACCTTGATTGCGGAGCCATCTCTCTAGTCCCTATCTTCTTTTTAAAATGGATGTATCCTCATGATGGTGGTAGGAATGAAATACACATAGCCTTCGTGATTCAGGCGAACATACACACACACACACACACACACACACACACACACCAGCTAATCTAACCTTGCACAGGCCTGAGATTTCCCAGGGGCCCAACTGCTATGTTTCAGAAATCAGTGCTCTGAGACGGAGCCGGCTGAGCACTAACCTTACAGCCCTGATTAATTCTCTCCCTTTGTTCGCCTCATTATCGTGATTAGGTTCTGCCCGTAGCATAGCAACGGCTAATTGTAGGCTGGCTGCAGAGTGCATGATTCCTGCTATTAAAATTTTATCGAGGCTTAATTGTGCTCCCTTCTGTGGCGGCAGAGCTTCAGAGGTTCAGGAAAGAGGGGATGTGGCTAGTGGGAACTGATGTTTTGTTTTGTTTTTTTTTTTTTTTTTCCATCTTAGCAAGCCCTGCCCTGCAATCCCCCTGACCTTCAGAGGGCTTCCTGTGGCTGGAAAGAAGGCCATCATTTATTTATTAGCCCTCCTGAAGGTCTGCAAACAGTCCCCCGTGGTCAGGCAGAAAGCATGTACTCTGGGTCAAGTGCCATTACAGAAAACCCCAAAGGACAGGCAGGCCAAGGAGTTAGCCATGTGGGCATCTGGAGAGGGGAGCTAGGGAATGGGAGTTTGCCCTTGGCAATGTATAAATGGGGCAGTGTGCAGAGTATCTCTGCCATAGACACCCCCGCCCCCTTGACTCTCAGTACCCTTGACTCTTAGTCGCTCTCCTCCAGCCTCCCTGGAAGAACCAGGAAGCTTTTAAGGTGGTTTTTCTCACATTTTTTTTTCTTTCTGTTTTATTTTTATTTACTTGAGAGAGAGCGAGAGAGGCAAAGAGAAAGAGAGAGAATGGGTGCGCCAGGGCCTCCAGCCACTTCAAAAGAGCTCCAGATGCACCACCTTGTGTATCTGGCTTACGTGGGCCCCTGGGGAATCGTACCAGGGTCCTTTGGCTTTACAGGCAAGTGCCTTAACTAACAGTTAAGCCATCTCTCTAGCCCACATTTTTTCCTTTCTGAGGCAGGGTCTTACATGGCCCAGGCTGGCCTCAAACTCACTGTGCAGCCAAGGGTGACCTTGTGCTTTTGAGCTTTCTGCCTCCAAGTGAAGGGATTACAGGCATATGGCACCACATTCGCTTTCTATGGTGCTGGTGATTAAACCCTGGGCTTCGTGCTTGCTAGGCAAGCATTCTGCAGACTGAGTTACATCTCCGACTTTCAATGAGGTTTTCTAGAAACATGAGTGCCAAATTGGCCCACCTGGGCTGGGAGGGAGGTGGGGAGGTAGCAAGCCCATTAGCAGGTACTTTCCACAAATGGCTCCAAACCTGCCCCCCCCCCTCATCCTTGGCATCTTGCACAAAGCTTGTTGGGGCTGCGCTTTTCCAGGCCCCACCCAGACCTACGGGAGCTGGAGTGGAGAGAAAAGGGGGGGCCACCACTCCTCAGATGCGGCTGGTGTCAAGCGCGCTGGGAATCACTTGCTGGGCAGAAGGCATGCTGGGAAACATGAAACGACAGCAGGATCCGCTGCCCCTTGGGGAGGCGTCCACTCAGCTCTGCTTAGCTCAGGATGGAACCACAGGCCCACCTGGTGTGGCCTGGCTCTAAGCCAGGTGTCATGTAGAAAGGTGCATCAGCATGCACAGAAGAGGGCTAGAGAGATGGCTTAGAGGTTAACACGCTTGCCTTCAAAACCTAAGGACCCCTGTTCCGTTCCCCGGTACCCACGTAAAGCCAGACGCACAAGATGGTGCAGGCATCAGGAGTTCATTTGCAGTGGCCGGAGGCCTTAGTGTGCCCATTTTCTATCTCTCATAAAATAAATAAATAAATAATTAAAAAAAAAAGAATGCCCAGGAGAGCCAATCAAAGCCCAAGTTGTTGAGGCCACGCCCCGCAAACTCCGAAACTTAGACTGCCTTTGAACTAGTCTGTAGGAGTTGTGCCCTAACCTCAATGCTTTGAGAACCACTGGCCTAGATTGCGTCCTCCAGTCTGACCAGGAATCCACTGTGAGTTGACCTCCCACAGTAGAAGATTGCATTCCACGAAGACAGAGTGTCTCGGTCCTAAACTGCTACCCGTGATCTTGCAGCAGCAGCATTTGGACGACGGGATTGTTGACGGGAGACATTCTGGAGTGGAGTCCCCATCTCTGATCTCCATCCAGTGCAGAGCAGGGGACTCCGCCCCCTCTTCACCATTATCAGGTCAAGTGGGGATTTTAAAGGGAGGCAGGAGTTTCAGGCACTGTTTACACAATGGACAAGGCATTATTTGATGAGTTGGCTTTAAGCCAAGGAAGGCTTTAGGTAAGACACAATGACAGAACTGTGATGCCTGGATGGAAAATAGCAGTAAGATTTTATGGAGAGGAAGAAAATGGTGAATAAGGGAAAATGGAGAAAGGGAAAAACTTCAGAGGAAATTTAATGCAGGAATATTGGAACTCAAAAGCTTCCAAAGGAGCTGGGGATGTCGGTAGAGCATTTGCCTAGCATGCACAAAACCTGGGGTTCCATCTCCGGAACCACCTAAGTGGGCATGGTGGCACCTGCCTATAATCCCCGCACTGGGAGGTGCAAGGGTGGAGGCAGGATCTTTATTTTTTTTTTTTCATTTTTATTTTTTATTTTATTTTATTTTTTTTACAGTCAGTTTGGTACCATTATTAGGCTCATCCATGACCTACCCCCTCCCCTTGGCCCCTCCTTGTTGAGGTATACGGGTCATGCATTGTGGAGTTAGCCCACAGTTATGGGTAAGCTAAATGTCTCTGCATATCATGACCCAACATGTGGGGAGGCAGGATCTTTAGAAGTTCAAGGTCATCTCAGCTGTGTAGTAAATTTGAAGCCAGCCTGGGATAATCTATGAGACTCTCTCTCTCTCTCTCTCTCTCTCTCACACACACACACACGCACACATACCAGTCAGTGGCCAAGTACAGAGGAGTGGTGGAGACCACACGGCAGACCTCCGTTAGAATCTGTGGTTCCTGTGAAAATAAAATAATGTGCAATGGGCCGGGTGTGGTGGTGCGCGCCTTTAATCTCAGCACTGAGAAGGCAGAGGTAGGAGGACTGTTGTGAGTTTGAGGCCATCCTGGGACTACAGAGTGAGTGCCAGGTCAGCTCCAGCTATAGTGAGACCCTGCCTTGAAAACAAACAAACAAACAGAAAGATAATGTGCAGTAGAATGGTTGGGACTTGGTGAGCTTAAAGCTGGGAAGAGGTCTCTACTCAACTCTTGCCAGTTGTGGCCATGGAAAAATGTGAGCTTAGGGTTGCTTGCCCTTTAAATTTTGAAATGAAGATTGGAATGTGAATTCTAAGCTGAAATTTCCCCATTCAAAAATAATAAGAAGAAGCCAGGAGTGGTGGCGCACGCCTTTAATCCCAGCACTCGGGAGGCAGGGGTAGGAGGATTGCCGTGAGTTCAATGCCACCCTGAGACTACATAGTGAATTCCAGATCAGCCTGAGCTAGAGTGAAACCCTACCTCGAAAAACCAAATAATAATAATAATAATAACCAGCCTCCACCAAAACATGCCTCTGGTTTAAAAGGTTCAGATTCTAACTCCTCGGTCTTAATCATTGAGATGCTGCAGAAACTGTTTATAGACCAGCATTTATTTCTTAAGGGGAGACTGGTAGTTATATGGAGAGGAAAAATAAGGCAACAGAAGAGAATGAGGTAGTGAAAAAAGCGTGGAAAAGACTCCACTATTTAGAAGGAGCTTGGGGACAGGTACAGCCCTGCCCTCCACATAAGCAGTACATCACTCACAGCATCCCTGGAGTGGGAGAAAGCAGTTTAGGGGCGCTGGGGAATCTTCTGCCGCAGTGACGGGTTTGGACAGGGCTAAGGGTCATCAGCAGACATGGCGCAGTGGCAAAGGCTTGAGAAGTAGTTGCTCACAGGAATGGTCTCAAGCAGAATGCTCACTCTGGGGACCCTAGTCACCTGAGCAGAAGGCTAGTGTGAGCTGGAGAGATGGCTCAGCGGTGAAGGCCCTTGCCTGCAAAGCCAAACGACCCGACTTTCAATTCCCCCAGCATCCACTTAAGCCAGATGCACAAGGTGGCGCATGCATCTGGAGTTCGTTTGCAGTGGCTTGGAGGCCCTGGAATGCCCTTTCTCTCTGTCTGCCCATTCTCTCTGTTGGTCTCTCTTTTCTCTGTCTCTCTCTGCTTGCAAATAAATAAATAAAAAATTAAAAATTTTTTATTAAAGGGGCTGGAGAGATGGTTTAGCGGTTAAGCACTTGCCTGTGAAGCCTAAGGCCCCCTGTTCGAGGCTCAATTCCCCAGGACCCACGTTAGCCAGATGCACAAGGGGGCACACGTGTCTGGAGTTCGTTTGCAGTGGCTGGAAGCCCTGGCATGCCCATTCTCTCTCTCTCTCTCTCTCTCTCTCTCTCTCTCTCTTCTCTCTCGGTCTCTTTCTCTGTCTGTCGCTCTCAAATAAATAAATAAATTAAATAAAGGCCAGTCTGTTGGGCTTGCATCAAAAAAAAGAAAAAAAAAAAAAAAGGTGTGTGCCACCATGTCTGGCCTGGTTGATTTAAATTTTTTTTTTTTTTTTTTTTTATTAAAGGCTAGCCATGAAAGAAGGAAGGGAGGAGAGAGTCCTAGGGGTTAAGCTGTCCCTGTCAAAGTGCCAGGAATTGTGAAAGAAGTCACTGCAGTGGTTTGGATGTCAAAGGTCCCCGTAGGCTCATGTGTTTGATCGCTTGGTCTCCAGCTGACAACCCTGAGAAGATTGTGAAAACTTTGGGAGGAGAGCTTGCTAGAGGAAATGGGTCACTGGAGGTGGTCCTGGAGGTTCATAGACCTGGCCCCACATCCTGGGGTCTCTTTGCTCCCTCCCATCCAAGTACTGACCAGGCCCGACCCTGCTTAGCTTCTGAGATCAGATGCATTCTGGGTGGAATAGCCGAAGACTCTCTTTGCTTTCTTTTTATTTTTATTTATTTATTTTAGAGTGAGACAGACAGAAAGAGAAAGAGGCAGAGAGAGAGAGAGAGAGAGAGAGAGAGAATGGGAGCGCCAGGGCCTCCAGCCATTGCGAACGAACTCCAGATGCGTGCGCCCCCTTATGCATCTAGCTAACGTGGGTCCTGGGGAATCAAGCCTCGAACCGGGGTCCTTAAGCTTCACAGGCAAGCGCTTAACCACTAAGCCATCTCTCCAGCCCCTCTCTTTGCTTTCTGGTTGCGGATGTGAGCAGCTTTTCCCCGCCTGCCCTGCCTTCCCCTCCGTGATGGAACCTCTACCCCTGGGACTGTAAGCCAATCAAGCCCTTTCCTTCCTCAAGTTGCTTCTGGTCAGTTATTTACTTACAGTAACAAGTCTCTCTCTCTCTGTCTTGCTCTCTCATATATATTTGTCAGTCTGTTGGGCTTGGCTCAAAAAAAAGAAGGGAAGAAAGAAAGAAAGAAAGAAAGAAAGAAAGAAAGAAAGAAGAAAGAAAGAAAGAAAGAAAGAAAGAAAGGAGAGAGAGAACTGTCAGATGTGGTGGTGCATGCCTTTAATACCAGCACTTGGGAGGAAGAGGTAGGAGGATCGTTGTGAGTTCAAGGCTACCCTGAGACTACATAGTGAACTCCAGGTCAGTCTGGGCTAGAATAAGACCCTACCTTGAAAACAAAACAACAAAAAAAAAGTAGCTGGCCTTTGAATCAGAATGCTGTTTGGCTGGAAGTAGGAGGCTATCTGACACGGTGACTTAAATAAGAGACATGTTCCTCTATAACAAGAAGTCAGCTTTGTTTTCACTGGTCATAACTAGCGGTACCAGGGGCTGGAGAAATGGCTCAGCGGGTAAGGCGCTTGCCTGTGAAGCCTAAGGACTCAGGTTCAATTCCCCAGTACCCACATAAAGCCAGATGCACAAAGTGGTGCATGCATCTGGAGTTTGTTTGCAGCGGCTAGAGGCCCTGATGTGCCCATTCTTTCTTTCTCTGTCTCTCTGTATGTATGCATGTGTCTCTCTTGCTCCGCTCAAAAACAAATAAGTGAAAATAGTTTAACTAGCTCACCAATGTGGAGGGGCTGGGGACACCCAAGGAAGTGTGATTAACTATGCTTGTTGATATACTAAACAAAATAGAGCTGGGTGTGGTGGCACACACCTTTAATCCCAGCACCTGGGAGGCAGAGGTAGGAGGATCACTGTGAGTTCGAAGCCACCCTGAGAATACATAGTTCATTCCAGGTCAGCCTGGACTAGAGTGAGACCCTACCTCAAAGAATAAAAAAAAAAAAAAAAACAGGGGGAAGATAAACATACATTTTGCCATGCCTTTCAGAACCAGTTTCTGCTGGCGAAGGGACAAATCTGTGATCCTCTCGTGAACTTTCCCTTCTGCTTCAAATTCAATCATAAAACCACAGCCCAGCAGCCCAAACAGACTGAACACGTTCACCCCGCCTTTGCAGGAAGAGTTTCTCCTCTCAGTTTAACGACACAGCATTTCATATTTTTCTGTCTGCTTCCTTCAGGTTCGCTTTGTAAGAAGTTGATTGATCTTCAACTTGATTCAGCCCATTGATATCATCCCTACTGATCAAAGGTCTCAGGGCCATCAGCTTTCAGTCTGAAGCAATGAAGGAGAGCAAACAGTTCCAAAAGAACCTATCTCCCGCAAGCCTTAGGAGCCTGCCAGGGTATTTGGTACAAAAGGCCATAGAAGTCGCTAAAAATAAAGTCTGTAGCTCATATCGTTAGCAGCGGCTGTTTCACGAGTTAGAAGTGCCTTGGAGGGAGTGGGAGAGAAGCCATAAAAGAAAATGAGATTGGAATCCACTCATTTCCCCTCTTTCCAGTAACTTCTTGGAAGGTGGAAATGGAGATGAATGAGACGTAAAAATCACAGGACATGGACTTGGCTTGACCATGCTCTTTGTGATAAATCGTCCAACCTTCCACCCAACTGCAACTAATAGCAACTAACATTTGTTGAGTATTTACCACTTGCCAAACTTTATGCAAAATTATTTGTATATATATATACACTGAGTATATATATATATATATATATATATATATATATATATATATATATACACTGAGTATCCCAGAGGCACTGGAATTCCCTGTTGAGTGTCTCCCACTTCCTCCTTTCTTTCTTCTCACCCCCTTCCCTAACAACCCATGGCTCACTGCTCGGGATAATTCCTTTCCATTTGGAAAGCTGGATTGCTCAATGACTCACTCATGTCTGAAGCTGAAGTCAGCTCTCCTAGAACTATTGGCATCTGGCGTGTCCACTGAAGTAACACGTGGGCTACTCCTTCTGCTCTAGAATGTTCCTCCCACTCAGCGTCCTCTGAGCCTCTACATCTCCTAGCCATGGCTCTGACACCTCCTCATCAGATCTCTGTATATGCTGGGCTCTTCCCCCGTGGATACTGCATGAGTGTCTCAAATATAAATTTCTTTTTTTTTTTTTTTTTCCCCTGAGGTAGGGTCTCACTCTAGCCCAGGCTGACCTAGAATTCACTATGTAGACTCAGGATGGCCTCAAACTCATGGCAATCCTCCTACCTCTGCCTCCCGAGTGCAGGGATTAAAGGCGTGTATCACCACACCCTGCTAAATTTCTTTAATATTATTATTTATTTATTTGACAGGAAGAGAGAGAGAGGGAGAGAGAATGGGCATGATAGGTCCTCCAGCCACTGCAGACGCGTGCGCCCCCTTGTGCATCTGGCTAACGTGGGTCCTGGGGAATCAAACCTGGATCCTTTGTCTTTGTAGGCAAATGCCTTAACTGCTAAGCCATCCCTCCAGCCCTCAAATATAAATTTCTGCAGACCCCAGGCTCATCATGCAAATAAAAAAAAAAACAAGCCAGGTGGGGCTGGGGAGATGGCTCAGTGGTTAAAGGCACTTTCTTGCAAAGCTTGCAGGCCCAGGTTTGATTCCCCAGCACCCATATGAAGCTGGATGCAAAGCCATGAACACATCTGTGAGCCCAGCGGGCCTATGATAATGGGAGTCAGAAGCTTGGGGGGTTAGATCCATTTGCAGCAGCAAGACACCCTGTTTCCAAGAAGGTGGGACACAGACACCTCAAGGTTGTCCTCTGACTGCATGGTCATGTACACATACACATACATTAATCAAGAAAGCAGGGCTGGAGAGATGGCTTAGCGGTTAAGCGCTTGCCTGCGAAGCCTAAGGATCCCGGTTTGAGGCTCGATTCCCCAGGACCCACGTTAGCCAGATGCACAAGGGGGCGCACGCAGTCTGGAGTTCGTTTGCAGTGGCCAGAGGTCCCGGTGCACCCATTCTCTCTCTCTCTCTTTCTCTGCCTCTTTCTCTCTCTGTCTGTCGCTCTCAAACAGATAAATAAATAAACAACAACAACAAAAAAAGCAGGGGTTGGAGAGATGGCTTAGTGGTTAAGGTGCTTGTCCTTGCCTGCAAGGACCCAGGTTCATTGCCCAGGACCCACAGAAACCAGATACACACGGCGGCACATGTGTCCGGAGTTTGTTTGCAGTGGCTAGAGGCCCTGGTGTGCCCATTCTCTCTCTATCTGCCTCTCTTTTTTGCTTTCAAAATAAAATAAATAAATGAAATTTTTTTAAAAAAAAAAAAAGCAGTTCCAATGCAGTGAGATCACGTGGTCTTCTCACCCCTTCATCTTCCCACTTTTCATAGAGATTTGGATATGGAGAGATTTTTTTTTTTTTTTTCCTGCAAACCAATCATAAAAGGCAACTAACTAGCACTCGGCCTCACCGTGGGAGACGCCAGGGAGCGGAAGGCACTGGGGCACGTTGCAAGCAAACGCCCCGTCTTCAGGAAGCGGATGCTTGCCTCTAAGATCCCTCCAGGTGTTTCCACAAAAGGACCCTGCTGGATCATCCAAACGTTTTCGAAGCAGCTGGAGGGCTGGAGTTTTATTTGAAGACTTCCGATTTTTTTTTTTTTTCTCCCTAATCAGAACTTTTTCTTTTTATCAACTTCTGGAGTTTTGCAACATTCCGTGGGCCAAACGAGGTGAGTCTGCAGGTAGCTAGCTATCGGCTTGGCTGGGCCTGACATCCCAACAGAAGCTAAGGGCAAGTAGAAGCTTACCTCCTCGACCCTCATCTCCGGCTTCCAGGACTCAGAACCATCTGCAGTCACTTCTATGCAGCTATGTCATATCATGCTTTTAAAAAATATTTTATGAGCTGGGCGTGGTGGTGCACGCCTTTAATCCCAGCACTCGGGAGGCAGAGGTAGGAGAATTGCCATGAGTTCAAGGCCACCCTGAGACTACATAGTGAATTCCAGGTCAGCCTGGGCTAGAGTAAGACCCTACCTTGAAAAACAAGAAAAAAAAATTTTTTTTTAATTTAATTTTCAGAGGGTAAAGGAGGCAGATAGAGAGAGAAAGAGAGAGAGACAGAATGGGTGTACCAGGGCCTCCAGCCACTGCAAACAACTCCAGATGCACGTGCCACCTTGTGCATCTGGCTTTCATGGGTACTGGGGAATTGAACCTGGGTCCTTAGGCTTCTCAGGCAAGCACCTTAACCTCTAAGCCATCTTTCCAGGTCCCATATTATTCTTTTTTAAATTTATTTTTATTTTTATTTATATATTTATTTGAGAGCGACAGACAGACAGAGAGAGAGAGAGAGAGAGAGAGATCGAGAATGGATCTGGCTTACATGGGTCCTTAGGCTTCACAGGCAAGTGCTTAACTGCTAAGCCATCTCTCCATCCCCTTTTTATTTATTTTTAATTTTTTGTTTATTTTTATTTATATATTTATTTGAGAGCAACAGACAGACAGAGAGAGAAAGAGGCAAAGAGAGAGAGAGAGAACCCATATTATTCTTTTAGTTAACATGAAACTTGTAGTCAAGTGAGACACACATCATGGGACACATGGCCCAGCCTGACCTCTCATGTCATCTTGTACACTATTTGGAACCTAACACTATGATTCTGCATTCATCCCTGTCCCCATTTTGTGTTAGGGAACTTATGACTGTTTTCCCTTCAACCTGCTTCTGTGCACAACTGGAAGCATCACCCTTTCCATAAAACCACCAGCTGGACTCAAAACCCCAGTGGAGTCTGTCAGTCGTAAGGGCATTCATAAATGTTCGTCATGGGCTGGGGACGTAGCTCAGCTAGCAGAGTGCTTGTCTACCACGCACGAAGATCAGGGTGGCGGCGCATGCCTGAAATCCCGGTATTCAGGAGGGAGAGGCGGGAAGATGAGACATTCAAAGTTGGCCTGGGGAGATGGCTCAGTGGGTAAAATGCTTGCCACACGAGTGTAAGGACCTGAGTTTGTATCCACCTAAAAGCTGGTATGTGTGTGTGTGTGGGGGGGGGCATGTGCCTGTAATCTCAAACTGATGGGGCAGGCAAGGAATCCTGGGAGCTCGCTGGCTAGTTAGTCTAGCCACAGGAGATCTCAGTGTTTCAAAAAATAAAGTGGGGCTAGAGAGATGGCTTAGCAGTTAAGGCACTAGCCTGCAAAGCCAAAGGACCCAGGTTCAATTCCCCAGGACCCATGTAAGCCAGATGCACAAGGTGGCGCATGCGTCTGGAGTTTGCAGTGGCTTGATCCCCTGGCGCGCCTGTTCTCTCTCTCTCTCTCTCTCTCTCTTCCTCTCTCGCCCTCTTTCTCTCTCAAATAAATAAATAAAAATAGAAATAAATAAAGTGGGGGGGGCTGGAGAGTTGGCTCAGTGGTTAAAACACTTGCCTGCAAAGCTTAACAACAAGGGTTCAATTCCTTAGTACCCATATAAAGGAAGATGCACAAAGTGGCACATGCATCTGGAGTTCATTTGTGGTGGCTAGAGGCTCTGGATTGCCCTCCCCCCTCTCTCTCTCTGCTTGCAAATAAATAAATAAACAAAATTTTAAAATACAAGTAAGGGCTACACAGATAGCTTAGCAGTTAAGGCACTTGCCTGCAAAGCCTAAGGACTCATGTTCAACTCTCCAGGTCCCATGTAAGCCAGACACACGGTGATGTAAGTGCACAAGGTAGCACACATGTCTGGAGTTCAATTGAAGTGTCTGGAGGTCCTGGTGTGCCAACTCTTTCTCTCTCTCTCACTCTCTTACTCTCACATTTTAAAAAAGGCAGTCTGTTGGGCTTGCCTCAAAAGAAAAAAGTGGAGAATAATTGAGAAGGACACCTGACATTAATCCCTGGTTGTCACACACACACACACGCATATGAACATTCACACATCATACATATATGTACACAATAGACACAGGCAAAATAAAAGTATTTCAAGCCAGGTGTGGTGGCACGTGCCTTTAATCCCAGCACTCGGGAGGCAGAGGTAGGAGGATCGCTGTGAGTTCGAGGCCACCCTGAGACTACATAGTGAATTCCAGGTCAGCCTGAGCTAGAGTGAGACCCTACCTTGAAAAACCAAAAGAAAAAAAAAAAAAAAGCATTTCAAGGTCAGCCTCAGCCATACAGTGAGTGTAACACCAGCTTGAGCTACACGACATCCTATCTAAAAAAGAAAGGGGGAAAATGGTGGCAGAGACATCACAGATACACTACATAACCTTTGAGCTTCAAAAGGAGAAGAAACTGCCCTGTGGTCATCACGTGTCGTGAGCACAGGCCAGCCGTAGCCTCACTTAGACCACCTGCAGGGTCCCGTCCTGCAGCTCTGCCCCTCATCCCAGTGACATCCAAACCCTCAGCTCCGCTCTGGAGCCTCCCCCCAGCCCCCGTCGGTGCCTGCGGGGACTGTTTGCTCTGGGTGCCAGTTTCCCTCTGGATGTGAACCCACTCGCTAGAGCCTGAGATCAGTGTGGCCCCGGTCAGTGGACATCCCACCAGGCAGCTGGTCCACGGCCCGAGGACACATGCCAGGCATCGTCTCTGGCACTGAAACCTGGCATTAGCTACTTTTCTTGCTGCTGTGACTAAAAACCTGGCAAGACACAACTGGAGGGAGGAAGGGCTTACTTTTGGCTCACAGTTCAAGGGTAGAGCCCACCATGATGGAGCAGGGCGGCGGCGGGGAGCCACGGCAGCAAGAGGTGAAGAGATGGAGGCGGCTGGGCACGCCGCATCTGCGGTCGGGAAGCAGAGGGGTGAACGCTGGTGCTCAGCTCACTTTGCCCCTTTCAATCGGTCCAGGAGCCCAGCCCATGGCATCGGTGCCGCCCACAGTTAGGGTGGGTGTTGCAGTCAGGGTCGCATTGCTGGTAGGAAACACCCAAGAGAAGCTTGTGGGAAAAAGAGGTATATTTTGGCTTACAGGCTCTAGTGGAAAGCTCCATGATGGCAGGGAAAACGATGGCATGAGCAGAGGGTGGACATCACCCCCTGGCCAACATAAGGTGGACAACAGCAACAGGAGAGTGTGCCAAACACTGGCATGGGGAAACTGGCTATAACACCCATAAGCCCACCCCCAACAATACACTGCCTCCAACAAGCTTTAATTTCCAATTGCCATCGGCTGGGAACCTAGCATTCAGAGCACCTAAGTTTGTGGGGGACAGCTGAATCAAACCACCACAGTGGGTCTTCCCATCTCAGTTAGCCCAATCTAGATGCTCCCAAAAGACATTCCCAGAAGTTTGACTGAGGTGCTTTAGATCCTATCAACTTGACAGTCCTGGATAACAGTTACATCCTCCATGATTTTTTTTTTTTTTTGAGGGGAGGAGGTTTCAAGGTAGGGTCTCGCTCTAGCCCAGGCTGACCTGGAATTCACTATGTAGTCTCAGGCTGGCCTTCAACTCACAGCCATCCTCCTACCTCTGCCTCCTGAGTGCTGGGATTAAAGGTATGCGCCACCACGCCCGGCTAACCTCCATGAGTTCATTGCACATTGAACTTACTTCCATAGCCACCTGGCCCACAATTTTTAACTGAGCCTCCTTGATGACCCAAATGTTTGTATTCCTTTTTTTAATTTTTCTTTTTGGTTTTTCAAGGTACGGGCTTACTTCAGCCCATGCTGACCTGGAATTCACTATGTAGTCCCAGGGTGGCCTTGAACTCACGGCGATCCTCCCACCTCTGTCTCCCGAGTGCTGGGATTAAAAGCATGTGCCACCATGCCCGGCTGAAAAAAAAAAATTCTTTTTAGTTAGCAAGATGAAAGCATTTAGCAAGAGTGAGCATGAGACAGAAGGAAGTAATAATAGTGGATATGATCAAAACGCATCACATATGTGCAAAAAATTTTTAAATTAAAAATGGGTATCAAACGTTTATGACGGAACCAGTCACGTAGTTGCACCCGTGACTGTTAGCCTGAAGCAGCGTCAGTCGGAGAATTTGTCGTGGTTATCCTCTGATGTTGGGCCTCCCGTCAAAGAGGACACCCCTTCTGTTAGGAATGATCATCAACCATTTCGTCACTACATGCCCCGTGTTGTTTGACTGACCAACAGGGGGGTTTAGTTTAAGCCATTCATATGGTCTAGTGGATAAGAGCCCTCTGCAAGATCCAGGCCTGCCAACTTTCTGCTCGGTGCCTTTCAGCCAATTACGTTCCCCACACGGAAAATGGGGGGCACGTGTATACAGCTTAAGGAATGATGGTAGGAGTTAAACCCACCATAAACCCCTGGCACACAGGCACTTGATAGGATGGTGACGACAGCGGAAACACTGAGGCCCTGCGCTGCCAGCGGATCTGCATAAGGAGCGGAGCTGCCTTCATTTTTTTTTTTTTTCCCACCAGGGCTGCAAAAATTAAGTTACAAATGTATTGCATTTTTCTTTTCTCTCTCTCTCTCTTTTTAAGGTAGGGTCTCACTCTACCCCAGGCTGACTTAGAATTCACTCTGTACTCTCAGGGTGGCCTTGAACTCATGGCAATCCTCCTACCTCTGCCTCCCGAGTGCTGGGATTAAAGGTCTGTGCCACCATGCCCAGCAGAGAGGAAGAAAGAATGGGTGAACCAGGGCCTCTAGCTGCTGCTAATGAACTCGAGATGCGTGGGCCACTCTGTGTATCTGGCTTTATGTGTGTACTGGGGAATCCAATCTGGGTCATTGGGCTTTGCAGGCAAGCACCTTAACTGCTGAGCCATCTCTCCAGCCCAAAAATTTTATTTATTTTTTATTTTAATTTTTTTTTGTAGAAGTGGGGATTGAACCCAGGACCTTGTACATGCTAGGCAAACATTCAACCACTGAGCCAACCCCCTGGTTTGTGTGTGTCACCACTTTTTTTTTTTTTTTTTTTTTTTTTTTTGGTTTTTCAGGGTAGGGTCTCACTCTAGCTCAGGCTGACCTGGAATTAACTCTGTATTCTCAGGGTGGCCTCGAACTCACGGCAATCCTCCTACCTCTGCCTCCCAAGTGCTGGGATTAAAGGCGTGCGCCACCACGCCCGGTTTATCACCACTTTTTTTTAATGAAAAAAATTTATTTGAGAGAGGGAAAGAGGGAGAGAGAGAGAAAGAGAGTGAGAATGGGCACGCCAGGGCTTCCAGCCACTGCAAACGAACTCCAGATGCATGCACCACCTTGTGCATCTGGCTTACATGGGTACTGGGGCATCGAACCAAGGTCCTTTGGCATCATAGGCAAGCGCCTTAACCGCTAAGCCTCTCTCCAGTATCATCACTTTTCTATTTTTTTTTTTTTTTTTTTTTTTTTTGAGGATGGGTTTGCTCTAGCTCAGGCTCATCTGGAATTCACTATGTAGTCTCAGGGTTGCCTTGAACTGTGCCTCCAAGTGTGGGATTCAAGGTGTGCACCAACATGCCCGGTTGGATGTATCACTATTATTTTTTGCTGTAGTTGTTTGGTTTTGGAAGTAGGGTCTCACTTTAGCCCAGGATGACCTGGAATTCACTATGTAGTCTCAGGGTGACCTTGAACTCATGGCAACCCTCCTACTTCTGCCTCCCAAGTGCTGGGATTAAAGGCGTGCGCCACCACGTCTGGCCTGTGTCGCTATTTTCTGAGTCAGAGTATGTGGAGTTGGCTCAATGCTGTGGACTGAATCATGTCCTTCCAAAATTCAAAATGTTGACTTCCAAGTTAAATGGCAGTGGAATAGCCATGCCAAAACAACCTAGGGGTGGAGATAAGCAGAAAAACAACAAAACACACTCTTCTACAAAAAAGTGAAGGTGTATAAGGAATTAGCAATCTCAGCAGAGAAGGAGGAGAGACCCAGAGCTTCTAGAAAGCAGGCAACCAGCCAGGCATGGTGGCGCACGCCTTTGATCCCAGTACCTGGGAGGCCCAGGTAGGAGGATCACCCTGAGCTCCAAGCCATTTTGGGACTACAGAATGAGTTCCAGGTCAGGTTGGGCTAAAGTGAGCCCCTACCTAACTCAAAGGAAGAAAGGAAGGAAGGAAGGGAGGGAGGGAGGGGAGGGGAGGGACCAGCTATGCAGCTCTGGTACAACTTCAGGCAGCCTCTCCTCCCACAACCACCTACACCAGCAACAACTGGAGACCTGAGGAAGGGAGATCAGCCACTCAGCACCCAGCACAGGTGATCAGAACAGCGGACCCACCAACCCGGCCAGCCTAGCCAAGCCGGCAATGCAGTGAAGAGGGACCCAAGCAGGCACGCAGCACAGGTGAGAACCAAAGGAATTCCAAAAGGTAACAGGACCTGCTTACCCCAGATTACTACCTGCCCCAAAGCCTGGTATGTAGGCCTGCACTGGAAATGCTAATCGCAGGTTATATGTGAGATTTGATGATTTGATTGATGGTCGGCTTTGCCATTCTTTTTTTTTTTCTGGTTTTTCAAGGTAGGTTTTCATTCTAGCCCAGGCTGACTTGGAACTCACTCACTATGTAGTCTCTTGGTGATCCTCCTACCTCTGCCTCCCAAATGCTGGGATTAAAGGTGTGCACCATCATGCCTGGCTTGCCATTCTTCAATAAGCTGTATTTTGGGGTTGTCCTTTGTGGCTTCCTGATTTATAGTTCCTTTGTCTTTTTCTGTCATTTTGGGGGGCAGGGTCTTACTCAGCCCCAGGTTGACCTGGAACCCTTTATAGACCAGAAATCTCAGCCTCCCAGTTGACAGGATTAAGGGTGTGGGGCAACATACACCCTTAGGTACTTTGATTTTGTGAGATTATCTGTTGGTTTTAATACCCACTCTTACATACATACTCTGTGCTCTCTTTGATTGAATGTGTATATTGCTCAGTTAAGTTTTAGAATTTGCCTGTATTTTGCTCCACACAGCCTGCTACAATACTTGCACAGCAGGCAAACCCAACTCTTAGGATCACTTCTGCGGTTGCTCTGGGAGTAATGTAAGAGCTCCACCTGGCACCTTAAGCTCCTACCCTGAAGATATATAATGTCAGATTTGCACATCTAAGAACACTGCCGCAAAAAGTAAATAAATAAATAATGCATCTTGGAATAAACCTAACCAAGGAAGTGAAGGATCTCTACAATGAAAACTTTAAAACACTCATGAGAGAAATTGCAGAAGACACTAGAAAATAGAAAGACACCCCGTGTTCTTGGATTGGAAGAACCAAGATTGTGAAAATGTCAGTCTTACCAAAAGCAATGTACACACTTAGTGCAATCCTCATCAAAATCCCAATGACATTCTTCACAGAAATAGACAAAACAATCCTAAAATCTCAAATAGCCAAAACAATTTTGAGCAAGAAAAACAAGGCTGGCGGTGTCACCATACCTGATTTTAAGCTACACTACAGAGCTATAGTAACAAAAACAGCATGGTACTGGCACAAAGATAGACACATAAACCAAAAATACAGGCAGCTACAGCCATCTGCTTTTTGACCAAGATACCAAAAATATTCACTGGAAAAGAAACACCCCCTTTAACAAATAGTTCTGGGAAAAGTGGATATCTGTATGTACAAGGATGAAAATAGATCATTCTCTCTCTTCATGCACAAGAATCAAGTCCAAATGGATCAAAGACCTTAATATCAGACCTGAAGTTCTGAAGCTGCTAGAGGAAAAAATAGGGGAGCTCCTTCACCATATTGTCATAGGCAACAACTTTCTGAATATAACCCCAGTTTCTCAGGAAATAAAACCACTAATCAACCATTGGGACCTCATGAAATTACTAAGCTTTTGTACCTGCAAGAGGCAACCTACAGAATGGGGGAAATCTTTGCTAACTATACATCTGATAGAGGATTAATCTCTAGGGTGTACAAAGAACTTAGAAAATTAAATAATAAGAAATCAAACAACTCCATTTAAAAAATGGGCTATGAAACAAAACAAACAAACAAAAAAAGCCGGGCATGGTGGTGCATGCCTTTAATCCCAGCACTCTGGAGACAGAGGTAGGAGGATCATCGTGAGTTTGAGGCCACCCTGAGATTACATAGTGAATTCCAGGTCAGCCTCAGCTAGAGTGAGACCCTGACCTCAAAAAAGGAAGGGGGGGGGGGCTATGGAACTAAACAGAGAGTTCTCAAAAGAAATACAGATGGCCTATAAACATCTAAAAACATGTTATACATACTTAGCCATCAGGGAAATACAATTAAAACTACTGTGAGATTCCATCTCACTCCTGTCAGAATGGCTATCCTCAAGACAACAAATGACCACAAATGTTGGCAAAATTGGACCCTTCTGCACTGTTGGTGGGAGTGCAATCTGGTCCAGCCATTGTGGAAATTAGTGTGGAGGTTCCTGAGACAGCTAAAAACCAGATCTACCATATGACCCAGCTATGGCACTCCTAGGCATATATCTGAAGGACTCATTGCACTACCTTAGAGATACTTGCTCAACAATGTTTATTGTCACTCTGTTCACAATAGCTAGGAAATGGAACCAGCCTAGATGTCCCTCAACTGATGAACAGATAATGAACATGTGGTACATTTATACAATGGAGTCTATTCAGCAGTAAAGCAAATGAAATTATGAAATTTACAGGGAAATGGATGGATCTGGGAGGGATTATACTAAGTGAGGTAATCCCATCCCAGAAAATGTCACATGTTCTGTCTCATATGTGGATACTAGCTACAAATGTTTAGACTTATAGATGAATTGGAAGAAAAATTGGTAGCAGAGGCCAGTAAGCTAGAAAGGGGCTACAAGGGAGGGAGGAGAGGGGAGGACTTAAGGAGATGGTAATATATATATATATGTATATATATATATATATGTATATATATATATATGTGTGTGTGTGTGTGTGTGTGTGTGTGTGTGTGTAGATGAACAGATTACTGGGGGTGCAATGGCCTAAGTGAGGTCACAGGAAGAGATTGAGTAAAAGAAGGGTGGAGGAGGGTTAATCAAAATTCAAGATGTTATGAATAACTCATAAGGAAACCTACTTTTTTGGATAATGGCACACCTAAAAGCCATAGACTGTTAGAAGAAAATTTTCAGGGATGGGAAGCCTTCCAGTGAGTTGTTGGCCAGAGAGGTCCCTGATACTGCCAAAACATTACAGGCCATTTCCAAGGCTCTTGGTTTTCCACCAGAAATAGATGGAAAGACCCTATTGCTGAAGACTCCACATACTTGGGCTGCAAGGCCACTGAGAAATCCCTCTGGAGTTGCACTGAAAACCTCCTCCCTGTAGACCAGCTGACAGAAAGCTGGAAAAAGCTGCATTGCATGCAGCCCTATGGGAGAGAGAGAAGTCATCATCAGTGAAAACAGTGGACACTGCAAGCCTTCATTTTGGCCAGCCAGGCCAAATGACTGAATGGGTCTAATAGTGAGTGGCATTGTCTCTTATGGGGAAAACCAACCACTCTCTAATTGGACTGGAGGCCTGCTCCATGGGAGGGAATACCTGATACTGAAAAATCAAAAGCCTATGGTGGGGAGGTCATGAGCCCTAGAAATGTAACGCCTGTTCTTGTCTGGCTCAGTGCATGTATTATGCTCACCAAACTGCCCTGTAAGCACTTCTCTTAATGTTCATACCCATATGTTAATGCTACTCTCACTTTTGGGTTAGAAAAGCTTCTCTTTTTAGACGGTGGTGACCTCTGGGATGACTCAAAAGGCATCATAGTGCTGAGAAGAAGTGACAGAGGAGTGCTCAGAACTGAAACATCTCTCTCACACCTTCCAAGGCTCAGGGTCCATTGCAGAAGAGGTGGTGGAAAGAATGTAAGAGCCAAAGGAAGGGTAGGACTCCTTACAATGCACTCTTTCAGACAGAAACTGGCCTCGATATCCATGACCTCACTGGGCCTAGCACTACCTTCACATGACCCTCTTAATAGGAGGAAAAGACGATGACATCAAAATAAAAAAGAGGGAGGGGATATGATGGAGGGTGGATTTATGAAGGGCCAAAGTGGGGGAAGAGAACAAATTATCATTGTTTAGTGTCTATAATTATGAAAGTTGTCAATAAACGAAGTTTTTTTTTTTTTTAATTCAAATGTTGAATTCCTCCTGAGTACAAAAAAATGGGATTTTACTTGGAGATCAGGGCTTGGAAGTGATCATTAATCTCAACTCTGGGCAGCCTGGGGCAGAAGGACCATGAGTTCAAGGCCACCCTGGGATACATAGGTAGATAGACTCTGCCTCAACAAAAGAAAACTATATAATTAAGTTAAAATGGGTTTTCTTAGATTAGATTAGGGTGGACCCTAATATGACTGGTATCCATATAATAAGATGAGATCAGGGCACAGAAGGGACAGGGGACATAAACACACAGGGAGACAACCATGTGAATCTGTAGCCAAGGATGACCTTGAGCAAGCATTTTTAACGGCCGAGCCAGCTCTTCAGTCCTACTCGTGATCTTCTGATTCTCCTTCTTCCTCCTGAGTGCTGGGATTACAGGTGTGTACCACCATGGCCTAGTTATGTAGTGCTGGGGGTTGAACCCAGGGTATGGTACGCAAGAATTTTACCACTGGAACGACATCCCCAGTCTCCCAAGTCCCAGATATATGTGAAAGGAGTGGGGTGTTTCATTTGTGCTTTCTTAGTGCTTGAAAACACATGTAGTGACAGATGACCTACCAACAATGTGCCTGGTGTCTTAAAGGCACATCTAATTCCCTACTGTGAAAGACCCCGCTGGGGTCCCCACAGTCACTCTGATCCTCTGACTCTCAAGATTCTCTTTGTTAACCCAACAGCTCCAACAAAGTAAGTAGACGTTGAAAATATCAGTAAACTGCATTTTTTGTTTGTTTGTTTTGTTTTTCGAGGTAGGGTCTCAGTCTAGCTCAGGCTGACCTGGAATTCACTATGTAGTCTCAGGGTGGCCTCGAACTCAAGGCGATCCCCCTACTTCTGCCTCCCGAGTGCTGGGATTAAAGGCATGCGCCACCACTCCCAGTATGCACTTTTTTAATATTTTGTTTTTATTTACTTGAGAGAGAGAGAGTGAGAGAGAGACAG
Organism: Dipus sagitta; assembly: GCA_036346955.1. Lineage (NCBI taxonomy): Eukaryota > Metazoa > Chordata > Mammalia > Rodentia > Dipodidae > Dipus > Dipus sagitta. The sequence goes on from CM070780.1 coordinate 16,543,894, forward strand.
AGAGAATGGGCAGGCCAGGGCCTCCAGCTACTGAAAGTGAACTTAAGACGCATATGCCACCTTGTGCACCCGGCTTTACGTGGGTTCTGGGGAATCCAACCTGGGTCCTTAGGCTTCACATATAAGCACCTTAACCGCTAAGCCATCTCTCCAGCCCATAAGCTGCACTTCTTATCACTGTAATTGTGCCTGGTGGTTTCTCTCACTAAATGATCCTGGCACACAGATATTATTCATTTAAATAATCAGTCACTGTCAACAAATTACAGGATGCAGAGAATGAAATTAGCAAGATGAACTCTGGATGTAAATTTCATTTGAAATTCAATTTAGTGACTATGTTCCCTTTCAATTAGCCTGCCCAGCTGTTTCAACATCTTCCTTTTGAACTGGTCTTTTCAAATTAAAAAAAAAAAAGTGCAATTAACCTTTTTACTGTTCAATTGCTATTGGGTACAATAATATCATTCTGGCATGGCTGCTATAGTTAGGGAGTGAGATAATTAAATGATAAATCAAGATGAGGGCAGCAGGGGTGGTGTGGAGCTATATCTGGGTTTCTCTTCATATCTAAAGAGTGGGGAAGAAGAGGGGTCCAGGAGATTGGGCAGGGCTTGAATTGAGGTTTGCCCTGTGGGCATCTATCTGATCCTGCTGCCACTGTCTACATTCTTGGGGAATCTCATGATGCCCCCACTCTGGAGCTTGTATTTCCTGGGCCCCACCCATTGCCCCAAGACTCCTTATATACTTATATACTCCGATAGACTTAATTTTTAAAATGATTTTATTTATTTAAGAGCAAGAGAAAGAAGGAGAGAGAGAGAAAAAAAATGGATATATATACCAGAGCCTTTTGCCACTGCAAACAAATTCCAGATGCATCTGAATTTACGTGGATCCTGGGGAATAGAACCCAGGTCCTTAGGCTTTGCAGGCAAGCACCTTAACCATGGACCCATCTCTCCAGTCCCAGATTTTATTTTAGTTTTTGAAGCAGGTTCTTACTCTTGCCCAGGCTGACCTGCAACTTACTCTGTAGTCCAAGCTGACTTCAAATTCATGGTGATCCTCCTACCTCAGACTTCTTAGCGCTGGGATTAAAGATGTGTATACCTCATCTGGTTCTTTGATTGATATTAAAGAGGGTGAGCAGTGACAGAGTTGGTTTGATGAGAGGCAAAACGCTCTTTAAATTTTTCTAACTTTTTTTAAACCTGTATTTATTTATTTATTTGAGAGGGGGTTGGGGAATGGGCACACCAGGGCCTCCAGCCACTGCAAACAAACTCCAGATGCATGCACCACCTTGTGCATCTGGGTTATGCTGGTACTGAGGAATTGAACCTGGTTCCTTAGGCTTTGCAAGCAAATGCCTTAACTGCTAAGCCATATCTCCAGCCCCAAAATGCTCGTTTAGCATTAAAGCTTTATTAGAAAGTTACAGCACTGTGTCAAGGTGGCATGGTAAGGTCCTGAAGCCAGAGAGAGAAACTGGACAGGGAAGTCTCCAGCAATCCAAAGAACAAAGGAAGCTTCTTGCTGTTACCGGTTTCTGACTGAGAAGGGGGAAGGTTTTATGTCATGTGATTCAGCCAACATGTAAGAAGCCATGGAGGCCTTGAAGTGTGGGAGATAAAACAAAACAAAAACAAAAAGCCTCTCGGGCCTGAGTGATGGCTTAGTGGTTAAGGCGCTTGCTTGCAAAGCTTACTGACCTGGGTTCGATTCCTCAGTACCCATGATGTAAAAGCCAGTCACACAAAGTGGCACATATATCTGGAGTGCATTTACAGTGGCAAGAGGCCCTGGTGTGCCCATTCTTTCTTTCTCAAATAAAGTAACTAACTAAATAAATAGGAATCTGTTCCTTTGAGGTCTCTAAGGGAGAGAGGCTGTCCTGTTGTCCTGCTCATAGGAAGGACCCAAGGACTCAAGTGACCTTGGGTTTCCCTGGTAACAGGGGGCTGGTCTTGTTCTCCCATTTGGTCTATATCTTGGGCAGCATGAGGACTCTTAAAGTGACACATCTATATTCTAACAGTTGTGATTGATTCTCTTAGACCTTCTACCCAAGGACTCTAACTGGAGGATTCTGGTCTCCTGCCTCAGCTCCAAGGGCAGCATTACCCCTTTGAGGGGTCCAGTTGAACCCTGCCCTTCTCCCTTGTCTGTTTCAGTAGCTGCCCAAGGGTCTACTCATTCCACTCACTTCACCCATGCTTACAGACTTGCCTCTGCCTGTAATCTACCCTGGACACTTTGGCCAACCTTTAACCCTGTCCTGCCACAGCTCCCCACTACCTGGACAATCTAGTCACAAACCTCACATCACAGCGACCACGTCTCTCCGGACAACAGCAGCTCCTGCCTCCACCCTCTCTGTTCCTTGGGTGTCCGAGGCTGCCCACTGAAAATTGACAATGTCTCCCTGCTTCCAAGATGCCCTGAGCTTTCCTGCCCTCAGATCTTTGCTCACAAAAGCCTCTTTCTTGGAAAGAAATCTTTTTCTGTTTTCTCTTAGAAAACTCCTAGCTAGCCAACTCCCCCACTCAATGCTCACATGTGCTGCGAAGCTTCCCTGCCTCACTCCAGGCTCCAGGGATCTGTCAACTTCAAAGGACTCAAGAGCTTATTGTCTGGGACATGCCTTTTGATCCCTAACAACAGCCTTTGTGATTTCCTTCCACACACTCAGCTGACTGGCACATTCTTTGAAAGTAGGAGTTGTGTCAGCTTATGGTCTTGCTTAATGGGTGAAGTCTTTCCTAAGCCTTCTCTGAGAAGGGGTGGCGCCCATTTCTCAGCATGCTGGGAGGTCTTGAGGCAGACAGCTCAGATGTGCTAGTCAAGACACCTATCCTTGGAGCAGCTGTGGCCGGTGCCCTGGGAGGATTTCCGTGAGGGAGGCCAGCTTGGAAAACACTACCATCATATGTGGACATATAGCCCAGGCTGGTCTCAAATTCATGGTGTTCTTCCTACCTCAGCCTCCCAAGTAAGTGGTATCTTTCCTTTTTTTTTTTTTTGTCCCTTCCTTCCTTCCTTCCTTCCTTCCTTCCTTTCCTTTGTCCCTTTCTTTCTTTTTCTTTTTCTTTTTTTGGTTATTCGAGGTACCGTCTCACGGTAGCTCAAGCTGACCTGGAATTCACTATGTAGTCCCAAGGTGGCCTCAAACTCATGGTGGTCCACCTACCTCTGCCTCTCAAATGCTGATATTAAAGTCGTGTGCCACCATACCTGTTTTTTTGGTTTTTTTTTTACTTTTCAAATTTTTTTTATTAACAACTTCCATGATTGTAAACAATATCCCATGGTAATGCCCGCCCTCCCTCCCTCCACTTTCCCTTTTGAAACTCCACTCTCCATCATATCCCCTCCCCCTCTCAATCAGTCTCTCTTTTATTTTGATGTCATCATCTTTTCCTCCTATTATGATGGTCTTGTGTAAGTAGTGTCAGGCACTGTGAGGTCATAGGTATTCAGGCCATTTTGTGTCTGGGGGGAGCATGTTGTAAGGAGTCCTACCCTTCCTTTGGCTCTTACATTCTTTCCGCCACCTCTTCCGCATTAGACCCTGAGCCTTGGAAGGTGTGATAGAAATACTGCAGTGCTGAGCATTCTTGTCACTTTTTCCAGCACCATGATGCCTTCTGAGTCATCCAAGGTCACTGCCATCTGAAAAGAGAAGATTCTCTACCAAAACTGAGAATGTTAATTAATATTCTCATTAATATTTGCATTAATATAAGGGTATGAACATTAAGAGAAGTGCTTACTGGGCAGTTTGATAAGCATAGTATATACATTTAGCCAGACATCAGCAGGTGTTAGACCCCTAGGGCTCATGACTGCCCCTGTTTTAAGTTTTCAGTATCAGGCATGTATTCCCCCCCCCCCCCTTGGAGCAGGCCTCCAGTCCAATTAAAGGGCAGTTGGTTTTCCCCATGATAGACGTGCCACTATTGCACCCGTTGTCTCATTTGGCCTGTCTGACCAAACATAAGGCTTGCAGTGTCCACTGTTGAGTATCTTCACTGGTGATTTCTCTCTCCCCCATTGAACAGCATGCAGAATGGCTTGTTTCAGCTTTCTGTCAGCTGGTCTACATGGAGGAGGTTATCAGCTCAGTTCCAGCAGGATTTCTCAGTGGCCTTGCAGCCCAAGTATGTGGTTTTCAGCAACAGGGTCTTACCATCTATTCCTGGTGGGAAACCAAGGGCCTTGGCAATGGCCTGTAATGTTTTGGGGGCATCAGGGACCTCCCTGGCCAACAACTCACCAGAAGGTATCCCATCCCTGGCACTGAAATTCTTCTAGCAACAATCTATGGCTCCTGAGTGTTCCATTGTTCAAAAAAGTAGGTTTCCATATTATTTGTTTATATCTTCTTAGATTTTGATTAGCCCCCCCCCCACCTTTCCTTTACTCAATCTCTTTCCCTGACCTCACTTGGGCTTTTTCACCCCCATGTTTTGTTTTGTTTTGTTTGTTTTTTGAGGTAGGGTCTCACTCTAGCCCAGACTGACCTGGAATTCACTCTGTAGTCCCAGGCTGGCTTTGAACTCCCAGCGATCCTCCTAGCTCTCTTTCTCAGGTGCTGGGATTAAAGAAGTGCACTACCATGCCCAGCTGTAAATGATCCCTTCTTATTGGCTATAGTCCTGAACCACTCCCCACACTGGTCCTCATGGCTCGGTGGCCTCCCTGGAGACACAAGGGAGTGGGCACAGATCTTGAAGTGTGAGTTGGATATGGTCTCGCCTCCCTTCTCTATGCTGCGTGTGGGAAGTCAGTCATACGGAGACGTTAGGGAGCCTGGCTCACCCAGCCGCCTGGCAGCAGACATCTGCCACGCGTGGAGGAGAGACTCCACCAACTCTTAGGATTCTTCTCTAAGTGTCCCAAGATGTAACCCATATGGTGAGTCACCAAGGAGGGAAAGAAAGGGCCTCAGTCATCTGCCAGCTGTGGCTCCCCTCCCTAGCTCCTCAAAGCCAGCCGGGGGCTCGTCTGCACTAGGCCAGCTAGTAGGGGTTAATCATCATTGTTGCTCTGAGACAGGCCCTCGCTCTGTACCCCAGGTTGCCTTCACAATCCTCCTGCCTCAGTTTCCAGAGTGCTGGGATTATTGGTGTTGGCACAGCCTCTCCCATCACAAACTTAAACGTTACTGGAGTTGTTAAGGTTCGAGTCTAATGAGATAGGCTCGGCCGCTTTCCTCAATAGGCCACTTAAAGAGACAAATTAAAAGTGAAAACCAGGCTGGAGGGATGGCTTAGCAGTTAAGGCATTTGCCTTCAAAGCCAAAGGATCCCAGTTTGATTCTCCAGGTCCCACGTAAGCCAGATGCACATGGGGGCACATGCATCTGGAGTTCATTTGCAGTGGCTGGAGGCCTTGGCGCTCCCATTCTCTCTCTCAAATAAATAAATAAAATATATATTTTTTTAAAGTGAAGCCGGGCATGGTGGCGCACGCCTTTAATCTCAGCACTTGGGAGGCAGAGGTAGGAGGATCACTGTGAGCTTGAGGACACCCTGAGACTCCATAGTGAATTCCAGGTCAGCCTGGGCTAGAGTGAAACCCTACCTCGAAAAGCCAAAAAAAAAAAAAAAAAAAAAAAAAAGTGAAAACCAGGGCTGGTGAAATGGCTTAGTGGTTAAGGCGCTTGCCTACAAAGCCAAAAGACCCAGGTTGGATTCCCTAGGACCCATGCAAGCCAGATGCACAAGGTGGCACATGTGTCTGGACTTCATTTACAGTGGCTGGAAGCCCTGGCCTGCTCATCCTCTCTCTCTCTCTCCCTCCCCCCCCCCGCAATAAATAAATAAATAAATAAATAATTTTTTTAAGTGAAAAGCTGCTAGGCGTGGTGGCATGCCTTTAATCCCAGCACTCGGGAGGCAGAGGTAGGAGGATCGCTGTGAGTTCAAGGCCACCCTGAGACTCCATAGTGAATTCCAGGTCAGCCTGGACCAGAGTGAAACCTTACCTGTAAAAAAAAAAAAAAAAAAAAGTAAAAAGCAGAAAGAGGAGATTTATTCAGCATGGCCAAATTGTGAAGAGGAACAGAGAGGCTCAGTAACCCCCCCCAACCCCAAGTTCATCTTTGAGGTCCGTTTATGATGTTTAGGATTAAACAAAGGGCAAGAGGAACTAAGTAGCCCTTGTCAGGATGTGGTCCTGCCCAGCATCGTGTGGGCTCTAGGCTTTCTTGCAAGGTGGTCTGACAAGTTGTCCGAATGGTGTGAAATCTCTTTCTGGGAGACAAGCTCCACTCTGGCTGACACCAAGCCTCGGTGTTCTCATCTCCCCAGCATGAGATTCCTCAAGAAAATGCCAATTTCTTGGGGTCCACTGTTTCAATAAGCCAAAGGTAAGCCAAAGGGACAGGCACAGGTGTCTCTTTAGCCTGTCTTCACTCCTGCCAGGGTGGTTACGTTTACATTTAAAAAGAGCTGCTGTGAATGTGCCAGAAGCCATGCCAAGTCCCGTCCGCGCATTATCTCATCTACTCTCCCAGATCAGAGATGAGAAGACTGAGGCGGGGGCGGGGCCGGGGAAAAGGAACCCTATTCGAAACCCGACTGAGTCCACATCCCCTCTTCCAGCAGTCGCTCTGACTTGGCTGCTAGCCCAGTAGTTCTAAAGTCCCATCTCCCAAAGAAGCCCCGACTTCTGGCTGCTCAGATCATCATTTCTCTAAAGAGCCCTTCCCTCATTTCTTTCCAACCTACGATGCCACAGTGGCATCTGATGCTCCTCCCAATGTGTGTGGCTATGACTTGTGTGGACCACCATGTCACGGTCCCCACCGGATGATCCCGTATTGGGGCCGTAGCCAAGTTGTCCACCTCGGTGGGTGGCCAATTGGTCTTTAAGTCATCAAGACATGAACTGTGGTTCTACGTGGGTTTCAGGTCACTGTGGCTTTTGAGCTGTCCCCTTCCCATATTCCTTGGGATACTCTGGAATAAGCCAACTAGGCACATTTGCCCCAGTCTCTTTCTTGGATTTAAGTTCTATCTAAAACATGGGCTGGTGCCTTAATAAAGGATTATACCAATATGCTTCAGTTTCCTCCCATATAAGTGAGAACATTCCTTTCTATATTACTCGAGGAATAAGTGACATAGAGAATATGACCTAGAGGCTGGGGAGAAGGCTCAGTGGATGTAAGCACTTATCATGTAAGCATGAGGGCCTGCGTTTGGATCCCCAGTACCCATGTACAATGCCAGGTGTGGAGGTTTGTCCCTGTCATCCCAGCTCTGGGGACTGGAGATAAGGGATCTCTGGGGGTACACTGGCTAGCTAGTCTAGCTAAATTGGTGAGCTCTAGGTTGAGTGAGAGATCCTGTCTCAAAGAACAAGACGGAGAGTGACTGAGGAAGACACCAACATTGACCTCTGGTCTCCACACACACCTGCATGTGCACGCATGCCCACACATGCATGTATGATGTATGTATGTATGTATATATATGCAAAAAAAAAAATAAAGACTATGACCTAACACAGAGTCAGCACGTTGTGGGGTTCCCACAAATGCCGGTTTCTTTCAGATCTCACAGAGATAACCCATAGCATAACTTCTTGGGAGAATGAGGTCTGAGCAACAGCATGCCCAACAGTGCTGTCTGGCCTTCAGCAAGCAGGGCCATGCCCCTGCCTCAGCGCTCAGCCTGCCTTCCTTATCATTCTGCTCTTGCCTGGCTGTTCTCTACCCAGGAGAGACAAAGCCCTTCCTGGGAGCTGGTGAGAGAGAAATAGGAGCAAGGAACAAAAGTCCCTCGACCCTCTTCCCTAAAGCCTTTATAGACAGACTCTTGACTCACGGCCCGCCTCACCTCTCCATCTCCAGGGTGAGATGTGAGCTCCCCTTGCACGCATCTTCTTGTACAACAGTGACCACAGTGGAGCTTTGCAGTGACATGAGACAGTAATTGAAGGAGGGTAGTGGAAGTCAAAGGAAAGCTTTCTGCAGAAGGGAAGGGCTCTTGGATCTGTTTACTGACCACACAGAGAAATTGCTGGAAGAGAACAGTAACTTCCTCCACCGACTGTGGTCTGACTTCTTTCAACTCCCTTGATTATCAGAGGAGAGTCCCCTTGGCCCATTCAGACTCCTTTATACTCAATGGAGGCTCTATGGTCTGGGGAAAGAGCTTTGAAATCTGGGTTCAAGTTCTGGTGCTGCTCATTATCGACTGGGTAGCCCTCCGGTCCTCTATTTCTCCATCCTAAACATTAGGATAAAGGTTGGGCATGGTGGCACACGTCTTTAATCTCATCCCTTTGGAGGCCAAGGTAGAAGGATTGCCATGAATTCGAGGCCACCCTGAGACTATAGAGTGACTTCCAGGTCAGCCTGGGCTAGAGCAAAACCCTACCTCAAAAAACAAGCCGGGCGTGGTGGTGCACGCCTTTAATCCCAGCACTTGGGAGGCAGAGGTAGGAGGATTGCCATGAGTTCGAGGCCACCCTGAGACTACATAGTGAATTCCAGGTCAGCCTGGGCTACAGCAAGACCCTACCTCAAAAAAAAAAAAAAAAAAAAAAAAAGAGGGGGAGAGGAATAAAACCTTTTGAATTTGGGTTAAGGTTAAAGAATGTTGTTTGGCCTGGAATAACACTTAGTAAGAGTTCAAAGTGATCATTGTTACCAAAAGGATTTTTGGAATCTGAGAGCTGAGTCCCTGCTTAGGAGCCAGCCATAGGACACAGCCCAGAGCGCCAATAAATGTGAGCTCTTATTAGCATAGGTGTTTGAGCCTTCATGGTTAATCTGATACTGTCCTTGTAACCCAGCTCCTCCCCCACCTGCCTTGGGCCCGAGTTTCCCACTGTGCTGAGACCTGGGTAAGCTCCCTGCACGCTGGTGCCCTGAGGGTGAACATTCCCTCTGACTTTTTACCCCCCCCCCCCCTCTGTGCTGATGAC
>CM070780.1:16557839-16607839 GCA_036346955.1 Dipus sagitta
CTTAATGTTCATACCCACATATTAATGCTACTCTCACTTTTTGTAGAGAATCTTCTCTTTTCAGATGGCAGTGAGCTTGGGACGACTCAGAAGGTATCATGGTGCTTGAAAGAAGTGAAAGTAGTGTTCAGTACTGCAGTATCTCTATCACACCTTCCAAGGCTCAGGGTCTATTGCGGAAGAGGTGGAAGAAAGAATGTAAGAGCCAATGGAAGGGTAGGACTCCTTACAATGTGCTCCCTCCAGACACAAAACGGCCTGGATATCCATGACCTCACAGTGCCTGACACTACCTACACAAGACCATCATAATGGGAGGAAAAGATCATGACATCAAAATAAAAGAGAGACTGATTGAGACAGGGAAGGGGATACGATGGAGAGTGGAGTTTCAAAGGGGAAGTGGGGGGAGGGAGGGCATTACCATGGGATATTGCTTACAATCATGGAAGTTGTTAATAAAAAATAAAGTAAGAGAAAAAGAAGAAGAAAAGTCGGGTGTGTTGGTGCACGCCTTTAATCCCAGTACTCGGGAGACAGAGGTAGGAGGATTGCCGTGAGTTCGAGGCCACCCTGAGACTCCATAGTGGATTCCAGGTCAGCCTGGGCTAGATGAGACCCTACCTCAAAGAAAAAAAAAAAAGAAGAAGAAGAAAAGAAAAGAAAAAGAAAGTACCACAGCTATTGACCTGTGTAGGTCATAGGTGGCATCTGGGGCAGTACTGTCGGGGTAGTGAAGAATTCTAAGAACAGCTTAGCGTGTCTGTGTTTCTACCAATGCAACAGGAAAACATGTTTAATGTTGTGTTATGACAGGAGGGGCCCACGAAGACACAGGATTCCTGGGCAGACCGAGTGCATGACACTGTGAAAAATGTCTGCTGCGGCATGTTGTTTTGGGGTGCGGTGGGGGGAGCAGGAGGGGAGGCTGGCGGGGGGGGGGGACATTTGCAACCTGCATGTGCCATCTCTGCACAAAGGCAAAACGACAAGCCTGTGAGTCTTGGCAATTACCGGCAGCAGAACTGCAGAGGCCATTACCTGGGCTCTTCAAAGGCGCCCATCAAAAGAGCTACTTAGCCTCTTAATTAAATGCAGCCACCCAGTCTCACTTTAGAGCATGGGAGCTGTCCCCGGGCACAAACACACTTCCTCTTGATCTTCATGAGAGACGCCTTTTATGGGTTCTCATGAGGGCTTCTCTGTGGCAGGACCAGACCCGTGCCTGGGAAGCCGAAAGATGGTGAGGTGGGAGCTGGGGACCCGGGGAACGGAGGCGCAGGGAGGCTTGGGGAGGAATCGGGCTCGCTCCCGTGGGAAGCCTCCACTCCAGCTTCCGAGCTGCTTGGAGATCAATGGTGGTCTTTGTGTGTTTCCCAGCTGGAGGGGGCCCCCGGGTTGGCAGGTGTTTTACATTATTAATCAGCCAGACCTCTTTCCTTCCTCATCATCTAGTCTCTCCCTGCAGACGTGTGGAATCACACTGAAAACCAGCAGTGGTGCGCATGTGAGTGTGAAATGTGGGCAGCATGGGGGGGGAAAAGGGGGGTCCCTTGCCCATCAAGCACAGCAGGCCACTGGGACTTTGAAGGGCCAGGAAGATGTTTTAATCTTGATTCCTTTTAAGTCAGGAGGAAAAGAAAGAATACAATATATAATAAAGATAGACTTAAGAATCCAGCCTAGATTGTCTTTTTAAAAAATTTTGTTGTTGTTATTTTTATTTATTTATTTGAGAGCGACAGACAGAGAGAGAAAGAGGCAGATAGAGAGAGGGAGAGAGAATGGGCGCGCCAGGGCCTCCAGCCACTGCAAACGAACTCCAGACGCATGCGCCCCCTTGTGCATCTGGCTAATGTGGGTCCTGGGGAGTCGAGCCTTGAACCTGGGGTCCTTAGGCTTCACAGGCAAGCGCTTAACCGCTAAACCATCTCTCCAGCCCTAGATTGTCTTTATACCAATGCAAATAATTATAAAATACAATGTTTGGACCATGTGTGTATATGGCGTGTGTGTGTGCAGACCCATGTGCACAGATGCACGCCTCTTCTGACTTATTTCCCTGAGACAGTCTCTCATGGATCCTGGAGCTTGCCATGTTTCTTTTTCTTTTTAAAAATATTGTATTTATTTGGGAGAGAGAGAGAGAGAGAGAGAGAGAGAGAGAATGGGCATGCCAGGGCCTCTAGCTATTGCAAACAAACTCCAGACACATGTGCCACCTTGTGTGTTACGTGGGCACTGGGGAATTGAACCCGGGTCGTTAGGGTTTGCAAGCAAGTACATTAACCACTGAACCATCTCTCCAGTTCCCTTGCCATTTTTTCATTTACACTAGCTGACCTGTAAACTCAAGCCATCCTTCTGTCTCTGACCCTCTATGGCTGGGATTACAGGTGTGCATGCCCACACCATTTCAAAAAATATTTTTATTTATTGATTTATTTGAGAGAGAGAGAGAGAGAGAGAGAGAATGGATGGGTCAGGGCCTTCAGCCACTACAAACGAACTCCAGACGCATGTGCCACCTTGTGCATCTGGCTTATGTGGGTCCTGCGGAATTGAACCTGGGTCCTTTGGCTTTGCAGACAAGCGCCTTAACCGCTAAGCCATCTCTCCAGCCACCCCCTTTTTTAATGTGGGTGCTAGGAATTGAACTCAGGTCCTCATGCTTGCACAGCAAGCACTGTTGCCCTCTGACCATCTCCCCAGCCCAAAATATAATTGTGAACATTTTGCTATGGTGAGAGGGCCCAGAAAGGACAAGAGGTATATACATAGAGCCCAGAGATGTTACAGTGTGGCACTGGGAACGCGGTAGAAGAGATCTGAACGGGGTCTAACACAAAGGCGTGGTCCATCTCAAACCCTGGTAACCCCATGGCCTCGACTTAGCCGTTCATCCAGTTTGAAGTCTTCTCTGTGGTCCAGGGTCCTACAGGTGCGGAAGAGGACTGAATGTTCCTCTCCTCTCTTCCTCTTGCTCCCAGGCTCTAGGACAAGAACATCATAAATGGTTTGGAAATCTGTAAGCATGTGGCATGTGTGTACCTGCAGGGCCAATGGAACGCCGTGGTCTGGGAACAAGGGTCCACAGAAGCAGCGTAGGTTTCCAGGACACCCTACCTACCATCCACTGGGTAGCTTCCACCTGTCAGGCTCCTAATGAAAAACAAGCTATCAAGAGGCTGCTGAGCAAGCTGGGCCAAGCAGGGTTTGAGGGGCCCCAGCAAAAGAGGCTGAGATGAGGGAGTGATGGTTCACACCTTTAACCCCAGCACCTGGGAGGCTGAGGTAAGAGGATCACTGTGAGTTCGAGGTCAGCCTGAGACTGCATAGTGAATTCCAGGTCAGCCTGGGCTAGAGTGAGACCTTACCTCGAACCCCCCCAAATGTGTGTGTGTGTGTGTGTGCGCGCGTGTATAGTAGTTAGTCAGGCTGGAGACATGGCTCAGAGGCTAAGGCATTTGCCTGCAATGCCTAAAGACCTAGGTTCAATTCCCCAGTACCCACAGATGCACAAATTGGCACATACATCTGGAGTTCATTTGCAGTGGCCATAGGCCCTAGCACACCCATATTTTAGGTCTGTCTCTCTGTATCTATAATTCTCTGCTTGCAAATAAATAGATAAAGATATTTAGAGCCGGGCATGGTGGCTCACGCCTTTAATCCCAGCACTTGGGAGGCAGAGGTAGGAGGACCACTGTGAGTTCAAGGCCAGCCTAAGACTACAGAGTGAATTCCAGGTCAGCCTGAGCTAGAGTGGGACCCTACCTCGAAAAACCAAAAAAAAAAAAAAAAAAAAAAAAAAAAAAAAAAAAAAGATATTTAAAGAAAAAAAAAGGGGAGAGATAGATGGCTTAGCGGTTAAGCGCTTGCCTGTGAAGCCTAAGGACCCCGGTTCGAGGCCTGATTCTCCAGGACCCATGTTAGCCAGATGCACAAGGGGGCGCACGCGTCTGGAGTTCATTTGCAATGGCTGGAGGCCCTGGCGCGCCCATTCTCTCTCTCTATCTGCCTCTTTCTCTCTCTGTCTGTTGCTCTCAAATAAATAAATAAAAATTAAAAAAAAGAAAAAAGAAAAAAAAAGGAGTGACTGTGGCTTGGAGGATGTCAGGAGCAATCCTGGTAGATGGGGAGATTTTATATATAATGTCGTGCTGGTTTTCTTTCCTCTTCTCCCCGTCAGTGTGGCAGGGTGCTGAGCACGTGGCGAGGAGCTGGGAGGTCAAGTGGACAGAGCACTGTGATGACCATGCAGAGGCCACACCAATCGTGTGACATCCAGTTACAACTGCTCTACGCCCGTTTCCTCACCTGTTAAATGCGGGGAGTGCATGAAGTCAGTGGTTTTGCCAACTTTTTTTCTTTTTTTCTTCCAGCAATAGCCCCATTGTCCTTTCTCAGAACCAGCACAGTAACGGGCCAGTACCAGCGTGTTAACAACACAGTAAGCAGGCCCGATGAGGGAGTGCTGGGGCCGCGGCAGGGTGGACTCTTGGCCTCGCTGCCTAACCTCAGCTGACCCTCATCCCGCTTGATGCCCCCACATGCCAAGTATTCCATAAATACTTGTCACCAGCCAACTGGGCCTGGTTTCTGCCAGGCCTTTCCTGCTGCCACGTTGAGATGTTCTGTTGCACGTCCCTCCACCTGGCAGACACGGGCATTCCATTCCATCCTTCGTGCCCAGGGCTGTCCGGTTGCAAATGCTGCCTGTCCGTGCTGGGGAGGGCAGCCTCAAGTCTTGGCACTGCTGATGAGCGTTGGCTGGTATTTACCACCAGGCTGGAGGCTCCCTGGGGAGGCTGCTGGGAGATGCCCCTGGTAAGCTAGCCCATGAGTGGCTGCTTTGCTCTAAGCTCCTCGGATAAAAGCCATCAGGGAGATTTCCTGGCTGAAATCCCTCACTCCCTCCACGTCTGTGGTTCTGGCATTTTATTTTATTTTTTCTTTTCTTCTTTTTTTTTTTTTTTTTGTTTGTTTGTCTTTGGTTTTTCGAGGTGGGGGTCTCACTCTAGCCCAGGCTGACCTGGAATTCACTATGGAGTCTCAGGGTGGCCTCGAACTCAAGGCGATCCTCTTACCTCTGCCTCCCGAGTGCTGGGATTAAAGACGTGCGCCACCACGCCCGGCTTATTTTTTCTTTTCACCAAGTGCCTCACTTCCTAGCCATGGACTTTGGGGAGATCAACTCACCCCTCTAAGCCTGGGCACCTCACCTACATTGTAGGCCTAGCAATACCTATTAGTCAATACCTGAACATCAGGGCAGACGTCCTGCTTGTTAGAACATTCAAATACATCCACACCGGTTATTATAAAGCCAATGTCCTGAACTCCTGGATCTCCCTCGTGACCCAGCACCCCTGTCAGCCCCCTGTGGGAGCCACGTACCCACAGAATCAACAGTGTAAGAGTCCCATCCGACCCAGCTGGAGCTGTAGATCTGGTGCTGGTCTTGTGGCCATGGTCAGCTCTGATAGCTGGAGTCCAGGCTTTGCTGGTGGCCCCCATGGTGGTATCACCCTTGGCCATGGGGCTGCAAGATCATGTACGTGAGACACTCAACCTGCGAGTCCAGAGGGAGGGTCAGGTTTGGGATCCTCGCTTGGACTTCCGGAGTTGCTTTCCCTCTGACAAAGTCCAGCTAATGCTCCTCCTTGGCCCTTTCCCCTCATCCTCTATCCACTATAGCCTTTTTGTTTGTTGGTTTTTGTTTTTCGAGCTAGGGTCTCACTCTTGACCAGGCTGACCAGGAATTCACTATGGAGTCTCAGGGTGGCCTCGAACTCATGGTGATCATCCTACCTCTGCCTCCTGAGTGCTGGGATTAAAGGTGTGCGCCACCACGCCCGGGTTTCATTCTCTAAGTCTGAGACATGGAGGTTTTCTTTCTTTTTTTTTTTTTAAGACAAAATTTTATTTATTTTTATGAGAGAGAAAGAGACAGATAGAGAGAATGGGCACGCCAGGGCCTCTAGCCACTACATACGAACTCCAGACACATGTGCCCCCTTGTGCATCTATCTTACGTGGGTCTTGGGGAATCAAACCTTGGTCCTTAGGCTTCACAGGCCAATGCCGTAACCGCTAAGCCATTTACCCAGTCCTTTTCTCTCTCTCTTTTTTTTTTTCTTTTTGGTTTTCCCGAGGTAGGGTCTCACTTTAGATCAGGCTGACCTGGAATTCACTATGTAGTCTCAGGGTGGCCTAGAACTCACAGAGATCCTCCTACCTCTGCCTCCCAAGTGCTGGGATTAAAGGTGTGCACCACTTTTTTTTTTTTTTTTTTAATGAGAGTGAGAGCACAAGGAACTGGCATGCCAGGGCCATGAGCCATTGTAATTGAACTCCAAATGCATGTGCCACCTTGGGCTCATGCACAACCTTGCACATGTGCCACCTTGTACATCTGGCTTACTTGGGATCTGGGGAGTCGAACTTGGGCTCTTAGGCTTCACAGGCAAGCACCTTAGCCACTAAGCCTATCTCCCCAGCCGAAGGTTGTCGTTTTGTTTAGCCTGTTTCCTTTGCAAGCTGCTTCCAGATACAAGGCGGGAAAGACATGAATGAAACCGTTTGGCAGAAACCAGCACACGCTGTCTTTTCTATAGGTATTTTAGAGGTTAAGAGAAGAAGGTAGTTTAAGTTTGGGAACCCCTTAGGGATTCCGATCTTTGGCACTGTCTGCGCCCACCCCCCTCCAGCCAAAGACATACCTCAAAGACTCTAATCCCAAATAACTGTGCTCTGGACTCATGGAAACTTGTCTGTGTCTCTCTTCACTTTGACTCTCACACTAACCCATCCTGTGACCTTGGGCCCATCGCTTAGTGCTACTGACCTTCAGTTCTCCCATGGGTTCATTGAGGGGGTTGGACAGGGTGAGATGACTTTCTCAGCACTGACTCTGAAAACCCCAGACATTTGGATAGCAGGTCACAGAGGGGCACCCCTGACCTGCCTCCTGTGCCAGCATCAATAGATTACAGGGAAATTCAGCAGAAAGAACACAATAGCCTGACAAACCCAAGCAGTCCACAAATACAGTGAGGAAATCCTGACTTTAAGGAAAATAGCATTGTGAGGAAGGTTTGCCCAGTCGCTAATCTGTTCCTGTCCTAAGACTTATGTCCTAAAACTAAATGAAGAAAAAGAGCCCTTTACAAGAGTGGGTAGACATACACCTTCCAAGACTCAGGGTCCATTGCAGAAGAGGTGGCAGAAAGAATGTAAGAACCAAAGGAAGCGTACGACTCCTGCCAATGCGCTCTTCCAGACACAAAATGGTCTGGATGTCCATGACCTCGCAGTGCCTGACACTACCTACACAAGACCATCATAAGAGGAGGAAAAGATGATGACATCAAAATAAAAGAGCCTAGCCGGGCATGGTGGCACACGCCTTTAATCCCAGCACTCAGGAGGCAGAGGTAGGAGGATCGCCGTGAGTTTGAGGCCACCCTGAGACTACGTAGTTAATTCCAGGTCAGCCTGAGCCAGAGTGAGACCCTACCCCGAAAAACCAAAATAAATAAATAAGTAAATAAAAGGGACTGATTAAGGGGGGGGTATGACGGAGAGTGGAGCTGGAAAGGGGAAAGGGGGGAGGGAAAGATCATGGCTTATTGTCTATAATTATGGAAGTTGTCAATAAAAGAAAAGAAAAAAGAGTGGGGAGACAAGTTCAAGTGCCATGTGCCATCCATCCATCCATCATTCACCCATCCATCCATCCATGCATCACCCACCCATCCATTCATTACCCATTCATCCATTCGCCCAGCTACCCATTCATCATCCATCCATCTAGTGCCTTCTTCCAAAAAGTATCTGTGGTCTAGGGAGATGGCTTGGTGGTTAAAGGTGCTTGCTTGCAAAGCCCGACAGCTCAGGTTCGACTCCCCAATGCCAACATAAAGCCAACTGCACAAAGTGGCACACTCAGCTGGAGTTCATTTGCAATGGTAAAACTCCCTGCTATACTCATTCACTTTCTCTCTCCCCCCCCTCAACAAATAAATACAATAATAAATAAATAATTTAAAAGTGGTGGCACACGCCTTTAATCCCAGCACTCAGGAGGCAGAAGTAGGAGACTTTCTGTGAGTTCAAGGCAGCCTGAGACTACATGGTGAATTCCAGGTCAGCCTAGATTAGAGCGAGACCCTACCTCCAAAACCAAAAAAAAAAAAAAAAAAAAAAAAAAAAAAAAAAAAAAAAAAAATTTTAAATAATAATAAAAATTTTAAAGGTATTTGTGACAGGAGGAACTAAGCTAAAAAGCTATAGCTTTTCTAGGGTATATAATACCTTTGACTATGTTGAGAGAAAGAGAAATAGGGAGAGAGGAGGAATTAAAGAAAAGTAAGAAAAGGAGGAATACAGGGAAGGAAGAAGGAGAGGGTAGCTGGAATAACTGACCTTTACAGTGAAGAGAGGATAGAAGAAAGGAAGGGAAGGAGGGTAGAGGAAGAAAGAAAAGAAAGAAGCAGAGCAAAAGGAAGAAATAGAGAGAAAGAAAATACAGTCACTATCCAGCAAAGGTCCATTTATTAAGCGAGCAACCCTTTCTGTCTCTCTGTGGCTCTGTTCTCTAAAGGCCTCAGATGAGCAGAATCGATTGGAGAACTGCCCATAGTCCCCTCCCTGGCAGAATGCATCCAGGCACTGTCAGCTCTGGCAGGAGAGGGCTTTGTGGCGCTGACGGAGTAGGATCTAGCAGGTTCCTTGCAGGAGACAGTCTGAACCTAAATGTGCCCTAAGAAAAGGGGTAACTCAGTCAAATCAAAGAAACCGGGCAGCATTTGGGAGGCTGAGTCAGAAGGAATGCAAATTTGTGGCCAGCCTGGGCTAATAGTAAACGCCAGGCCAGCCTGGGCTGCATCGACCCTGTCTCTAATAACCAAAAAGATTTAAAAAACAAAATCAAAGGGTAGGAAGAACGCTTTGAGACTCTGGGATTTGCTTGCCCTGGAAGCCGCAACCCTGGGCCCAGGCCTTCTGCCCTGGGATGGGGCCTGGAGTCTTGCCTGCAGCTCACGGAAAAGGTCTGCTGATCAACCAGTTGGCTGACGGGTTCGTATCAAGCATTTCATAAGGTGTCCTATGAATGCTGCCTGCCTTCGAGGCCTTTCAAGGGAGAAAATGTCATCATGCAATTTTAAAAGAGCCACACCTGACAGCTGACCAGTGTCTTGAACAGTAAAAGCAAGGGGCAGCGAGTGTCTTAGGTCTGCAGCGACTGGCCTCACGAGGAGACCTGCTCAGTGGTAAGAAACTAAGTCCAGTCCAACTGGCCCAAGGTCACATAGCAGGAAAATGACAGAACTGGCCTGGCTGGGCGGGCCCAGAGCCTTTATGGTGAACCAGCGGATCAATGTTGGTCAGAGCCTTTGTCTCATACACACACACGCACACACACACAAAATCAATTAGTCGGTCTATACCAACAAGAGGAGCAGTGGGAAGATATAACTGATAAATCCCACTTCTGGAAAAGCTTACATTATGTAGCTATTTATTTAATCTTCACAACGACCCTGTGGGGCAGGCCCTATCATTATATCCACTGGTGTGTGTGTGTGTGTGTGTGTGTGTGTGTGTGCTCGCACGCATAGGCACATGCGTGCTGGCATATGGAAGCCAGGGGACAGCCTTAACTATCATTTCTCAGAAACATCATTCACTCTTTTTGAGGTGAGGTCTCTCACTGGCCTTAAGTTTGCCTAATGAGCCTAGACTGACAGACCAGCGAGCCTCAGGGATCTGCCTGTCTCTATCTACCTCCCCAGTGTGGGGATTACAAACTCATATCACCATGCACAGCTTTTTGCCTTGGTTCAGAGAATTGAACTCAGGTCCTTGTGCATATAAGACAAACGCTTTACTGACTGGATGGTCTCCCCAGCCCTTTCTGTGCCGGGAAGGTAAGATACGGATTTGTTGGTGGAAAGAGGTGTGGGCCAAGAATCAGGATACAGGCCGTAGCTCCTGCTTTGCTGCCCTTAAGCGAACGCTGGGGCTCAGTCTTCTCATCTGTAAAATGGGAGCAAGAATCGAGGCCTCGCTCACACTCCTTTTTGCTCAGGCTCTGGAATTCAGTTACGGTCCCCAAGGCTGCGTCTTTTCACTGGCTTCCTGGGCCCAGGCTGGTTGCTCAGTTCCTGTTCTCCCAGCTGGCCCCGTCCTAGCAGTGACCGGCTCACTGGCTGTACCCAAAGCCAAGCCGTGCCTTCTCGGCCCGCCCCAGGGCTTTCAGTAAGCATCTGTCATCTCTTCCTGCTTCTTGGCATGAGCTAGAGGGAGGGGGTGGTGCCCTGTGGTGCCTGGCCGAAAGGCCAGAGCATAGCAGATGGCAAACAGAGCTGCCCATTCCCTGAGACCCCGGGGGACCATCACCTGCCACCCTGGCTCCGGTTGTAGTCTTGCTTGGCTAGGAACACCCCCCACAGTTGAGCCAATATGCCAAATGCCCTTTGCAGACAGGGGCACTGGGAAGGCTACTGTTGACTTCTCACCGCTTTTGAATTTCGAGCTGGTATTTTCATCTTGCTGGATGAGGAAGTTCAGCTCCGCTCTGCTTCCAACGCTGTCTGGCATTGTGTCAGGGACAAAGAGGGTCTTACTGGCCCTCTACCTTGCTTCCAGTGGTCACAGGGGCTAGGGGGCCAGGTGGAGACCAAGTTCATGGCAAAGAGAGACTCGGCTTGAGGCAGGTATTAAGGGAGTCACAGGCTGGACTCTGGGCCCTGGCTCCACTTTTTCCTGTCTCTTTTGGGGATCATTGTGCAATGGAAGTGGAAGGAAGCAGTGGACCTCTGGGTAGAAACCCACCAGCTGCCTGTTTTTAAAAATATTTTTATTTATTTGCTTATTTTTAAGAATAATTTTATTTATTTGCAAGCAGAGAGAAAGAGGGAGGAGAGAGAGAGAGAGAGAGAGAGAGAGAATGGGCACTGCAAACGAACTCCAGACACTTGTGCCACCTTGTGCATCTGGCTTACATGGGTCCTGGGGAATCGAACCTGGATCCTTTGGCTTCACTGGCAACCACATTAACTGGTAAGCCATCTCTCCAGCCCTAGTTACTGATTTAAAAAATATATTTTATTTACTGGTTGAGAGAGACTCTCTCTTAATAAATAAATAAAAATATTAAAAGTGAGAGAGAAAGAGACAGATAGAAAGAGAATGGGCACACCAGGGCTTCCAGCCACTGCAAACGAACTTCAGACGCGTGCACCACCTTCGCATCTGGCTTATGTGGGTACTGGGGAAATGAACCTGGGTCCTTAGCCTTTGCAGGCAAGTGCCTTAACCACTAAGCCATCTCTCTAGCCCTTATTTACTTACTTTTGAGAGAGAGACAGAGAGACAGGTAGACCCAGAAACAGAATGAACACACCAGGTTCTCCAGCCACTGCAAACAAACTCCAGATGCATGTGCCATCTTGTGCATCTGGCTTACATGGGTACTGAGGAATAGAACCTGGGTCCTTAGACTTTGCAGGCAAGCTCCTTAACTGCTAAGCCATCTCTCCAGCTCTGTTTTTTTTTTTAATTGTGTATGTGCACATGCATATGCAGGTGCATGTGTACAGATGTGTAGGTAGAGGTTAGAGGGCAATCTCAGGTGCCATTTCTCAGGAACATTGTCTGCCCAGCTTTTGTTTTGTTTTTCGAGGTAGGGTCTGGCTGTAGCCCAGGCTGACCTGGAATTCTCTATGTAGTCTTGGAATGGCCTCAAACTCATAGTGATACTCCTACATCTGCCTCCTAAATCCTGGGATTAAAGGCATGTGCCACCACACCCAATCTGCCCACCTTTTTAAAAAAAATATTTTATTTTTATTTATTTGTTTATTTGAGAGAGAGAGGAAGAGGCACAGAGAGAGAATGGGTATGTCAGGGCCTCCAGCCAGTGGAAATGAACTCCAGACACATGTGCCCCTTGTCTATCTGGCTTATGTGGGCCCTGGGAATCGAACCTGGGTCCTTTGGCTTTGCAGGCAAGTGCCTTAACCACTAAGTAATCTCTCCAGCCCATGCCCACCTTTTTTTTAAGACAGGGTCTCTCATTGGCCTGGAGCAACACAAGTGGGTTAGACCGGCTAGCCAGTGAGCTCCAAGGATTCTCCTGGCTTTGCCTCCACCCCACCCCTCGCCTCACAGTGGGATTACAAAGCACATGCCACCTTGCCCAGCATTTTCACGTGTGTACTAGGGATTGAACTCAGCCCTCCCCTCTGTTTGCAAGGGAAGCATTTTACCTACTGAGTGGTCTCTCTCAAGCCCCTTCCCCTTTTGAGACAGGATCTCACTATGTAGCTTTGGCTGGTGGTCTAGAACTCACTATTAGGCCAGGCTGACCTCAAACTTGTAGAGATCTTCCCGCCTCTGCCTCCTGAGCGCTGAGATTACAGACATGCACCACCATGCTTAGCTGCCTGCTTTTATAAATAAAGTTTTATTGGAACACAGCCATGCTCTCTGGGTGTTGCTGCTTTTGGCCAACAGAGTCACAGCAGTGAACACAGGTGGCCCATGAAGCCTAAAATACTTACCTTCTGACCCTGTGCAGAAAAAGTTAGCCAAGGGCTGTCCTACGTAGCTCTTCTCCTAGTCACAGGGACCACAGAAATGCCTGCTGGTCACTTTGTAGCTGAGACTGTGTAATAATCCAGGCTCCATGGAGCCTTTGGGTATGATTCCGATCTCAGGACTGTTTGAATTTCATTTTCTGTGCACTGCATACAGAGTGCGTTATGCATCATCACCCCTGGTGGGGCCTGGGGCAACATCAAATGCATTAATTTTTCTAGAATGAAATTTCTAACTACTCCTACCTTATAGAGTAAATATGACCCTAGAGCCTGGCGTAGTGGCGCACACCTTTAATCCCAGCACTTGAAAGGCAGAGGTAGGAGGACTGCCATGAGTTTGAGGCCACCCTGAGACTCCATAGTGAATTCCAGGTCAGCCTGAGCTAGAGTGAGACCCTTCCTTGAAAAACAAAAACAAATAAACAAATCAATAAAAAAGGTGTTCACTACGGTAAATATGACCATAAAGAGGGTCCCATCAGTTCAGGCCAGTTTCTACCACTGAATGTATTTGTGTCAAATGTGGCTGCCAATGAGTTATCAAGGCCCACAGGATGGTCCTATTTGATAAATTAGGAAGCAGAGGCTGAGCAGGCTCAGGCCGAGGGTCCCCAGTGAGGGAAGAGCAGACCCAGACTCCAAGCCCAGTTTGTCTCCAGATCCTTCTCCCAGCCTCCTCCTGGACAGCCCACGGTTCATCCCTCTGATGCCCTGCCTCCTTTGCAAATGGCATCCCTGAAAAGCAAACTCTAATTTTACCACTGACTTTTCCCATTATTTTTAATCATTTTTGTTGTTGTTTTTTGTTTTTTTTTTTTGGTCTCGAAATCCAGCACTTAATTACCTGCTCTGTGGTGTGATCGTGCCTCAACGGTCTCGTGTGAAGACGGGGTCTATGCATACATCTTGGCTCATCTTCCCCCTTTCTGACTGCAGACAGTGTCCATGTGATCTGGGCAGTGTGTGTGTGGTGGGGTGGGGTGGGAGGGACTTGCCAGGTGTATGTCCTCAGAGCAGGGGAGGAGGTTATGGAAGCACACCCAGTTACCTTCAGTATAAGCCTCCTCTCTGCCTATGGCAAAGGGCAAGATTTGGAGATAGGGTCCTGTGGAGTTGAAGCAAGTATTTATCATAGTTTGTTAGACTGGGGGCAAAAAAAAAAAAAAGCCACAGGAAAGTGATAGGTCTACATACAAACAGGTATCTTTTTTTGTTGTTGTTGTCTTGTTTTTCAAGGTAGGGTCTCAGTCTAGCCCAGGCTGACCTGGAGTTCACTATGTAGTCTCAGGGTGGCCTTGAACTCATGGCGATCCTCCTACCTCTGCCTCCCAAGTGCAGGGATTAAAGGCATGCGCCACCACGCCCGGCTTCAAACGGGTATCTTGATGGTCAAGGGCAACCGGTAGTCTAAGGGAGCCATTCCTCTGTGGTTGGAGTCAGCAAAGAGGATGAACAGAGTCTGCATTTAGGTACATCTCCGGGCTGAGGGCTCTCGTGGGGCTCGGATAATGCTGATGAATATGTGCGTTTTGAAATGGTCAGGAGCTGTCTGATGATCTGTCACATCTGAAGATGCCTTGGGGAACCACTAACCCTTTCTCTGCTGCCGCGAAGCCCAGCTCCTTATGATGATGGGCGCCTGGGCAGTCTCACCACGGGATTCATCATCGTTATCAGCCCTCATCATTACCAGCCAAGGATGAGTTGACTGAAGAGCCTGCTGGCATGTGGTGCTTGGGAAAAGCTCTGTCTCGGGTAAGCCTCGTTTCTACTCTCAATGAGCTGGTCCGACCTTTTCCGGAAAGTATACTACGGGACTGTGCGGGTCAATGAATGAACAATGGCCTCTGGAGTCTAGAAACCTATATGTGGACGCTGTTCTGACTCCGCCATGTAGTAGCTATCTGGCCTTAAGCAAATTACTTGCCTTCTCAGAGGCCCAGATTCTCATCCGTAAAGGGGATTGTCAGGTTAGAAGGGTAGTTCAGTGGATAACGCACTTGGCATGTGAGTGTGAGGACTGGAGTTCGGGCTCCTACCACCCACGTAAATGATGGATGGACTTGGTGGTCTGCCTGAAATCCCAGTGCTTGGGAGGCAGACACAGGGCATCCCTGGGCAAGCTGGCTAGCTAGACTAGCCAAATGGTTCAAATGAGCAATAAACTGACTCAATAAGCAAAGTGGAGAGCGATGGAGGAAGACAGCGGACGTCAACATCTAACCTTCACACACATGCACACACATGTGCACGGGCACACTTATGTACGTGCAACATGCATATGCCTGTATATACACAGCATACATATGCAAAAAAAAAGATTGTCAAAAATACCTTCTGTTGGGCTGGAGATGGCTTAGCAGTTAAGGCATTTGCCTGCAAAAGGATCCAGGTTCAATTCTCCAGGACCCACGTAAGCCAGATGCACAAGGGGGCGCATGCATCTGGAGTTTGTTTGCAATGGCTGGAGGCCATGGCGTGCCCATTCTCTCTCTCTCTCTCTCTCTGCCTCTTTCCCTCTCTCAAATAAATAAATAAATAAATAAATATTTTAAAAAATACCTTTTTGTTGGGGCTGGAGAGATTGCTCAGTGGTTAAGGCACTTGCCTACAAAAACTAATGACTGGGTTCGATTCCCCAGTACCCACCTAAAGCCAGATGCACAAAGTGGCACATGCAACTGGAGTTTGTTTGCAATAGCTAGGGGCCTAGTGTGCCCCTTCTTTTCCTCTCTCTGTTTCTCTCCGCTTGGAAATAAATAAAAATTGGGCTGGAGGAATGGCTTAGCGGTTAAGGCGTTTGCCTACAAAGCCAAAGGACCCAGGTTTGATTCCCCAGGACCCACATTAGTCAGGTGTACAAGGTGGCGTATGCATCTGGAGTTCTTTTGCAGTGGCTGGAGGCCCTGGTGTGCCCATTCTCTCCCTCCCATTTTTTCTGTCAAATAAACAAACAAATACATAAAATATTTTTAAAAGAAAATAAAAATTAATAAAAGTTTTAGAAATATGTAAGTAGAAAGATTGAGATGGGGAGGGGATATGATGGAGAATGGAATTTCAAAGGGGAAAGAGGGGGGGAGGGTACTACCATGAGATATTTTTTATAATCATGGAAAATATTAATAAAAAATTGAGAAAATAAAAAAATTTAAAAAATTTAAAAAAAATTTTAGAAAATACCTTTCTCAGGGTTATTGCCAGTTACAAAGAAATAGTCTCTGTGGGCTTGCTTGCGCTGATGTGCTGGTGGTGGCTTTTCTGTCTGCACAGACCTGTGAAACAGGGCCAGCTTCTTCTGCCATTATGAAACGTCCCCTGAATCTGTCAGCTTCAATAAATCCTTACTTGCATTTAAAAAGAGAGAGAGAGAGAGCTGGAGAGATAGCTTAGAGGTTAAGGCATTTGCCTGCAAAGCCAAAGGATCCTGGTTCTATTCCCCAGGACCCACATAAGCCAGATGCACAAGGGGGCACATGCACCTGGAGTTCGTTTGCAGTGACTAGAGGCCCTGGAATGCCCATTCTCTCTCTCTCTCTCTGTCAAATATAGATAAATAAGATATATTTAAAAAGAAATAGTTATTATTAAATATTTGGCTCAGCAGTTAAGGCACTTGCTTGCAATACCTAATGACCCGGTTTTGATTCCTCAGCACCCACGTAAGCCAGATGCACAAAGAGGCACATGCATCTGGAGTTTGTCTGCAGTGGCTACAGGCCCTGGTGTATCCGTTCTCTGTCTGTCTGTCTCTCTCTCTCTCTTTCTCTCTCTCTCTCTGCTTGCAAATAAATACATATTTAAATATTTATGGAAGTAAATCTTTCTGTTTGTTTTGCAAGGTAGGGTTTCACTCTAGCTCAGGCTGACCTGGGATTCACTATGTAGTCTCAGGGTGGCCTCGAACTCATGGCTATCCTCTTACCTCTGCCTCCCGAGTGCTAGGATTAAAGGTGTGCGCCACCAGGCCGGGCCATGGAAGTAAATCTTAAGTCCTTCCTCTTCTTGTTCACTTACTGGTCTCCGAAGGCAAATGGCAACGTAGGCCAGGAAGGGCACAGATAAGATGAGTCACACACGCTACCCCTCTCCCTTCCAATGAGTGCAGCAGGCATCAATAATCGCTACACTGCACTCTTACCTGCCAGGCTTACATGAGGACCCAGAACCTCCAACACGGTATCCCAGGCTCCGCAATCGATTAGAACCTAAAGCAATGTCTAAACACTTGAGTCACCTTGTCGCTAGATAGTGGGGGAGTCTCATTTTGAGCCTAACCTATGCTCACAGTAGAGTCAAGGATGGGGCAGGGGATAGCGCAGTTAATAAAATGCTTGCTTTACGAACATAAAGACTTGAGTTTGAGCCCAAGTTCCCAGATAGAAACATAGAGCAGGGCTGGAGAGATGGCTTAGCGGTTAAGCGCTTGCCTGTGAAGCCTGAGGACCCCGTTTCGAGGCTCGATTCCCCAGGACCCACGTTAGCCAGATGCACAAGGGGGCGCATGCATCTGGAGTTCGTTTGCACTGGCTGGAGGTCCTGGCGTGACCATTCTCTCTCTCTCTGCCTCTTTCTCTCTCAAATAAATAAATAAAAATAAACAGACAAAAAAAAAAAAAAAAAACATAGAGCATGGTCCTCCACATGTATAATTCCAGCACTGGGGAGATG
Organism: Dipus sagitta; assembly: GCA_036346955.1. Taxonomy (NCBI): domain Eukaryota; kingdom Metazoa; phylum Chordata; class Mammalia; order Rodentia; family Dipodidae; genus Dipus; species Dipus sagitta. The sequence continues at coordinate 16,575,122 of CM070780.1, forward strand.
GAGATGAGAGGATCCCTGGGGTTTTCTGATAAGTATAGACAAATTTGCAAGCTCCAGGCCAATGAGAGACCTTACCTCAAGAAAAGCAGTGTTCCTGAGGAAGGACCCCTGAGGTTGTCTTCTGGCTTACATATGCATTTGCACACTTGTGCATCTGTACACACATAAACATACCTGTAGGCACATACACATACATACACACATTAGAAAATGTTTGATGAAGCTGGAGAGATGGCTCGGTGGGTAAGGCGGTTGCCTGAAAAACCTAACGACCCAGGTTCGATTCCCCAGTACCCACGTAAAGCCAGATGCACTGAGTGGTGCACGCATCTGGAGTTTGCTGTGGCTGGAGGCAAACAAACTCTGTCTGCCTCTCTTCTATCTCTCTACTTGCAAATACATACATAGATATAAAAAAAATGTTTGATGAGGCCAGGAGTGCAGGAGGCAGAGGTAGGAGGATCACTGAGAGTTCGAGGCCACCCTGAGACTACATAGTGAATTCCAGGTCAGCTTGAGCTAGAGTGAGACCCCACCTCAAAAAAAAAACAAAGGGAAAAAATGTTTGATGGATAATTGGGATAGGTCCAGCAGGAGTTTATTCACATGAAGAACCAAGGAATCTTTTTTTTTTTTTTTTTTTTCTTTTTGAGGTAGAGTCTCACTCTAGCCCAGGCTGACCTGGAATTCACTATGTAATCTCAGGGTGGCCTTGAACTCACGGCAATCCTCCTACCTCTGCCTCCCGAGTGCTGGGATTAAAGGTGTGCACCACCATGCCTGGCTTAAACCAAGGAATCTTGTGGAAAATTATTCTAAGAGAAGGGAGTCATAAGCAGTTATGTCCAAGGATAAAAGGGCCTTGGTGTGGGGAGCACATTTGACCATCACAAAGTCTTCTGCCTGGCTGACTGATATGATACCCGAGTTCCTTTTGTAGGAAGGGCTACCAAAAAAATGTATAAAAGTACAAAGAGTTTCCCCGTGAAGGTCAGAGATGATAGGGATGTAAGACAGCTATTGCTTTAGGGACAGGAACTGCTGAGAGGAAGGGGACATGAATCCGGGGGCCAGGGACAGCTTTAGTGCAAGCCCTAGAGAGTTCCAGGCCACAGCCACGGGGCCCTTGGTGCCCCCACCAATGCAGCTGGTTTTAGCAGGCATTCTCTGTGCTGGCTGATATGTCACTGGTAGTGATCAAAGTCCAGAGCTCTGAGATCCTACAGATGGTGAGTCACCCATCAGGAGCCTTCAAAATTACTCAAGAGGAAATTTGAGGTGTCATAGAGTGAGTAAAAGGAGCCAAAAGATTGCATTTTTAAAATTTTATTTATGAGAGAGAGAGAGAGAATGGGTGCACCAGGGCCTCTAGCCACTGCAAGTGAACTCCAGATGCATGCGCCACCTTGTGCATCTGGCTTTACGTGGGTCCTGGGGAATTGAACTCAGATCCTTTTGCTATGCAGGCAAGCACTTTAACAGCTAAGCCATCTCTCCAACCCCAAGAATGGCTTTCAAAAGACATGGGCTAGGGAAATGGCTCAGTGGATAAAGTGCTTGCCAGACAAGGATGAGGACCAGAGTTCAGATCCCCAGCACCCATGTAAATGCAGGGTGGGTATAATGTCCTGCCTGTAATCCCAGTATTCAGGATGAAGAGACTGGGATCCCTAGGGCAAGCTGGCTAGCTATAGCAGTGGAATAAGTGAGCTCTGGCTTCAAGTGAGAGACATTCTTTAGTAAATAAGGTAGAGCCAGGCGTGGTGGCGCACACCTTTAATCCCAGCACTCGGGAGGCAGAGGTAGGAGAATCGCCATGAGTTGGAGACTACCCTGAGACTACATAGTGAATTCCAGGTCAGCCTGAGCTAGAGTGAAACCCTACCTCAAAACACAAAAAACAAAAAAAAAAAAAAAGAAAAAGAAAAAAGAAAGAAAGAAAAGTAAATAAGGTAGAGGACAATTGAGGAAGATAAACTGTGTCAACCTCTGGCCTCCACATGCCCATGTACACATATGCTTCCATACATATGTGAGCACACACACATACCTACATGCACGTTGCACGCATATACTCATGTAAAAAAAATTACTATTCCCTGAGGTCCTCCACAATCCAGGCCCCAGTGGCCTCAGAAACTACAATTTGTGTGAACTTGAACCAGCCAGCATTTATATTACTATTTTTGAGAAGTATTTTTAATATATATTTTAAGTATTTAATTTATTTATTTGAGAGAAGAAAGAAGATAGATACACAGATATATATATATATACAGAGAGAGAGAGAGATGGACATGCCAGGGCTTTCAGCCACTGCAAATCAATTCCAGATACGTGCACCACCTTGTGCATCTGGCTTACATGGGTACTTACATGGGGAATCGAACCTGGGTCTTAAGCCTCACAGGCAAGTGCCTTAACCACTAAGCAATCTCTTCAGCCTGAGAAGTATTCTTTTTTTTTTGTTTAATTTTTAATTTAATTTATTTATTTGTAGGGAGAGAGAGAGAGAGAATGGATCTGCCAGGAACTCTAGCCACTGCAAATGAACTCAAAGCACATGTGCCACCTTGTGCATCTGGCTTATGTGGGTACTGGGGAATTGAAACTGGGTCCTTAGGCTTTCTAGGCAAGTGCCTTAACTGCTAAGGCATCTCTCTAACCCAAGACTAGTGCTTTAGTCACTCACACCTGTGTAATGACTTTCCCATGCTCCTCTCCACTCCCCACATACACACAAAGGTTTCCCAAGTTCTGGGGAGGGGGCTTCCTGGTAGCTGAACACACAGAGCTCCTGGAAGGTGGCATATCCTGAGAGGGTCTGGAAGTTCTGAGCCCCTTTGTGCATGCCTTCTTGCTCAAGGCATCTATCTCTTCCATCTGGTCTAGTCATCTGTATCCTTTAAAACAAATGGTTACATGTGAGTTAAGTGTTTTCCTGAGCCCCATGAGCCACTCTAGAAAATTAACCCAACCCAAGGGAGGGGTGAACCCTGATGTACATAGCTAGTTCATGCATCCTGTGCTTGCAACTGACATCTGAAGTTGGGTAGGATGGGGGCTTGCAGGAATGAGCCTAACCCGTGGGACATGATACTATCTCTAGGTAGCATCAGAATTAAACCAGGGGGCTGGAGATATGGCTCAGTGGTAGTGGCACTTGCCTCCAGAGCCTAACAACCCCAGTTCAATCCCCCAGTACCCACATAAGCCAGATGCACAAAGTGGTCCATGAGTTAGGAGTTCGTGGCTAGAGGACCTGACCTGCCCATTCTCTCTCTCTGCCTCACTTTCTCTGTGTATGCATGTATGTATCTATCTGCTTGCAAATAAATAATTTTTTTTAAATTGAACTGAGTTAGAGATTAGAGGACACCCAGCTGGTGTGGGGGCAGAATTGACTGCTTGCTGTGAGGGGAATTTTCTCTTCACATCTGGAGTCATGGAACTATTCTTTGTAGTGTTATGGTGAGTAGAGAATAGGAAACACACACACACTTTCACACACTTTGACTTTTCCTCCTTATCCAAAAGACAGAGGCCCCAGAAGCAGAAGCTAGGTTTCATGCCTCAATGTCCTCCATTGTTTCCAGCACAAGCTGATGTGACCATAGTCCCTTACCAAAATAAACACACACACACTGGTTAAAGGAATGACTAGGGCTGGAGAGGTGGCTTAGTAGGTTAAGGCACTTGCCTATAAAGCCAAAGGACCCAGGTTCAATTCCCCAGCACCCACATAAGTCAGATGTACAAGGCGGCACATGTGTCTGGAGTTCATTTGCAGTGGTTAGAGGCCCTGCCATTCCTTTGTCTCTCTCTCTCTCTCTCTCTCTATCAGATCAATAAATTAAAATAAAATTAATATTAATATTAAAAGGATTGAACTAAGGAAAGGATGGATGGATAGGTAGTGTGGTGGTTGATGTTAATTGTCAGCTCGGTTGGATAAAGAATCAAGTAAAGAGGGCTGGAGAGATGGTTTAGCGGTTAAGACACTTGCCTGCCAAGCCAAGGACCTCATTCGACTCCCCAGGACCCATGTAAGCCAGATGCACAAGATGGCACATGAGTCTGGAGTTCGTTTGTAGTGGGTGGAGGCCCTGGTGTGCCCATTCTCTCTCTGTATCTCTCTTTCTTTCCCTCTCTCGCTCTCTCAAATAAATAAAAAGATAAAATTAAAAAAAAAAAGAAGCAAGTAAAGAGACATTCCTCTTGGACAGGCCTGGGCATTTCTGGGAAGGGAAGAAGACTTTCCCCCACAGTGGCAGCCTATATATAAAGGGGTTCCAGCCAGTGCCTCTTGCCTGGATGCCCGGCTGCCCTGGCTCCTTGCTGAGGGATGCATCTGCCTGGCTGCTGCCATTCTTTGTGGACATCAGAGTTCAGCTTCTTTAGCCTTCCAACACGAATCCTCCAGGCCTCCAGTCCCAGACTGGGTCTGCTGAGACATCCCGATCCACGGAGTGAGCAGCTACTGGGCTCCCAGACTCTCCAGCCTCCAGACAGCCACTGTTGGATTGCTCAGTCCAGCCTGTGTCCTGTAAGCCAATCTAATAATCCTATTTATAATACATGTTCGTCCTATCGGTCCCGTTCCTCTGGAGAACACTGATTCAGGTGGTTGCGTGGGGTGTGGGTGGATGGGTAGATGTGTGGATGGGTGGATGGGTAGATGTGTGGATGGGTAGATGGGTGGATGGGTAGATGGGTGGATGGGTAGATGGGTGCATGGGTAGATGGGTGGATGGGTAGATGGGTGGATGGGTAGATGGGTGGATATGTGGATGGGTGGATGTGTGGATATGTGGATGGGTGGATGGGTGGATGGGTGGGTAGAGCACCATTCCTGGAAAGCAGTATTGATCTCCCTTACTGATCAGCATCTGCATTGTTTTCCTCCCTATCTTTCTCTCTTTTTCTTCCTTCAACACAGCTCTTGCTTTCCTTTGTTCACATTACCCCCTATCTTTTCTCCACTGTCAGCTTCCTTTCTTAAAGTTTCACTCGCTGAGTTCAGAATGGAAGGTCAGGTCAATTTTCCATTAATTCCTTCATTAATTAATGGAGTCAATAACTGTTTATTGAGCTCCAGCTGTTCCTTTGCCCATCCACGTAGTCACTTGACAAGATGTTTATTGAGTACCAGTGGTGTGTCTGATGTCGTGCCAGGAGTTAGCTGACGGGAAAGCAGAAAAACCTCAGCAAGCTCTTTGCTCTTGGGGACCCAACAATCTACCACACCAAGTGGACAGGAGCGGCTGCCACTGAGCTCTGCTGACCCATGGCTCCCACTCTGACCAATTGGCTCGCACTCTGGCTGTCAAGGTCAATGCACTCTCAGCCTCTGTGTTGTTTGGCCTCTTGCCCCTTGTTAATTGGTCTAGCACCCTGCTACAGTGGTCGCATAATTAATATGGTATTAATAGAGACAGCCAGGCCCTGTCTCTTTTATTTTATTTATTTGAGACAGAAAGAGGCAGAGAAAAAGAGAGAATGGGCACAGCAGGGACCTTCAGCCACTGTAAACAAACCCAAGACACGTGTGTCACCTTTTGCATCTGGCTCACGTGGGTCCTGGGGAATCGAACCTGGGTCCTTTGGCTTCACAGGCAAACACCTTAGCTGCTAAGCCATCTCTCCAGCTCCCAGGCCCTCTCTCTTCACTGCCCTCCCTGAACCCTGCTCCTCCCATTTCTTCAGTGACTCATGTGTCTTCCCAGCTTCAGCTCTCTGAATTGAAATAGATCTGAAATCTTTTTATTATTATTATCATCATTATTAAATTATTATATTTATTTAGGGAAGTACAGAACCAAGGAAAGGAGAATGAATACACCCACATGGCTTGAGAGCCCATGTGGCAGGCCTGGAGAAACAATAGGGAGGACAGAAAAGAGAGTTCAAAGAGCTCTCACCATGTGGGGAAAGAGCGAGCCCATCTGGAAAGCAGGGGTTATGGAACTGTCCCCTCGGCTCAGCCGGGCTGAACAGAGCGGAGGAGGAAGTCACCAGCAGCTGGAGTTCCGCTAGTGGTCAGGCAGCTCTCTGGGCTGTTTATTTAGCCTTATCCACAACCTCCCCGAAAGCAGGTTCCTCAGCACCTCTTTCCTTCAAGATCCTATTCTGGCTTCGTGGAGGCAGAGTCACACGCCGAGCTTAAGTTGACCTACTTTGTCTGTAGTGCAGAAGGCAGAGTTCAGGCTAAGCCCGGGCCAGCTTTTGAGCTGCAGCCTTTGGGATATTTAGAATTATAGCTATTAGGTTCATTCTTGAGATTATTTTTTTCTTCATGATAAATAGTTACAAGTTCTAACCCTTTTCAAATTTGAACATGGACTCTTATAGTGCTAAAGAGCTCTCTCTGGACAAACTCTGCTTTTCTTATAGATACTTACAAATGTGCTCTGTCCCATAACAAATGACTACAAAGACAGCTATGTGGCAATTGAAGCCAGCTGGGCTGTTGTATGGTATTTTTTAATTCAATTTTTTTAAATTAATTAATTAATTTGAGAGGGAGGCAGATAGAGAAAGAATGGGTGTGCCAGGGCCTCTAGCCACTACAAACAAACTCCAGATGCATGCATCACCTTGTGCATCTGGCTTATGTGGGTACTGGAGAATTGAACCTGGGTTCTTAGACATCACAGGCAAGCACCTTAACTGCTAAGCCATTTCTTCAGTGCTCAGTTTTTTTTCTATGGGAGGAGAGAGAGAGAAAGAGAGAGGGAGAGAATGAGTGCACCATGGACTCTTGCCACTGCAAACAAACTCTAGATGCATGCATCACTCTGTGACTCTGGCCTTATGTGGGTACTGGGGAATCAAACCTGGCCTAGCAAGCTTTGCGAGCAAGTGTCTTTAACTGCTGAGTCATCTCCCCAGCTTTGTTTTCTGGTTTTAAGTGACCACTAGGCTCCTAGTCACGCACATTTGGTTTGCATTAATTACTGTTTGCATCCTCTTAGATCTTACTGAACTGAGAGCCAACGAATGCTTCCAAGTGCAGGCAGGAGTCTAGCTCAGTGGTAGAGCATTTGCTACTATGTGTGGGACCTGGGTTCAGTTCCTACTATGGCAAAAGAAAACCAAACTTTAAACGTCAAGTCTTTCTGACATGAATAAACTCTGAGAGTTATGTATTAAGATTGAAATAAACCATGAAGATTATCTAGTAGTCTAGTCCACAGTTTCAAAAAGTACTTACTTATTTACGAAGAGAGAGAGAGAGAGAGAGAATGGGCACACCAGGGCCTCTAGCCACTGCAAATGAACTCCAGACACATGCACCACCATGTGCATCTGGCTCACGTGGGTACTGGGGAATCGAACGTGGGTCCTTAGGCTTCACAGGCAAGCGCCTTAACCACTAAGCCATCTCTCCAGCCCACTATTGGGTTTTTGAACCCAATTCATGACTCCAAGTTTAGCCCCTTTGGATTTCACTTCCTCATTCACTTCGCTGGTCAAGGTCATGACTAGCCTTGACTTTGCCAGTCATGACGGTGGCCGATTCTCCCTGACTGTGTCAGGTCATTCGTGACAGGACTTCCAGCTCTGGAGGCCCTGGGTTCTGTGTCCTGCACCGGCCTGTTCCGCTGCACGCCTGGCAGGCTTGACAAGCTGCCTGAAGCTAGACTGACTGCCCTTTCCTTCTCCCCTTGCCCTCGCAGGGTCCCTCTTCCTACTGGCCTCCCCCTACCCTTGCTTATTTGCCCAACAAATCTGCTTCAAGCTCCACCACTAGAACGGAACTTCAGGACAAACAGAACGTTTGTTAATTCTGGGAAAATACCCTCTGCTAAGTGTCTGTGTATTGCAGTGAGAAAAATTCCCTGGCCCTGGCACATCCGGACCCCAGGTCCTGTCACTCTCTGACTCAACCTTATTTCTCTTGTCTTAGTTTCTTCGTTTCTACACTGAGAGGGGATGGAATCCTGTGCTCTGGGAAGACTGCTCCCCCAGGGGCTTCATTGACATGATCTTTTTTTATTTACTTGTCCCCCAAGTCCTAAAGCAGACAATGCCCCCTATTTCGAAGAAGAGAAAACTGATGTCAGAGAAGTTAATTTTCCAAGGATCACTGAGCTGGCGAGTGGTAGAGTTTCCTTAACCCCTGTCCTTCATGTTGAGTTACTGTAAAAAATCAAATACTTCAGTAATGAACACGAACCTGCTTTGAAAGGTATAAAGCGCTCTGCAAATATAAGGGAGCGTTATTAAAAGACTCGGGTTCCTTGCTTGCCCTCCCTCCCTCTCCTTGCCTGTCACCTCCCTAACGTATCAGCAGCTGCCTTTGGGCCAGGCCTATCAAAAAAGTGTCATAAAACCATTTTTCAAAATGTCAAATGCCTATGTACTTTAGCCCAAAGTAATTAAGCTTGTTTTTTTTCTTTTTTTTTTACTCCAAGCCACAGTGCAGAACCCTGGGAGCTTGCAGAATGTGCCCTTTCTCCCCCATCCTGAACTAATGAAAATCAAGGCTGAAGGCTGAGTTTGCCTGGGAGTCCGCGAGAGTCCTTCAGCACCACAGAGGCCTGGCCTGACGTTGGCGGGTCTCCAGCAGTGACCACAGAACGCTAAATAATATCAGGGGGTGAATTATTTATCCAGGGGCCAATATGACTCATGATGGCATGGCCCACTTCTAGCAGTGCCAGGGTTTAAGGTGAGTGGCTCCCTGAGGGAGGACTGCAGGCCTGGCCTCTCGACCCCTAGCTTCCAACCTTCCCTGTGGCCCCCAATATCATTCTCCATGAGTGTACACAGCCCACTGAGCAAGAGCACCATGCCTAGAGGGCAGCTGACATTTCTGTGACATTATTGGGTGTTTACACTGAGCTAGATATATGTGCATACATTTTCCTAATTTCATCTCCATAGCACCCTCCATCCCCCCCCCCCCACATACACACACTGTTCCTGATAAAAAACAATTGAGGCCTATACTCTTGATGACACCATGGTTTTGAAAGAGTGGAGCTGGAATGAGAGCCCAGGCCTGATATTTCTACCATGTGAGTATTCTCTTAGAATTCCTCTTCCCTGACAACTATTATTATCATGTTTTTGTTTGTGCAGTATGTGTGGTGTGTACGTATAGTACACGCACATGTATCTGCACACCTATGTGGGCCCAGGGGCCAGAGGAGGACATCGGGGGCCCTTCCTCTATTTCTTATCTGCATATCTTCTTCAGATGGAGTCTCTCCTCTGAACGTGAAGCTGTGGCTTCTGTGTGCCCCAGTGATCCTCCGGTCTCAGCTCCCCCTGTGACTGAGGCCATGTCTAGCTTTTCCTTGGGTCCTGGGGAATTGGACTCAGGCAGTCTCAGGACCTCCCTCATATTTGGGGCAAGTGCTCTAACCCACTGAGCCATTCCCCTAACCCCTGCCCCCTGGAGGTTATTTTATTTTTGTTTATTTATTTGAGAGAGACAGGCAGAGAGAGAGAGAGAGAGAGAGAGAGAGAATGGGCATGCCACAGTCTCTAGCCACTGCAAACGAACTCCAGACGCGTGTGCCACCTTGTGTATCTGGTTTACGTGGTTACTGAGGAATCCAGCCTCGAACCAGAGTCCTTAGGCTTCACAGGCAAGTGCTTAACTGCTAAGCCATCTCTCCAACCCCTGACAATTTTTTTTATTTTATTTATTTATTTGAGAGCGACAGACAGAGAGAAAGAGGCAGATAGAGAGAGAGAATGGGCGCGCCAGGGCCTCCAGCCACTGCAAATGAACTCTAGACTCGTGCGCCCACTTGTGCATCTGGCTAACATGGGTCCTGGGGAATTGAGCCTTGAACCGGGGTCCTTAGGCTTCACAGACAAGCGCTTAACCGCTAAGCCAACTCTCCAGCCCCCTGACAATTATTTTTAAAAGCATAAATCAGGAAGCTTAGATGATACCGAGCATGGTCTTGGGAACCAGTGAATCCTTAACATGGTTTTTATGGTCTTCTATGAACTGGTTTCAATTCTAGCTTTAAAAAATGTATTTATTTATTTATTAGAGAGAGAAAGAGAGAGGGAGAGAATGGGCCTGCCAAGGCCTCCAGCCACTGCAAGCAAACTCCAGACGTGTGCGCCCCCTTGTGCATCTGCCTTTTGTGAGTCCTGGAGAATGGAACCAGGATCCTTTGGCTTTACAGGCAAATGCCTTAACCACTGAGCCATCTCTCCAGCCCTCAATCCTCGCTTTTGAACAGATGTGATGTATTTCATTATCAGAATCATCTGGAAGCTTTAAGATACAGAGTCCTGGATCCAACCATGGTTCGCGATCATTCTAAATACAGAGCTCACGAGTATTTTTAAGCTTCCTCGCTGCTTACGATGAATAGTCAGGTTGAAAACCATCATCTTAAGCTAGACGAATCTTTAGTCTCTTTCCAAATCTCCATCAGTATTCATGTCTCCACAACCCTGCTCAACTCCATGGATTGCATTTAGGTTAGCTTTTCTTCCCATTCATTAGACTTTTCTTTGTCAAGACAGGGTCTCAGTAGGTAGCCCAGGCTGGTCTTAAACTTGAAATCTTCCTGTCCCAGCCCCCCCGTCCCCACCACCACCACTTACCAAGTGCTGACATTAAAAAAACAGGTATGCACCACAAAGCCTGGCTCACTCTCTTCTATTTTGATGCCATCCTTTGCTCTCCCACTAAGCAGGTTTTGTGTAGGGTAGTGTCAAGGCACTGTGAGGTCATGAATATCAAGGCCACTTTGTGTCTGGAAGACAGTATTGTAAGCACTCCTACCCTTCCTCTGGCTCTTACCTTCTTCCTGCCTCCTCTTCTGCAGTGGTTCCTGGGCCTTGGAGGGTGTGATAGAGATGTCTCAGTGCTGTACAGAATTTTGACTATATCCTGCTGTCTAGAACTTGGTCACACTGGCCACACTTAGCTTCAAGCAAGCTTGAGAGGTTTTATTCTACCCAGAATATTGTGCTAGAAGACAGGAAGAACAGATATTGGGGAGCAACCCAGCACATTCAACATCTACTTGAATTTGTAGTTTTCTAGTTGTGTCTGTTTCCAGCTAGACCAGAGGAGCTCTGTGAGAACTGGGTCCCTGAAGACTTGCTTGTGATCTAGGTGTTTGTCACAGGAGGGACTAGATGAGGATGTTGGTAGGAAAGAGTATTGACAAAGCTATGGGATGTGAGGCAGATTTTTATCTTTTTATTTTAATTTTTATTTATTTAATTTTATTAATTTTTGGTTGTTGTTGGTTTTTTTTTTTTTTTTTTTTTTTTTTGGTTTTCTGAGGTAGGGTTTCACTCTAGCCCAGGCTGACCTGGAATTCACTATGGAGTCTCAGGGTGGCCTCGAACTCACGGCGATCCTCCTACCTCTGCTTCCCGAGTGCTGGGATTAAAGGCGTGCGCCACCACGCCCGGCTCCCTAATTTTTGTTTTTTTGAGGTAGAGTTTCACTCTAGTCCAGGCTGACCTAGAATTCACTATGGAGTCTCAAGGTGGCCTCAAACTCATGGTGATTCTCCAACCTCTGCCTCCCAAGTGCTGGGATTAAAGGCGTGTGCCAGAACACCTGGCTAAAAGTTTCTTTTTTATGTATTTTTATTTATTTTATTTGAGAGAGAGAGAGAGAGAGAGAGAGAGAGAGAGAGGCAGATAGAGAGAATGATTGTGCAGGGACTCTAGCCACTGCAAACAAACTCCAGGTGCATGCGCCACCTTGTACATCTAGTTTATGTGGATCCTGGGGAATCAAATTTGGGTCGTTTGGCCTCCGTAGGCAAGCACCTTAGCCACTGAGCTATCTCTCCGGCCCCGAACCACACAATTTAATCAAATCAAAGGGCACTTTAGGAACTAGCCAAACCCTCTCATTTTATAGAGAAGAGAGCTGAGAACCAGGCTTGCCCAGCATAGGACGCTTCCTAAATAGGATAGCCAGATCCCAGCACGCCTCCCCCAGTGACCAGCGCAAGCGGGCACAGCACAGAGCCATCTCGCCATGTCTGCAAAACGGGGCTCCGGGGACAAGGTGATCTTGAAACTTTCTTGCAACAGAGAAACCGTGGTGCACGGGGCGGGGTGGGGGGGAGTAGCTTTTACACCTATCAATCAGATGAAATGCATCCCTGGGAGTGCAGAACCACTGCATCCTGCTAGATGTGGCTCCACACTGCAGCAGTTTAGACCATCAAGCAGCCAAAGTTGGGGGCCAGCCTCAGGTTCCCTGTGTGCCTCTCTGGGACACTGCTAAGTGCCACCAAACAGTTGTGGGGGGTGGATGGGGGGAGGTGTTGAAAATCCAGGACTCACGCAGCTAAGCGGCAGTGGAGGAGGGTGTCAGGCGTTAAACGGAGGGACCGTCACTAGGCAAACTGGCCATCTTAATAATAACAGCGTCCCTTTATTGCTCAATGGCAATGCGCGTCCCACACTGTGAGAGGTATTTATTTTATAGGCTTGATCTCATTAAATCCTCACGACAAGCTTCTGGGATGACTGAAGGTCATACGGCTGGTGAGTGGTGATTAATTGTCGGAGGAGTGGCGTGAAGAACATAAATTATGGAGCAGCTCGGGAGGAGAGGAGCAGTGTGGATGGAGAGGTCTGGGCAGGCCCTGTGGGGGAGGAGAGAGAGTTACACTGGGTCCCCAGAGTGGGTGGGACTTGTGGCAGTGGCCCAAAAGGGGCATAGACAGCAAAGCTAGCCCAGACTCAGGGACACTGGAGGCAATGGGTTCTCTGAGAGAACAGTTAGAGGAGAGTAGAAAGCCAAGAGAAAGCCGGGCGTGGTGGCGCACGCCTTTAATCCCAGCACTGGGGAGGCAGAGGTAGGAGGATCACCGTAAATTCAAGGCATCCCTGAGATTACATAGTGAATTCCAGGTCAGCCTGAGCTACAGTGAGACCCTACCTCAAAAAACAACAACAACAAAAAAAAAACCAAACAAACAAAAAAAGCCAAGAGCAAACACTAAATGTCAGATCATGGTGCCAGGGAATGGTGAAGGGACACAACACACCCCAGAATCATTCTCAGAGAAGGAATAAAAAGTCAACAGGGGGACTGGGGAAATGGCTTAGTGGTTACGGCATTGGCCTGTGAAGCCTAAGGACTCTGGTTTGATTCCCCAGGACCTACGTAAGCCAGATGCACAAGGGGGCACATGTGTCTGGAGTTCATATTAGTGGCTAGAGGCATGCCCATTCTCTCTTTCTCTCTATCTGTCTCTTTCATAAATAAATAAATAAAATAAAAAAAAAAAAAGTCAAGGGATGGTCCACAGCTCATCCATGGCCTGTTGCCAAAGAAATGTCAGAGGAGCCGGGCGTGGTGGCACACGCCTTTAATCCCAGCACTTGGATGGTGGAGATAGCAGGATCCCCTTGAGTTCGAGGCCACCCTGAGGCGACATAGTGAATTCCAGGTCAGCCTGAGCTAGAGTGAGACCCTACCTCAGAAAACCAAAGAAAAAAGAAAAAAGAAAAAGAAACGTGAGAGGAAAATGACTGGAAAGCTCTACAAGCAATTTGGGTCAAGTGCCTTCCAGAGAAGCGTGTGTGTCCTTTCATCCAGGAAGCTCCGTCTAGGATTTAACCCAAAGAGATTTTTGAAGACAAAATGCAAGCTGAAACGATAAAATGCCTGATAATAGGAAAATCATGAATGATTACGGTGCCTTTGCGTGACAAAATCTGGGTAGCTTTTACAGACCGTGCTTCTGAAGAATGTGTAATGAGAGCCAGGCGTGGTGGCGCACGCCTTTAATCCCAGCACTGAGGAAGCAGAGGTAGGAAGATCATCGTGAGTTTGAGGCCACCCTGAGACTACATAGTGAATTCCAGGTCAGCCTGAACTACAGTGAGACCCTACCTTTAAAAACAAAAAACAAAAACAAAAAAAAGAATGTGTAATGAGAGCATAATATAACGTCAAGTAAAGAAGCAGAACGCAGGGCTACAGAGATGGCTCAGCGGTTAAGGCACTTACGCTTCCAAAGCCCAACAACTCAGGTTCAATCCCCCAGTACCCATGTAAAGTCAGATGCACAAAATGCCGCGTGCATCTGGAGTTTGTTTAAAAAAAAAAAAAAAAAGAGGGCTGGAGAGATGGCTTAGCAATTAAGATATTTATCTGCAAAGCCAAAGGACCCAGGTTTAGTTTCCCAGGACCTACGTTAGCCAGATGCATGAGGTGGTGCATGTGTCTGGAGTTCCTTTGCAGTGGCTGGAGGCCCTGGCACACTCATTCTCTCTGTGTTTCTCTATCTCTTTCTCTCAAATAAATAAATAAAAATAAAATATTTGAAAGAGAGAGAGAACCTGGGCAGAAGTACCCTGTGGGGGTGGATAATGCTGTGTCCAGAAGTCACAGGTTATTACAAGATAATTTCAGTGCCAGGGGTGGTATACCTTCCAGGGAGTTATTAGTCAGGGCTCTCCTGATGTCCCCGAAACGTTAAGGCCATTGCCAAGGCTCTTGAATACCCACCAGAACTAGATAGTAAGACCTATTGTTGGCGACTTCACATGCTTGGGCTGCAGATCACTGAGAAATCAAGCCAGAGCTGAGCTGGAAGCCTGCTCCCTGAGGACAAGCTGTCGGGATGCTGGAAAAAGCTATGCAGGCTGTTGATGGAGAAAAGTCACCAATGGTCTTAACCAGCAGTAGACCCTGCAAACTTTATGGCTGGCCAGCCAAGCCAAATGTACTAACTGGTGCAATGGCGGCATGCTTGTTATGGGGGAAACCAACTGCTCTCTGATTGGATTTGACACCCACTCAATGGGAGGGAATTCATGTCTAGTATTCAAAACCTAATCAATAACCTTATTGCTGAAGAGGTCGAAAGCCCTGGAGGGGAGACTACTACTGTTGTCCGGCTACATAAATAAATTGTGCCCACCTAACTCTCCTCTAAATACTTATATTTATACCCATATATTAATGCTACTCTCACTTTGTGTTAGAGAAGCTTCTCTTTTCAGATGATGATGAACAGTAGGGTGACTCAAAACTCATCAAAGTACCTAGAAGTGACGGTGGAGTGTTCAGCACTGTTACACATCTCTATCACACCCTCCGTAGCTCAGAGATTATTGCAGAAGAGGTGGCAGAAAGGATCTAAGAGCCAAAAGAAGGGGAGGAGTGCCTTGCAATGCTATCTTACAGACACAAAGTAGCCATGCTATCTACACAAGTCCTGCATAATAAGAAAGGAAACTGATGACATCAAAATAGAAAAATGGGGCTGGAGGGATGGCTTAGTGGTTAAGCGCTTGCCTGTGAAGCTTAAGGACCCCAGTTCGAGGCTCGATTCCCCAGTACCCACGTAAACCAGATGCATAAGGTGGCGCATGCATCTGGAATTTGTTTGCACTAGCTGGAGGCCCTGATGCACCCATTCTCTCTCTCTCTCCCTCTTTCTCTGTCTGTCTGTCACTCTCAAATCAATAAAAATAAACAAAACAAGTTAAAAAATAGAAAAACGATGGCATCAAAATAGAAGAGATTAGTTAGAAACAAGAATGGATTCAGTGGAGGGAGGATAGGAGGGAAGAAAAGAGAGGGTGGTGAGAGGGGATTATGACCATGATATAGTAAATATATATATGAGGAGGTGGTCAATAAAAAGTTAAAAAAAAAACTTGCTCTTTTTTGCATGTGTATGTATGCTATGTGTGAGTGTTCATGAGTGTAAGTGCAGGTGCATTGCATGCAGAAGATAGAGGTTAATGTTGAGTATTGTTCTCAAAACCACTCTCTACCTTATTTTTTTAAATATTTATTTATTTATTTATTTTAAAGACAGAGAAGCAGAGAGTGAGTATGGACATACCAAAGACGCCTGCCACTGTAAACAAACTCCAGATGCTTGCACCACTTTGGGCATCTGGATTTACGTGGGTACTGGGGACTCGAACCCAGGCCATCAAGCAAGTGAGCACCTTTAACCACTGAGCTATCTCTCCATCCCTCCACCTTATTTTTCTTTTTTAATTTATGGGAGAGAGAGAGAGTGAGAGAAAGCAGGAAAGAAAGAAGGAGAGAATAAGCATGCCAGGGCCTCCAACCACTGCAATTGAACTCCAGACAATTGCGCCACCTAGTGCACATGTGCAACCTTGTGCTGGTGTCACCTTGTGCATCTGGCTTACGTGGGATCTGGAGAGTCGAATATGGGTCCTTAGACCTCACACAGGCAAGCACCTTAACTGCTAAGCCATCTCTCCAGCCCCACCTTATTTTTTTGAGACAGCGTTTCTCACTGAATCCAGAGCTCATCTATTTTGCCAGACTCACTGGCCAGCAAGTCCCAGGCATTCTCCTATCTCTAACTCCTCAGTTCTGAGATTACAGCTTTTACATAGCAGCTGAGGATCTGAACTCAGACCCTCATGCTTGCATGTCAAACACTTTCTCCACTGGGCCATCTCTCCTGCTCACTGTGCTTTTGTTTGTTTGTTTTAAGACAATTCATAATCGCCTCCTTCAGTATGCAGACCCGCATAGCCTGGACAGATGATCAGTCTCGTCTCCACAGGGTTTTGGGAAGTTTATTTAAACCTGGTTTGGTTGTGCTCCCTCCCATAGAAAGCTCTCAGCCCCATGGCCCTCACTGGATGTGAAACACTAAGGCCTCCCGTTAATGGGCTCTGTGGCCATTTAGATAAATTGTCTTCCTCGGAGCCATAAATCCTAAGGGAATGACACTCTTATTCCATGGGACAGGCACTGAAGCCTTTCTCAAATTCGGTGATGTGTGGGGTCTGTAGCTTTCAGAATGTTGGGGGTCCTTTGTCAATATCTGCAGGGTCTTCCCAGGTACCGGACCATACCACATCTGTTGGAAAGATGCTATTGCATCAAGTCAAGACTTTTTACCTTTATCCTTCTAGGATAGGTTTGGTTCAGGGGGTTGGTTTTCCTTCCTTCCACTGAAATAGTTGAGATATTAGCTGAGTGACAGAGGCAGTGCAGTAAATATAAGTCAATCTGAATCCTACCCTGTCTTAACCTTCACCACTGGATTAATAACTGAGAGAGCCCCTCCTCCCACTTAACCCCAGGGCAGCACCCCATCAGCAGATGACAATTAGGAGCCCTGTGTGAATGCCAATGACGGACACAGAGCTTTGTCCAAACCAGGCAGGGCCTTGCGTGAGCTCTGTACCACAGACAGCCAACAGCGGGCAGAGCCGAGCTGAGCCTACGATGCGGCTCAGTCTTTCGGTGTCACCCAGTGACATGATCGATGTTGCCAGGGCTGAGGGGGAGAGGAGCGGGGGAGGGAAGGAGGGAAATGAGGGAAATGAAATGGGCTTGTCTTCTGTGTGCCTGGGCAACGGCTCAACGTGTCTCTCTCGGAGATTTGAAGAGATA
Organism: Dipus sagitta; assembly: GCA_036346955.1. Lineage (NCBI taxonomy): Eukaryota > Metazoa > Chordata > Mammalia > Rodentia > Dipodidae > Dipus > Dipus sagitta. Next base: position 16,592,487 of record CM070780.1, read on the forward strand.
TATTGCACGACGATCTTGCTCATCCTGCTCGCAGCCTCCTGGCTGCCAGACAAGGATGGCGCCACCTCAAACAGCTCTCTGTGTGGAGGCGGTGTGATAAATGGAGGCAAGCGTATAGTTTGTGATGTTGGACAAGTTACTCGAGGCTTATCTTTTCCTCTCCACGCAATGGCCTAGTTTTGAGGATTTTTTTTTTAAATTATGAGGGCTGAAGAGATGGTTCAGTGGTCAAGGCACTTAACCAAAGCCTAATGACCTGGGTTCAATTCCCCAGGACACACATAAAGCCAGATGCACAAAGTGGTGCATGCATCTGGAGGTCATTTGCAGCAGCTGGTGGCCCTAGTGTGCCCATTCTTTCTCTCTCTCTCCTTGCCAATAAATAAATTTAAAAATATTTTTTAAATTATGAATTCTTGAGTTTATTTAGGGAGAAATCATAATTTAGGGGAAATTGATATCTAGGGAATGGCGGGGGCAGTTTCACTCACACGTGGAAAATTGGACACAGAAGTTCCTTCAAATGACAGACCAGAGAGGATTAAGAAATAGTTGGGGGGGGAGGGCCCGCTGGAGAGATGGCTTAGTGGTGAAGGTGCTTGCCTCTGAAGCCCAAGGACTGGAGTCCGTTTCCCCAGTAGCCAACCAAGTAAGCCAGGTGCACAAAGTGGTGCACGCATCTGAAGTTTGTTTGCAGTGGCTGAAGACCCTGATGTACCCATTCTCTGTCTCTCCCTGTCTCTCTGCCTCTCTCTTTCTCTCTCAAAATAAATAAATAATATATATAAAAGGAAAAAAAAGAAACAACAAAGGGCTCAGAGATTAAAGCTAAATCATACATGTGATCAAAGTGAGGAGGTGTCCCCAAAAATGACACAGATAGAAGGCAAGAAGAGGAGTGGAGCTGGAGAGATGGCTTTGCAGTTAAGGCTCTTGCCTGTGAAGCCTAAGGACCCATGTTCAACTCTCCAGATCGCACCTTAGCCAGATGCACAAAGATGAGGCAAGTGTAATGTCACACATGCCCACTAGGTGGCGCAATCATCTGGAGTTCAATTGCAGCAGCTGAGGCCCTGGCCACCAATTCTCTCTCTCTAACATAAAATTTAATGTAACTAAAAAAAAAAAAGGAATCCTGAAGCTCAGAAAGCACTCGCTCCTTCCCAGCCAGCAGACTGGGATAAGCTCACATGGATGCTCAGGCTAGGTTTCTGGGCAAAAGAAAGAGAAAGTTTTTTTTTGTTGTTGTTGTTTGGTTTTTGTTTGTTTGGTTTTTCAAGGTAGGGTCTCTAGCCCAGGCTGACCTGGAATTCACTATGTAGACTCAGGGTGGCCTCGAACCCTTGGTGATCCTCCTACCTCTGCCTCCCGAGTGCTGGGATTAAAAGCATGTGCACCACGCCCAGCTTATTTTCTTTTAATCAGATATTATAATTCAATTTATAAGACAAACGCCCATGTCACTCCTATCTGAAAAAAAGTATGGAGCTGGGCATGAGTAGAGTGATACCCTACCTTGAAAAACCAATACATATATGTATGATGGAGATTCTCCCTGTAGCTGTCTAATCCCAACCTAGAGTGAGACTCTTATGGGAAATAAATCTCTCTCTGAACCAGAATCTTGGACTTAGTGGGGGTAGTTCAAGTGCACAGAGCACCTGCTTAGCATTCACTAAGCCCTGTGTTCATGTCCAGCACCGTGGAAACCCGTGTGGTGGTGCACACGTGTTATCCCAACGCTGGGGAGGTGGAGGCAGGAGGATCAGAAGTTCAAGATCACCCTCAGCTGGGCTGGAGGGATGGCTTAGTGGGAGGCTGGGTAGGAGGATGGCTGTGAGTTTGAGGCCAGCCTGGAACTACAGAGTGAGTTCCTGGTCAGCCTGGCCTAGAGCGAGACCCTACCTCGAGAAACCAAAATAAATAAATAAATAAATAAATATCCCCTCCCCTCCCCAAATAACAAGTAGCACAAATAAGCCAAAAGAATCTTGGGCTTAGCCCGGCATGGTGGCGCACGCCTTTAATCCCAGCACTCAGGAGGCAGAGAGGTTGGAGGATCGCCGTGAGTTCAAGGCCACCCTGAGACTACACAGTGAATTCCAGGTTGGCCTGAGCTAGAGTGAGAGCCTACCTCAAAAAAAAAAAAAAAAAAAAAGGGCAGGAGAAATGGCTTAGCAGTTAAGCGCTTGCCTGTGAAGCCTAAGGACCCCAGTAGATGTGAGCAGCCCGATAGCCTGTCGCTGTGAAAACTCTTTCACGAGCGTCTAAAGAGCCGGTGTTTGTCCAACAGCGGCAGCTCCCACTTGCTGAGCAGGATGAGTGTTGATTACCGCATAAGAAGATGCAAACCTGGGCTGGAGAGACGGCTTAGTGGTTAAGGCGCTTGCCTGCAAAGCCGAAGGACCCAGGTCCGACTCCCCAGGACCCACGTAAGCCAGATGCACAAAGCGGTACATGCGTATGGAGTCCGTTTGCAGTGGGTAGGGGCCCTAGAGTGCCCATTCTTTCTCTACCTGCCTTTTTCTCTGTCTGTCTCTCTCAAATAAATAAGGAAAAGAAAAAGAAAAAAAGAAAAGATGTGAATCCCAGTGATGCTCAGAGAAAGCCGGACCTTACTGACATGTGCCTGTCCTCCATGGGTCGCAGTGGCGGAAGGGAAAGGAGGGTTCCTTTTCTCCGGGGGAGTAGGTTTTCTTGCCTGTTGGCTGGTGTCACACACTGCCTGACCCCTCCACTCCTCTCTTCCTGCCACCTCTCCCCGCTTGACTTCCTGACTCCTGTGTCACTTCGCGAGCGCTGGTTTCCCGATCTTCCCTGTCTGCCTGACTTTGCTCCAGGCCTCACTGTCCTCTACCTGTGGTCATCAAAGCCACTTTTGACCTGATTATCTGTGCACAGCTACCCAACCCCTCCTTGGGTATTGCTGCCGCCCCCCACCCCCAGAGGATTGATGTATTCTATGTCCTCTACTCGGTTCTGTGTCTGATTCCCCTCTGTCCAAGCCTTTTCCTGTACCGTGGTCCAAGTCACTAGGTCTATGGTGGCATGTCCTTTTGCTTGAACCCCTCCCTTATCAGACTTCTGTGTAAATGTTGTTTACTTTACTGTGTAAAACGTGTTCCCATGGGTTGGAGGCCAGGGGGTGTTCCGGTCTCTGGATCCTGACTTCCCATGATCATGCTTAGCTAACATGGGGCTGCGGCTGCCAACATCACCCTGAATTCCGATCTGGCCTCTGCTCCTGACCTGTTCATCTCATCTCTGGCCGCTGTGATTTTGTTTCCCTGCATGGACTTCCTGTTGCCACCTGTTGCTGGGCAAAGCCCAACACACATCTCACTGACCGATGCCAGGGTAGACCAACTGTTGTGACGATCCTAAATTCCAGCAGCCAGCAGATTAACATAATAGCACATCTCTTTCTCCTTTGCCTTTTCTTTCTTTCTTTTTTCTTTTTTGTTTTTGTTGTTTTTTTCGAGGTAGGGTCTCACTCTAGCCCAGGCTAACCTGGAATTTACTCTGTATTCTCAGGGTAGCCTCGAACTCATGGCGATCCTCCTACCTCTGCCTCCCGAGTGCTGAGATTAAAGGCGTGCACCACCACGCCTGGCTTCTTTTTTTTTTAATTTTATTTATTTATTTTTGTACATCTGTATATGGGTATACATGGGGAGCTCAGAGGACAACTTTGAGATGTCTGCGCTCCACCTTCTTTGAGATAGGGTCTCTTGCCTCTGCAAACAATCTGTCGGACTACAGAGGAGCAGCAGACTGGCTGGCCTGCCAGAGAGCTCCGCATTGCCCTGGCTCTGGCTCCCGTTGTCATAGCAGCGCTGGGATCACAGATGTAAGTGCCAGTTTGCATTTGGCTTTGTGTGGGTGCCGGGGGAATTGAACACGGACTGACAGGCTTTGCAAATAGACAGTTTTAACTGCTGAGCCATCTCCCAGCCTTCTTTAGCCTTTATATCAGTTCAAGCACTCAACAGTTTACTACACGGTGACTCGGGGACTCATTCCACCCAATGACCTCTCCATCTTCTAGAACCCTGGTACCCTTACGTGGGTCTCTGCATACAGCCAGCCAGCAGGTCAAGGAGGCAGTGAGTGAATGAGATAACAGATGTTTCAGGAGATTTTAGGGGTTGGCCAAGAAATGGCATTCATTGCTTCTGCCTTCTTCCCTGAGCCTCACCTAGACAATGCAGGAGGAAACAAAATGGTCTGGGGCAAAAGTTGCTTTGCCCATGAAACATAGTGGAGGTATCTGCTTTTTTTTTTTAATTTTTAATTTTATTTGTGTGTGCATGTCCTTGTGTGTTCGTATGTGAGTGTGAGTGTGGGTGCGTAGTGTATGTGTGGAGGTCAGAGGACAACTTCCAAGGTTAGGTCCTCGCCTGGTCACTTCATCTGAGGCAGGGTTTCTCCCCCTAGAGTCTCACTCTGCTATTTTCATTTTCCTCATGCGTGTGTGAGCGTTATGCTCTGGGAAATTCTCCTGTCTCTGCCTTGCATCTCGCTGTTGGCATCAAGCATGCTGGGATTCCAGAAGCCCACCACGGCTTCCAGCTTTTCATGTGGGGTCTGCGAATTGAACTCAGGAATACCACCTCGAGTGGTGAGTGATTAATCCACGGAGACATTTCCCCAGCCAAGGTGCCTGTTCTCCTTATTATTATCATCATTACTATATTTATTTGCAAGAAGAGAGAGAGACGGAGAGAGAGAATGGGTACACCAGAGCCTCCATCCATCATAAACACCAGATGCATACACCACCCTGTGCATCTGGCTTTACATGGGTACTGGGGAATTGAACCCAGGTCATTAAGCTTTACAGGCAAGTGCCTTAACCACTGAGCCATGTGTTTTCTCGGGGTGTTTTCCTCCTCAGTCCAGCCCACCTTCCTACCCCAGCCCCAGTCTGTCCACTCCACAAAGGTGCAGCCTCTTGGGAAGACACCTTAGAAGTGGCAGGAGATGTGGACCTTGGCTTATGTCTTCCCACTTCCTAAAGTAGAAGGTGGATCCTAGGGGATAAGGCCCTCCAAGGGGAACCCCCAAGCCCTCTAAAATCTTGCAAATTGAGCTCTTTTTGACAAGTGACAGCCTTTCATTTCTTCCAAGAAATATTCTCTTTTTTTTTTTCCCTTGTGGGGACTTGTTCAGAGATATCCAAATGATATGTGTTTTGTGAATATCTAGATGGAAGAGGAAAAAAAAAAAGGGTATGAGAAAAAATTTAGACAAAACAATGTAGATCACCATGGCAACAATCTTCAGGACACACCAGGGGAAAGGAATCATTGTTAACACAGGCCATATTTAGCACAGATACCCAATCACCAGATTCAATTTTAGACCCTTCCATCATGCTACCTCCAAAATGGTGGGGGTGCCCTGACCACAGCACACTTATAACCCATCTAATAATCTTTAATGAGCATAATGCTTTAATTAAGGCAACTTACTGTTTCCCTGTGGGTTAATCTGAAATCAGTGAAAGGTCAAGTTACCATTAACTCATCAAATTTACTAAATTATTCCAAGGTATTTTTATTCTAACAGCAGAGGCTTATATGAATACGGCAAAGATGCAGTTCGGGTTGAAATGTACACGAGTAAAACAAGAGGTTTGTTTGTCTTTTGTATCGCCTGGAAAGGAAAAGAGAAACTATTCTTGACAACGAAAGCAGTTTTTTTCTTACTTTTCTGCCCTCACGTTTATGCACAGGTGTGGAAGATTGTCGGTCAATAGCAACGATTCCGCCTGTTCATTTCGGTCAAACCCTCTGGGGGTGGCTAATGAAACAGTTTGTTCCTGGGGCTTCGGAACAAATGTCAGAAGGGCAGGTGACGCATCGGAGAGGGAGGTCACCACAGTCTGTGTGCTGGGCCTATTGAGTCACAGAAATGCAGTGTCTGACCAGAGCACCCCGCAAGGCAGCCTGCCGGGACTCCCGTTCCCAGGTTCCATCCTTCCTGGGAAAAGCTCAGTATCTTCCACCTTGGAAGGCAAAACTGTAGTATGATCTTGTATGTGTGTGTGTGTTATACATATGTACATGTGTGTGCAAATGTGCACGCCCCGTGGGCATGAGTGGGGAGGATGCAGGAGAACATCCTATATCCTTCCTCTATTGCTTCTCTCTCTCTCTCTTTTTTTTTCCCCCTTAAGATGAAGTTTCTCAATGATTCTAGAGCTGCTATTTTTTTTTTTTGATCAGGAGCCCCAGCGATTCTGCTGTCTCTACCTCTCCTACGGCTGGGGTTACAGGCACGCGTGGTCATGCTCAGCTTTTTACGTGTATGCTTGGGGATGGAACTCAAGTCCCCATGCTTGTACAGCAAGAGCCATCTCTCCCCAGTCCTGTAGTCTGATCTTGTCATCCCAGGATCAATAGATGCGAAGTGTGAGCCCTGAAGACTTCTGTAAGGAACCTCTGGGCTCTGTTCGCTGCTTTTGTTGGCCCTAGTCGTCCTAATATGGCCATCCCTCAGTGTCCACGGGGGATTGGCTCCAGGATCCTTTCAGATAGCAAAATCCATAGATGCTTAAGTTCTTTATATAAAATGGTATATATGAAGCTGGGCGTGGTGGTGCACGCCTTTAATCCCAGCACTCGGGAGGCAGAGGTAGGAGGATCGCCATGAGTTCGAGGCCACCCTGAGACTACATAGTGAATTCCAGGTCAGCCTGAGCTACAGTGAAACCCTACCTCAAAAAACCAAATAAATAAATAATAAAATGGTATATAGTATCTGCTTATAACCCGTGAGCATCCTTCCAAGTCCTGTATGTCTAGATTAGTCTCTGCATGTTCGGTATGGATGAAAACATATATATTGTTCTTTTTTCAGAGACAGACAGAACCTTTTTAAAAATTTTATTTACTTATTTAATTGAAAGTGACAGAGAGAAAGAGGCAGATAGAGAGAGAGAATGGCCGTGCCTCCTTGTGCATCTGGCTAACGTGGTCCTGGGAAATCAAACCTCCAACCTTAGGCTTCACAGGCAAGCGCTTAACCACTAAGCCATCTCTCCAGCCCATTTTTTTTTTTTTTTTTTTTGAGGTAGGGTCTCACTCTAGCGCAGGCTGACCTGGAATTCACACTGTAGTCTCAGGGTGGCCTCGAACTCATGTTGATCCTCCTACCTCTGCCTCCCGAGTGCTGGGATTAAAGGCATGCGCCATTACACCTGGCTTGCAAATAAAGTTTTAAAAAAATAAAAAATAATTTATTTTTAAAAATAAATGGGTGCAAGGCATGGTGGAGCACGCCTTTAATCCCAGCACTCGGGAGGCAGAGGTAGGAGGATCGCCGTGAGTTCGAGGCCACCCTGAGACTACATAGTGAATTCCAGGTCAGCCTGCGCTAGAGTTAGACCCTGCCTTGAAAAACCAAGAAACAAACAAACAAAAAAAAAAAACTTTATTTGCAAGTGGGGTGGCCCCAGGGAGACAGAGAAGGAATGGACATGCCAGGGCCTCTTGCCACTGCAAATGAATTCCAAATACATGCATCACTTTGTGCATCTGGGTTTATGTGGGTACTGGGGACTCTTGAACCCAGGCCATCAGACTTTGCAAACAAGTGCCTTTAACCTTTAACCACTGAGCCATCCCTCCAGGTCCCCCCTGCCACACACACACACACACACACACACACACGCACATATAGTTTTTTTTGAGGCAGGGTCTCACTGTAGCTCAGGCTGACCTGGAATTCACACTGTAGTCTCAGGGTGGCCTCGAACTCACGTCGATCCTCCCACCTCTGCCTCCCCAGTGCTGGGATTAAAGGCGTGCGCCACCACGCCCGGCTCCCCCCAAATATATTTTTGATCAAGGATGGTTGAATCCATGGGTGGAAACCGAGGGCCAACTGTTCATGATATATGTATATGTGGGCTCAGGGAGAAAAAGGGCAATTTATTTACCTGAAATAAAAGCCAAACCTTTCCTCCTTTCTTTCAATTCTTCCTACAAATATCTGTCAAGCATGTGGCATGTGGGCTTTCCCTCTGGGGCCACTAGTATTTCTACTGTGTGCCTCCCACTCCTCTCTGTGGTTTTTCTTTAAAAAAAAAAAAATTCATTTATTTATTTATTTGTGAGAGAGACAAAGAGGCAGACAGAGAGAGAATGAAGGGGCATGCCAAGGCCTCTAGCCACTGCAGATGAACTCCAGTTGCATGTGCCACTTTGTGCATCTGGCTTTACATGGGTACTAGGGGATCAAACCCAGGGTGTCAGACTTTGTAAGCAAGCGTCTTTTCCCCACTGAGCCATCTCTGCAGCTGGGCCTTCCTTTTTCTTACACTGGACACCAGATTTCTCCCTGCTCTCCATCTCTCTGTGACCTGTGCGCCTGTTTTCAGGGAGGCTCCACCCAGGGTTGTTGGTACCTTAGTGTAAAGGGGAGTTGCTGTGTTCCATTCCCTAGGAGAATTAATTAGCATATGACATTTGGTTTTCATTGTTCTGTAAAAGTGCTTCCTTGTTCGAGAACTTTCAGGCATCAATTTGCAGGCAGGGGAGGCACTTTCAAAGCAGAAGAGACCTTCTCCAGAACCTTAGAGTCCCACCATCTGCTGGCCACCCACTTAGAATATGCATGAGGTTGGCTCCTTTTTATCATCAAAACAGAGAATGGAACTGATCAACCTGCGGCTGGGGGGGGGGGGGAGTGTTAGCATTGCTCTCTGCCTGCAAAATCCTACCTCCTACCTAACTCTTCTGCGTTACTGGAGGAGAGCCACACTGGAATTTTATCACACCTCTGATCAAACACTGTCTAATCTTAGCTCATGCTAGTGCTTTAAGTGTTCAACCCCCTTTACCACACTAACTCCTTCTCCTGCCTCATATCCATCTGCTCGGAAGCCTTCCCTGATCCTAACGGGAATGGGATAGGACCCCTGATGCGTGATCTCACAGCACCCAGCAATTTTTGTAGCACGTATCATGGCCGGGTTTCGCTTGTGATTTTGTAACAGGGTACTAAGGGGTCCAGGAAAGTCCTTGAACCCAAGCCCTAGGTTCATTTCTAATTTTAGTCAAAGAATTGAATAAAAAAGAAGACTGAGAAGGATAATTATTAAGTTATCATATTTATTGAGGGATGTACAGAGCCAAGGAAAGGCACCCATGTGGCTAGAGATCCCATGTGGAGGGCCTGGAAAAAAGCATAGAAAGAAGAAGAAAAAAGCTGGGTGTGGTGGTGTACGCCTTTAATCCCAGCAGAGGTAGAAAGCTCACCGTGAGTTCGAGGCCACCCTGAGACTACATAGTAAATTTCAGGTCAGCCTGGGCTACAGCAAAACCCTACCTCGAAAAAAAAAAAAAGAAAAGAAAAGAAAAGAAAATTCAAGGAGGTCCTGCCATGTGGGGAGTTGGAGGGGATAAAGGAGGCCATGTGGACAGTAAGGGCTGGAGGGCCCTCCTAATTGGGCCTGGGCCTGGGCCTGGACCAAGCCAAAGGGAAAAACTCACCCATAGCTGGAAGTTCCCCAGTGATCAGAGAGCCTGCCCTCCTCTTGCAAAGGTATTTATAACCTTATGGTGGTGGTCTCTCTTCTGGCTCAGGTGAACCAGAGGGACAGCTGGTTGGTCAGGGCTAGGGGCTGTCTCAGGAAGAGGCTAGCCCTGACACCAAGTTCCAGAGGCTAAACTTGACCAATCACAATGTTTAAATCCTATGAAAGACCTCCCTCCCATGAGGGGTCCTGGTTGTTTGTGGAAAAACAGATCTGGGGAACTAGGCAAGAGATAAGAAGTCAGATCATCTTGGATTCTAGTAAGTGCAAACTTTCCTGCCCTTTTTACCTTCAGGGGTCCAGTCATCTTAACTCTACTCCCCCCCCCCCCACTTTCCTCCCCTCTCAGTTTCATGAAAGTATATCCCAGGGACAATCAGTCTGCATTGCCATCTTATTTATCATCACATATCAAACACCTAATCAGAGTGTCAATATCTGTGGGCTACGTATATGACTAACCTTAAGGGTTATGTTTCTAAAATATCCAATCACCAAATTCAATTTTCAACCCTTCAGTCATGTTTCTAAGACAAACTGTCAAGCATTCCCTTTCTATTAGGTGATAAAACACTGGTTAGGTGGCTTGGAAGATGGTCAGCATGGGTTCAATTCCCCAGCCACCCACGTAGCATTAGTCAGGCATTTGTTTGCAGTAGCAAGAGACTCTGGCATACAGATGCACACACGCACGCACACACACACACAAGTGCTCATGCAAATAAATAAAATAAATTTAAAAGCATTGATTGGCTCTACCTTACCAAGTGATTCCCTGTTCAAGAACTTTCTACCGTTGAGGTCGCTCATTGCAGGCAAGATCCATCCTTGCGTTCTACCCTCATTGTCTCATGCCTGGGATATTTCCCCTTCAGGCCAACTTGTGAGCTCATAGTGGATGAATTGTTCCCAGACTCTAGTTTGTGCAGACTACCCTTTGGCTTAAAAGCCTCTAATGGCTTGGAACCGGCTACAAAATCAAGTTCAGGCTCTGACCTCTGATCTTGACCTTTCTTACTGTATTAACTTACCATCTGTGAGGAGCTGCTTGTTCCACCAGATGTTTTTACTCATGGACTTCGAGCTTTTGTTTATATTATTTTCTCCACCCAAAAAAACATCCCCTGACCTTCTGTTCATCCAGCTTCTACCCATCCCAAGAACTTCTGTTCGTTCTCTCTGTATAACAGTCCCTGGTCGCCAGTGTTAGGGCTCTTCAGATACTGATGTCAACTTGGTCTAAAATGAACACTAAAGGCTGGCAGAGTGCTTGTCTAGCATACACGAAGCCCTGGGTTTGATTTCTTAGCACTAAATAAACTAGGTGTGCTGGTGCAGCATGTAGGAGGTAGAAACAGCAGGATCAGAAGGTCAAGGTTATCCTTGGCTGCATAGTGAGTTCAAGGCCATCCTGGGATGCATGAGATCCTGTCTTAAAAAACAAAGAAAGAAAGACAGGAAGGCCAGGCATGGTGGCACATGCCTTTAACCCCAGCACTTGGGAGGCAGAGGTAAGAGGATCGCTGTGAGTTTGAGGCCACCCTGAGACTACAGAGTGAATTTCAGGTCAGTCTGGGCTAGAGCGAGACCCTACCTCAAAAAAAAAAAATAATAAATAAATAAAAATAAAATAAAGGGACTGAGAAGATGGCTCAGATGTTAAAGGTGCTTGCTTGCAAAGTCTGCCCACCTGGGGTTCAAGTCCCAAGTCACCCATGTAAGCCAGATGCAAAAAGTTGTCTGCACTGGCAAGAGGCTCTGGAGCACCCCTACACACACACACACACACACACACACACACACAAGTAAATAAATAAAAATTTTAAGAACAAACCGGGCATGTTGGCACACGCCTTTAATCCCAGCACTTGGGAGGCAGAAGAAGGAGGGTCGCCGTGAGTTCGAGGCTACCCTGAGACTACATAGTGAATTCCAGGTCAGCCTGAGCTAGAGTGAAACCCTCAAAAAAATATGTTTATTTAAAGAACAAAAATCTTATTACAAAGTACTATACAACTGACTCTCATATTATCCATGAGCACTCTTCCTCCAAGAAAACTGGCATATTATTTCTCTTCTCCCCGTAATGGTGTCTTAATTACCCCTCATACGTCACTCATGCAGTTCTGTGAGGCTGGCCCACCATGGGCTCCACGGGTGGAAGCTTTTCCTTCTTGTGAGAAAGTCTTTTCCTAATCTACTCTCTGCTTCCTTCTGCTGCTAGCAGAAACTAGGGGTTTCTTTTCATTTCATTTTCTTTTATTTCATTCTTCACAGTGTCTTATACTTAGCTACCATCCCATCCCATAAGTATTTGCTGATTGTATTTGACAGTCAAGGGATGAAGGGTGAAAAACCACAATTTTTCTCTGGGATCATATTGTTCAAAGACTTTGGCCTGGTTGCTGAAGGCGTGTGTCTACCAGCACGTCTATGTTATGGTCATTTGAGTCATGGAGGTGTGAATGCATTTAAATATATTTCCTTAGCTGTAAGTTAATTTTTGGCCAACGTGTAAATTATTTGTATGTGTAGCCTATCTCTATGCCTCTTACATGTGCAAAATGAAGTTAAACATGCAGTGTGTGTAACCTGGTTTTCTTTTTCTTTTTGTACATTTCTTCTTTGTTAATTATGTAAAGAAACTGCCTCTCACTGAATCTTAATTCACAGCGTTAAGACTTCAGAAATACCGTATTATATTCAGAAAGAATTTCAGTCTTCTTGCTGTCAAACAAACCTTGCTCTCATGCGGACACTTCATGTTGTCAGGGTGTCAATTTTATTTTGACAAGTGGCCCCATTGACAGCATTTTCAACTTTTTTTTCTGTGCTAATATGGATGGTAAGAGGATGGTTCCCCCCCCCCCCCGGTTTTCATGAAAACATATACTTTCCCACAAGATTGGCTGAAAGTGTAGGCTTGGGAAGCACTCAAGTGTGTGGGAGGAGAAGGTTCCTTACTGCTCAAGACCTACTATTAACTGCCTCCAAATGGCTCCGCAATTGTTGTTGTCTCCAATTGTTGTAAAGCTCTTAAGGGCTTGAATCTTAAAGCACTGGAATCTTTTGTTTTTCTATCCAGAACTGGCTTCTGGGGCATGACGGGGATTGGGGGGACGCTGGTGATGATGGTGGTGCTGGGGAGACGGCTCAGTCAGTAAAGTGTTGACCGTACAGGCATGAGAACCGGAGTTCAGATCCCCAGCACTGACACCCAAGTTAGGCACGGCGGTGGCCCCTGTAAACCCAGCAATGGGGAGGTGGAGACAGGCAGGTCCTCCCATGTACATGCACACATGCGCATATGCGTGCACACGCATACACACACACAGAGAGAGAGAGAGAGAGAGAGAGAGAGAGAGAGAGAGAGGAGAGGGAGAAATGGCTTCTTTCCCTTTGTCTTGTTGTAAAGCCCCTTGAATTTTTTTTTTTTTTTTCCTCAAGGTAGGGTCTCTAGCCCAGGCTGACCTGGAATTCACGCCTGGCTGCCACTTGAATTTTTAAAAAAACATTTTATAGCCGGTGTAGTGGTGCACGCCTTTCATCCCAGCACTCGGGAGGCAGAGGTAGGAGGATTGCCGTGAGTTCAAGGCCACCCTGAGACTCCATAGTGAATTCCAGGTCAGCCTGGGCTAGAGTGAGACCCTACCTCGGGGGTCGGTGGGGGGAAGGTGCCTTGCTTGGTCTGGGTTCAATTGCCCAGATGGGTAGCTGATTGCAGTGGCACAAGACTCTGGCACACTCTCCCTCTCCCCTCCCCCCTGCCACCCTCAGCCACACGTGTGCATGCACCACACACACACACACACACACACGAGCACATAAATAAATAAATTTTGTTTTTTGTTTTGTTTTTCGAGGTAGGGTCTCACTCTAGCTCAGTCTGACCCGGAATTCACTATGTAGTCTCAGGGTGGCCTCGAACTCATGGTGGCCCTCCTACCTCTGTCTCCTGAGCGCTGGTATTAAAGGTATGTGCCACCACGCCTGGATAATAATTTTTAAGAGTTCATGTATTAGCTCACAGTTTATGCAGAAGCCAGGAGGGACTGACCAGGATAGCTTCAGCTCAGGGTCTCTCATGAGGTTAAGTCAATTCTGTGGCTGTAATTTTTGTTTTTGTTTTTGTTTTTGTTTTTCTGTAGTTCTTTTAAAGTTCCACGGGGCTGGAGTTGCCAAGATTGCTCACTCACACAGGTGTTAGCTGTAAACCTGTCTATTGCCATGTCCTCATGCAGCCGCCTCTTCCTGAGTATGTGACCAGAGAGAGCTTAAGGAAGAAGCTGCCAGAAGTCACGCATATCATTTCCGCCATGCTCTGTTTGCTAGCTGTGAGTCAGCAGGTTTAGCTCATGAAGAGGGGGAAGGGGAATAAAGCTCTACATCTTTTTTGTGTATGTGGTGTGCGTGTTCATATGTGTGTGTTTGAGGTAGGGCTTCATTCTAGCCCAGGCTGACCTGGAATTCACTATACAGTTTCAGGCTGGCCTTGAACTCACAGTGATCCTCCTACTTCAGCCTCTTGAGTTCTTGGATTAAAAGCGTGCGCCAACCACACACAGCACAGAGAGAGAGAGAGAGAACGAGAATGGGTGTACCAGGGCCTCCAGCCGCTGTGAGCAAACTCCAGATGCATGTGCCACTTTGTGCTTCTGGCTATACACGGTTACTGGGGAACTGAAGTCGGGTTGTCTGGCTTTGCAGGTAAGAGCCCTCACCATTGAGCCATCTCTCCAGCCCAGGCTAGCCTTCTTATCAGGTGACTCACCAACTCACCTAGACTAGACTAGCTATCCAGCCAGCCCCAGGAATCCTGCTGTCTTGGCTTCGCCAATGCTAGGATTACACAAGACACTCAGTGCTATGCCCAGCTTTTATGTGGATAGAGGGCATCTAAAGTCGGGCCCTCTGGCAGGCAAGGTCTCACTCTGGCCCAGGCTAACCTGGAATTAACTATGTAGTCTCAGGGTGGCCTTGAACTCACAGCAATCCTCCCACCTCTGCCTCCCAAGTGATGGGATTAAAGGCATGCACAACCATGCCCGGCTCCCTTCCACTTCTTCAGAGGTGTATTAAATCATTTTGGGGGACATTTTAAAGCCATTACAAGTCTATTGATCCCCCGCCCCTGACATACACACTTTGTGGCCTTGCTCTGTGCAAAACAAACAAACCAAAACCAAGGATTTAGTCAGGGATCAGTAAATATGCAAATGAGCACAGTTCTCTTATTAATCTTGAGGCAATTCACAAAGAAATCCAGCCTTTTAATTTAACCAAACAAATATTCTCCCAAAATTCTGAAAGGATGGAAGCTAAGTATGAGATTTCTGGGATTTCTACTTTTGGCTTTTAAAATACTTTATTTATTTGAGAGAGAGGAAAAGAGGTGGTGGCGGGGGCACCAGGGCCTCAGCCACTGCAAACGAACTCTGGACACATGCGCCCCCTGTGCATCTGGTTTATGTGGGTCCTGGAGTATCAAACTGGGATCCTTTGGTTTTGCAGGCACAAGTCTTAACCGCTAAGCCATCTCTCCAGCCCCACCTTTCAGCTTCTAAAGCAGTATTGTCTTCGTGGTCCTTGTGCAAATGAGGTGGCCTAGAGTAGCTATTCATAGGGTATGCTCAGAGAATGGGCTGTGAATAATGCTTCCTTATCATCAGGGATAGAAATGGTTGTAATCACCCAGACCAGTAGGTCAGAATGAAGGCAGAGGATGGTAAGATCTGATCAAGAAGCAGATTGGTTCTGTTCTGCCAGTGGTTGGCAGAGGCTGGTCACAGATGGTGGTGGTGAGGCTCTG